>BSQZ01000126.1:0-330000 GCA_033239005.1 Lamellibrachia satsuma | reverse complement strand
GTGCGTGCGTGCGTGCGTACTGATTCCTGGGGTACCCCACGTAAAACAGATGTTTGTAGTTTGAAGCCTCACCATCTACTATTACTCTCTGTCTGCTGTTTGTCAGTCACTTTTGAAGTTGATATCGCCCATACCAAGGGCTTTTAATTTAAGTAACACTCTTTGATGTGGCACTTTATCGAACGCTTTCTGAAAATCTAAGTAGACAACACTCACTGGTGACCCATCATCTACCCACTTTTTAATTTCCTCCAAAAAACATAAGAGATTGGTTAGACATGACTTTGCTTTTAGGAACCCATGTTGAGATTTATGTATTTATGTTTTACAAGAAATTCCACCATGTGTTATAATTAATGTTTGTAATGTGTAATAATGTCCATACAACTAAAAACTCACTGGTATGTGATGTTCTGACTTGTTCCTCGATCCCTTCTTAAATAACGGCGTAATGTTTGCTTCTTTCCATGATACTGGTGCGTGCGTACGTTACGTGTGTACGGTACGTACGGTACGTGCGTTTGTATAATAATCAATTAAATGTGTGTCTGCAGATTAGCGCCGTCCACTTCGGCGGCTGGCGACTCGACCGACGCCTCGGCATCGTCTGCCTCCTCAGCTACAGCGTCTTCCTCTTCTTCTCCATCATGATCGAGTTCAACGTCTTCGGATACGTCAATGCGCCGATGTGTGTCGAGAGCGGATAGAACTCGAGCCAGACCGCGGAAATGATCGGTAGACATTCGCTCGACGAGTAATTGCTATAAGAATGGAGGTTGGCATGTGTGTTGAAATGGACAGCATGTCTGGACACGATAGGTCCACCACTGGGAGAGTGGGGACAACATGTCTGGACACGATAGGTCCACCACTGGGAGGGTGGGGACAACATGTCTGGACACGATAGGTCCACCACTGGGAGGGTGGGGACAACATGTCTGGACACGATAGGTCCACCACTGGGAGAGTGGGGACAACATGTCTGGACACGATAGGTCCACCACTGGGAGGGTGGGGACAACATGTCTGGACACGATAGGTCCACCACTGGGAGGGTGGGGACAACATGTCTGGACACGATAGGTCCACCACCGGGAGGGTGGGGACAACATGTCTGGACACGATAGGTCCACCACTGGGAGGGTGGGGACAACATGTCTGGACACGATAGGTCCACCACTGGGAGGGTGGGGACAACATGTCTGGACACGATAGGTCCACCACTGGGAGGGTGGGGACAACATGTCTGGACACGATAGGTCCACCACTGGGAGGGTGGGGACAACATGTCTGGACACGATAGGTCCACCACTGGGAGGGTGGGGACTGCATCTCTTGCGAATGTTTGGGAGGTTTGCTAGCAAAACGATTATTAGGCAACCAGCTAGGGTTAAACATGATTTAACAAGATTGCCATCCAAAGAATAAACCGTAGATGGCATGTGGAGAAGAGGTCATTGGTTTATCGAGAGACCAATTATTATTCAAGGAGTTATCCGTTTGTTTTCGAGGCCACGTGAGCCTCCGTGAAACCCTTGCATTCTACATGTATTGTATTGGGCTGAAGTATACACATGCTTGAACACGGGTGATGAGATGATATCCCCAACAACCTCCCGTCTTCATCCCCACCAGACAATGCAACCTGTAGACAATGTCCAGTGACAATTTCCCTTTGACAGTGTAGCAAAGACAACATCCTTATGACATTCTCCAACGTAACACAAATCCGTCGAAGCAGTATAGTAAGCATATTATATCAGTAAGTTCATCATCATCATCATCATCATCATCATTAGGTGCCGTGTCTGTTGCAGGAGTATATTTTGTGTTGTGTTCTTTCATATCAGTAAGTTAATTAAATAACTAATGGAACATGTCTGTTCAATTCATACACGAATGCGGAAACGCTTCGTGGTTAGTGTTGATACTACTTTGAGTGTATATTAAAAGATGGGGTGAATCTAAAGCGGCAAACTAAAACCAGTCAATTTGGTGATGCAAATTGCAATAATAACCATTCAAATATTTTCCACTCGAAATATAGTGCATAATTACACACGCAAAAATCCAGAAAAATTTAAGCTTTGGAACAATTCCATTGTTTGGCCTCTGTTCCACGTAACGCTGCAAAAACAATATTGTGTTGGGATTACACATATTGTAATTGTGTTGGGATTACACATATTGTAATTGTCACCTGCATTGGACACTGGCAGGCATTACGTATTTAATAACACCATGACATATAAAGTGCGTGGTTCAGGGTTTGCGTGGTTCAGGGTTTGCGTGGTTCAGGGTTTGCGTGCAGTAGTCAAGCTTTATGAGAAAACGCTACACGATTGTTTTACGGTACCATGCCAATAGGCAAGCAGTATTGTTCTGAGGGATATTGTCCTGCAATGGATTGTCCTGTGGGATAATGAGCTAGTAAAGGGGATGTTGTCCGGGGATTTCGACGGATTTTGTTGGGAGGATATCGATAACAGATAATGTCTTGTCACTATGTATGCCCGCATGAGATTGACAAAGTGTCACAGCAAGGTATGGATACAGTCACGTATTTGTGTGACAGGCCCATTGACTAAACACATTTATGGAGACGTCGCCATTGATCTCTTGTTAGTTAATTATTATGAACCAGTGGTCTGGTTCAAATTCGATTAATATGTATGTGCTTGTAAATATATTTGAGTGCTACTGGCATCAACGTGCGTGGTTAACATACAGCAACACCCGGTGTTGGCGAAACTGGAACGTGAGAGATACACATACACTAATTTTAAAACAAGTCCTCTCTGTGGATTTTATAAAATATGTGCATGACATACATAATTTAGAGTCATACAATGTGAGAAGGTATTTAATTCAATAAATGTAATTACATATACGCATGCAACCGACAAACGCAATATATAACACTTTCAACTGTGAGTTATAAAACACTATAAAACAAAGTTTAATACTGATGATACGCATTTCACAGTGCAGTATGTATGATATTAAAATATATGCTTCAATGGGACATTGTGGTGGGGTGGGGGGGGATTTTAAAACTTCAGCTATCTGCGGTAAAAACGAGTTTACTGTTGTGGACGTGTGAGCTCAATGTGACGGAAGAGAAGTGTGAACGCGCATGATTTGTTTACATATGTATGTAAGGGCATGCACACGTTTATGTTAATCCATGTAGATATATAATGTGTAAATAGTAGGATGATCAGTTATCACAAAGCACCCATAGTGCGACAATTTGCCCTTGTTGCAGAGCTGACAAGTTTCATGTAGTACGTAAAACAGTTTTGTTTCGTTAGCTTCCTGATCGATAGCCATGGTTATAAGACTGTCAATGCAATCTCCTCTAATTTACGCGAGCTATGTTTTATTGACCAAAATTGCTATATTCTACTAAGTAATATTCTAAGAAAGACGATATTTACTATTTGAAATGCAAGTTGAGGTGGTTGTCTTTCTACAAACTGAGGCAAACGTTTCGGCTACAGTAAAGCCCGTCACGGCTCAAACAACTGAACTTTGTAATGTTCTTTTCTGAGTATCAAATTGTGTCTCTGTTAGTGGGTGGTATGTTTAGCATCAGATGGCGCTGTCGGCGATGTTGGCTCGTATGAGAGAGAGTAACGTCTCTGCTAGTGGGTGGTGTGTTTAGCATCAGATGGCGCTGTCGGCGATGTTGGCTCGTATGAGAGAGAGTAACGTCTCTGCTAATGGGTGGTGTGTTTAGCATCAGATGGCGCTGTCGGCGATGTTGGCTCGTATGAGAGAGAGTAACGTCTCTGCTAGTGGGTGGTGTGTTTAGCATCAGATGGCGCTGTCGGCGATGTTGGCTCGTATGAGAGAGAGTAACGTCTCTGCTAGTGGGTGGTGTGTTTAGCATCAGATGGCGCTGTCGGCGATGTTGGCTCGTATGAGAGAGAGAGAGAGTAACGTCTCTGTTAGTGGGTGGTGTGTTTAGCATCAGATGGCGCTGTCGGCGATGTTGGCTCGTATGAGAGAGAGAGTAACGTCTCTGTTAGTGGGTGGTGTGTTTAGCATCAGATGGCGCTGTCGGCGATGTTGGCTCGTATGAGAGAGAGTAACGTCTCTGCTAGTGGGTGGTGTGTTTAGCATCAGATGGCGCTGTCGGCGATGTTGGCTCGTATGAGAGAGAGTAACGTCTCTGCTAGTGGGTGGTGTGTTTAGCATCAGATGACGCTGTCGGCGATGTTGGCTCGTATGAGAGAGAGTAACGTCTCTGCTAGTGGGTGGTGTGTTTAGCATCAGATGGCGCTGTCGGCGATGTTGGCTCGTATGAGAGAGAGTAACGTCTCTGTTAGTGGGTGGTGTGTTTAGCATCAGATGGCGCTGTCGGCGATGTTGGCTCGTATGAGAGAGAGTAACGTCACTGCTAGTGGGTGGTGTGTTTAGCATCAGATGGCGCTGTCGGCGATGTTGGCTCGTATGAGAGAGAGACACGTCTCTGCTAGTGGGTGGTGTGTTTAGCACCAGATGGCGCTGTCGGCGATGCTGGCTCTTATGAGAGAGAGTAACGTCTCTGCTAGTGGGTGGTGTGTTTAGCATCAGATGACGCTGTCGGCGATGCTGGCTCTTATGAGAGAGAGAGAGTAACGTCTCTGCTAGTGGGTGGTGTGTTTAGCATCAGATGACGCTGTCGGCGATGCTGGCTCGTATGAGAGAGAGCGCAAAACCAAAGTTTGTGACTTCATTTGTACATATGACTCATATGAATTAGATACTTTTGTTGATACACACACACACACGCACACACGCACGCATACACACACACACACATATATATATTTATATATATATTATATATATATATATATATATATATATATATATATATATATATATATATATATATATTTATATATATATATATATATATAAATATTTATGTATATATATATATATATATATATATATACATGCATATATACACATACATATAACATACAACCGAATGTTGTAGCAACTGGGTATTCCCTGTGTATGTAAGACATCAAATAAACATTCCCTTTGACATCCCCACTTCAGTTAGAAGAATGATTATATTACAGATGTTGCGCATGCGTCAGATACAGTGCTTTATCAGCTCTGAAAAATATGCAATGACGAGTTTACGTAGTAATTTACCAGTTATATATATTGTCAAGTAATTTATTATATCATTTCAGAATAAGTATCTATCCCAGATGTCATAGTTTATTCGGCACAATTAAATCTGTTTCGCTGACACGCTAAATAAAACATTTTTATTACAAAGCAACACACCAAGATGGCGGATTGTGGAAACTATGAACATTAAGAAATTCGAGAACCCAAATGACATAAATCAGTAGATAGTTTGTTATGTACTTGTGCAACTACATTTATTCTTTGTTGAAAACGAGCATAACTCGTTTATTTTCACAAACTAGGCAAAATGTGTGGGCGTCGTGAATCCTGGAAAACAGAAGGCTCGGTGTCGTAACATAGCGTAGCTCATCGGTAATGCATGAAATGCAGTGACAGTGGTATACAAATGTAGGAGCCACATCAAACCTAATCCGTCATACTAATAACCATGAATGACCAAAAAAAAAAAAAAAACAAGCATAAAAATCAAGAAAATTAGCAAAGTAGAGAACAAGTTATGAGAACTGTAATGGCGTTGATACGCACGGATGCACCCATTAAACTGAAAGTTCAGAGTGAAAATTTAACAAGATTGAACAAGACTGCCATCCCAAACTACAAGTTTCCGATGACAGGTGGACAAGGAAGCAATTGGCGTATCGAGAGTCCAAAAATGTTATCATCATTTTATAGCGTTGTCAGATATCTGTCAATTCTATTTTAAAACACATCCACACCACTAGCATTAAGACAATCATTTGACAGTTTGTTACATTCATTTATTATCCTCTGTGAGAATGAGTACTTTCTCATGTCCAACCTACGCTGTTCCTTAACTAACGCTGCTTTGTGTCCTCTGGTTCTACGGCCTTCTTTACATTTGAAGGACATATTCCTATCAATATCTTCATAAACATTCACTATTTTAAACACTTCACAGGAATCCAGGGGTACTTAAAACATTGCCAGTATACAATCCTTGAGAATTTCTCAGAACCTTCTTAAACACATTTTAGACTTCTGTCAAAATTATACCCTTTTTATTTGAGTGCATTGAAATATGCACTATTGAACATGTAAAATATGCACTGTTCCGTGATATAGATTAATGCACTAACATATTTGATTCACAGATCGAGGGGACCTCCGTGTCTACCCTTTATCGTAAAAACACGATTTGAGATGGTAATTGAAATACATAGCCTTCATTACCCAATAATTTTGGTTTTACATCATAAATGCGGTACGTGCGTCAACGTGTGCTGCACGCAGAAAACATACCCATAACCATAAAACAAGGAATTTGTCTCTAGGATGGTATACTGGAAATTTACTGAAAAAAATGATGGGAGGCTGGCCTAAAAATAGGTGGGAGGTGGGATTTTTATTTTTCTTATAACACAATAGTTTATGTAGGTTAAGTGTTCATGTATCTGGAAGTGTATAATTATAATGCTGTTTTTAGTCTGTGTTCTTTTGGTTTTCTTCATCTCATGGCTTTCTGTGTGCGCTGTAGTTGAGACAGGCCAATATCACGCTGTAGTTGACACAGGCCAATATCACGCTGTAGTTGACACAGGCCAATATCACGCTGTAGTTGAGACAGGCCAATATCACGCTGTAGTTGACACAGGCCAATATCACGCTGTAGTTGACACAGGCCAATATCACGCTGTAGTTGACACAGGCCAATATCACGCTGTAGTTGAGACAGGCCAATATCACGCTGTAGTTGAGACAGGCCAATATCACGCTGTAGTTGAGACAGGCCAATATCACGCTGTAGTTGACACAGGCCAATATCACGCTGTAGTTGAGACAGGCCAATATCACGCTGTAGTTGACACAGGCCAATATCACGCTGTAGTTGAGACAGGCCAATATCACGCTGTAGTTGACACAGGCCAATATCACGCTGTAGTTGAGACAGGCCAATATCACGCTGTAGTTGACACAGGCCAATATCACGCTGTAGTTAAGACAGGCCAATATCACGCTGTAGTTGACACAGGCCAATATCACGCTGTAGTTGAGACAGGCCAATATCACGCTGTAGTTGAGACACAGACCAATATCACGCTGTAGTTGAGACAGGCCAATATCACGCTGTAGTTGAGACAGGCCAATATCACGCTGTAGTTGAGACAGACCAATATCACGCTGTAGTTGACGCAGGCCAATATCACGCTGTAGTTGAGACACAGACCAATATCACGCTGTAGTTGAGACAGGCCAATATCACGCTGTAGTTGAGACAGGCCAATATCACGCTGTAGTTGACACAGGCCAATATCACGCTGTAGTTGAGACAGGCCAATATCACGCTGTAGTTGACACAGGCCAATATCACGCTGTAGTTGACACAGGCCAACATCACGCTGTAGTTGACATAGGCCAATATCACGCTGTAGTTGAGACAGGCCAATATCACGCTGTAGTTGACATAGGCCAATATCACGCTGTAGTTGAGACAGGCCAATATCACGGTGTAGTTGACATAGGCCAATATCACGCTGTAGTTGAGACAGGCCAATATCACGCTGTAGTTGAGACAGGCCAATATCACGCTGTAGTTGACACAGGCCAATATCACGCTGTAGTTGAGACAGGCCAATATCACGCTGTAGTTGAGACAGACCAATATCACGCTGTAGTTGACACAGGCCAATATCACGCTGTAGTTGACACAGGCCAATATCACGCTGTAGTTGAGACAGGCCAATATCACGCATGCACCAAATTTAAGCCGTTGTATTATATCAACTACAGCTGGTTATGTTTATATTTTTTTTTCATATGAGCGCATTTGACCCCCAAATAATGTTTATGGATATACCTAGCAAGCTAAATGATGTTCTTCAGCCTGAAATTTACCATTGCAGTTTGTATTCTGCTCTGTAGCAAAGGCCTGAAATGCGCGATGTATGTTCGCACATACCTGTGCAGATATACCCCAACACCCTGGGGTATATCCGCACATACCTCTGATCAATACATATTGTAACATATGTATTTTTTAGTGGAGTTCAAGTTTAATAATTGGTAGTAGTAACCTACTAAATAGACAGATTAACAAGGCAAAATGTTTTCTTTCTGGCATATACAGTTAATCAGTTATGACATATAATACATTAGGGACGCAGACATGTCCCATCATCCCCTACTGGATGAAATCCTGATTTATAATGCTGATCTATATGGTATGTCACAGAAAACTTATTTACAATTTGAAATGTCCCTACCTGTACTATTATTCTTTGTTGTGTGCCAGTCAGCCATTTTTTAACCATACAGTTAATTAAAAGTAACTTCTTATGTAGCGTGGTATCCAGTCCTCAAGAATTGTTCAAAGCGCTTTACACTTCACCCCTTGGCAGACTTGTTCATTCCAAGGCCAATTTAACTTCTCTGGGAAGCATTCAGTCACGCTGCAATTACTGCGCGAAATCTATTCGTTCACATATCCACCACTGTCTGTATTGCCTGGTATTCATTTATACAGCTGATTGAACTGTGGCAACATGGGGTGATCAAAATTTCCACAGGTTCGAAGCGACCGCAGTGGGATTTAAAACCGGATTCTCTCGATTGAGAGTCCGGCTTTCTAACCGGTATGCCATCGCGCCCCACATTACACTTTGTAAACATTCTTTGATGTGGCACTTCATCGAAAGCGTTCTGAAAATCCAAGTAGACATTACTGGTGACTGTTAATTAAATCTTAATCATTTCTTCTAGAAACATATTGGTTAGCAAGACCTAGCTTTTAGGAACCGATTTTGAAATAAAATGTTATACTTAACAAGGAAGTCCACTATAGTGTGTCTACTGGGTAGTCAACGTTTATAAATTCTAATAACTTGTATACCACTGATGTTAATCTCATGAAATTTTCTTCCTTGTTTTAGGACCTTTCCTTATTTTCTGTGCTATCATTTCGGGAGTTACATTTAACCACCATTAGTGGTTAATCCTCATAAAAATGAGCTGAAACACTCATTTAGGTCTTCTACCATTTGAAAGTCATGTGATATTATGCTTCCAGCATTGTTTTCCAGTGGTCCGACCATACCGCTTTCTGTTTAATCCTAACATAAGTATAGAAACTGTAGTGTATTGAGGATACTCGATCGTAGCTCATGAATATGTAATGATAGTACGTCATCTTGAGCATGCGCACGAGGAACAAAATAAAGGCGTGTTTCAGCTAAAGTGGTATTCTGTAATTCCTCGATATAATCTGTTTCAATAGAACCCGTGTCTCATAGTTATCAATGTGAGAACACAACAGAAATTCTTGCGGTTATTCTTATATTGCTAGCCAATGTTTTGCTCAAACGTCAGGTTTAGATTTTTATTTCAATTGTAGGTGTACCATGCTTCAGAAACGTTGTAAGTTCCACGTATTGCAGCCAAGGTTGCTCAAAACAGAACGAATAACATCAAGCCGGTTCATACCTATTTCTGTTTCATGGTTTCATTTTCTTGGAAATAGAATACCCCAGAAACTGCCAATTACACATGACCTTGTATATGTTTCAGTTTAATTTTTTTGGGAAATCGAATATCCAAGAAACTGTTCCATATAATAGTATTCCCCACCCATCTTTGAAGTGTGCATTTTTTTAAAATCAGAAGCTTGTTTGGTAAATTCTATTTTGAATAATACTTATTGAATAAACAATTAACTACAATGTAACAGAATATATTCTGCAAAATCAACCATGTTTCAAAGGCGTCACTGAAGAGAAATCGGCAGTAATCAGTAGGAGATAAAAAATTCATAAAAAATATATAACTAGTCCCTATACCAAACAATTCAATCTTTAAATACCGGTCAGGTTTGGTTTATAAATGTCATTTAACTGCCAGTAATGATGCAATTTATTCAATATTAGGTTCGGAGAGGATGAGGAGAAACGTGGATTTGTTCCAGTTGAGCACTGTCTTAACCAATGTTAAGATTTTACAGCCAAACAGTTATTTGCCAGTGTGTAGGCCGACTATAGAGTTACATCATTAATCACCCCCCTATACACAAGAGCGATAAGCCAGCTCACGGCAGAAACAGTTGCATCCACTGCATGACACATAGGGTAGTACTGTTTATAGTATGAACATAGCATGTTAAAAATAGTTGTCTAACATATGTAAGTAAGTGAGTAAGTAAGTAAGTAAGTAAGTAAGTAAGTTAATGTATTTCCTCCTCACCATCATCATGTTCAATATAAGGCAAACAAAAGCAATGAAGATGAGGTTGCTACCAGAGAAGTATAAACTTATCGAGCTAGTAGCCAGTGACGATGACACCAGGAACCAATTAACTTGAAGATTTGTCATTGTCATTTGTTCTTAATGGGGCATGGCCACCAGACTGATTAATAAGTTGGGTGAGGGTGGTCCCAGCAGTTGTGTGGGCAGTTGGGTTGCGTTTCTGCATCCTCTGTTTGCGCTTGTCCTTTCGACTTTCCACTCGTATTGGCAGCTTCCACGATCACATGCTACCATGTCACCAGACTCCTGACAGTAGCACCACAGTGCTTGTGGCTTCTCACTGCTGTCCACATTGATCTCATTCACTGGACAGGCCACCGGAGAAAGACGTGTATAGCACTTGCCAAGCAGCTCTGGTAGCACACCTACGTGAAAGAAATGGCGGGCTTTGGGCAGCATTTCCTCCCACAAAACTTCGTCTTTGACAACCCACTTACAGTGATAAGACTTCTGGGTCCATATAACAAAGTCTCCATAAGTGTGGCCACACACAAACAGCTGGCATTGCACCTTGTAGTAGCTCCCTCCAGCCCTGCCATACAGTCACAATGAGCGGTGCAGACAGTCCCGGCTTTTTCTGCGACGATCCAGGGCTGCAACGGCTTTTCACGAAGTCTCTACGAATGAACGACCTGTGAAACAGAGTGCAGAATATAAGTAGTAAATTTAGAAAAATAAAAAATATTATACCTGATACAGACAAAATTAAGCCTTAAATCGTGGTTAACAATACACTTACTTTATTATCCTCTGTATACACTAGTTGGTGCATAGACATAAGGCTACTATTCATGGTTATATAAAACAAATATGAATTAAATATAATAAAACATTAATTCATAAAATATGTTTAATATAAACAAATATGAATTAATAAAAAATGCCTACATTATTTTTGCATTTACATATCCTTAACATTTCATACGACATAGTCATAGCATAAGCCATAGCCTACGCTAGGCCTGCCTAAAATGTAAAACTTAAGCAAAAGACCAAAACAATCATACCTTCGCTCGTACAACGTACAGCCATTTTTCACAACAAAAAAAAAACTGCTACATCGCTGATCCAACCAGACGTCAACTGATTGTAGACCTCTACGCTTTTCCACGCCTTCATGTCTTCCATTGTGTAGAAACTCATAGTAAATATCAAATAATTTACAATGTCTGTATAGGGCACTGTGCTGGGAAGCTTGCATCACTCTTGGACCATGCTGAATTTGGCAACGCATACGGATCTACATCAACGATTCGTAATTTCTCCAAATACCTTTGCCTACTCAACAGATCTAAGACTATTTTTAAGGTGTAAACATACGGTTGTTTGGCCACCTTGTATCCTGCCTTTGTAGACATACTGCGATTCTCAACAACAAAGAAAACAATTTACTGGATCACTGCACATTCACAATGGGTCGCCGCGAGGTTGGCTTGTAATGCGAAATGGCCGCCGGCGCATGTGTGCACACATAGTGGTTCATACAACGATGAAAAGGAAAACGACGACCAAAAAGGGAAAAGCCTCGTTAAATGTAGATGACTTAGTAAAGAATACAAATCTTATTAATGAGCAGACATATAGTAGAGTTTTAAAAAAGAGTTACAAATATGCATACACGCACACACATTATTTATAACACTGAATCCTAGCCGTATAACATTTTATGTTGCACCCAATCATTGTGGCTACTGGGAAACACTTAATGTACCCTATCCACATGAAAAACAAACGTATCTGTAATATATTGATATTTCAGAACATTTTTGAAACTGTTACATTCATTCACATATACACTAACACAACACAAACATTTGCGACATAAATTACCTGAAAATAACGAGATGTTAGATCCTGTCTACTGTCGATTCGTACAGCTGTAAGCCACACAGGAAATAACCATATTCGTTGTCCCACAACTTTCTCCAGCAAGCCTCCAAAATGTTTGTCTTGGAGAGTTTAATGCACGATGCTCACTCCAGTAGAGGGTGTTTAATGACGTCAGCACTATCACGTAACTCAATCTGTACACATTGCAACATTCATTGCATTCTATGCATTTGTTTCACAAACCGTGTGAAATGTTGCCTACTAAAACAATTGAAAGCTTAAATGAGAGAGCACATTTCTTGACATGGAGCGTATCCTTGGGTAAGTTGGCCAGATAACATTCGAGAAAGATCTTGATCTGCAGGTGGAAATGGCTGTGATGGAGCAGCTGGGGAATGTGTTGGAAGGTGGGAAAAGAATATTTGTGGGACCTTAGAGAAGAATATCCAACAGGGCTTAATGAGATTTTGACCACTTGCAGTCATTAGCTAACACATGTATAGAGCACTTCAGAAAGTTCAGTTTCGATCATGTTTAGTGGTGCTACTCTTATAGTTCATATGTTATGATATTTGATATACAAGGTGCATAGATAGATTGTGCACGTAATAATGTATTAGGTATATATAGCTATATAGTAATAATCTTTTATTAGTACTGTATATCTATAGATATATGATGAAGACTGTGTGTTGCACAGTATAAACACTGGGCCTCCAGTGGGTTCTTGCCGTGCAGCAGCATGAATGTCACTGGTCCATGCCGGCATCACTTTATCATATGTCAACCATAGACATAAGTAGAACACCCGTTAGTAACGTTGAATAGGGGGATGATTAATGATGCTCTATGGTGTCAACTGATAAGAGCTCAGAGCCCACAAATACCGCAGTTGCATTTAATCCACTAAAAGTTCTAAATGACAACAACACGATCTTTGTTGCTTTATAAATTATATTGTCATTAACTATTGAATTGTGTAGATGTATATTAAATAATTCGGATACAATGCTATCTGTCTGCGCGTCAGTTGCCAAATATTAATAGTCTATCTGCTGAGCAATAACCAGGCGGAGGCGGTGACTTCCCAGAATACCGCAAGCGTTTCCAGAAACGTTACAGTTTTAAGAGTAGAAAAGCAGTAATGACACACGTCATTTCGCGACGGGGCATTTCAACGCAACCATTAGACTATTGTAGTTGTGTTGTTAGCTGTTGTCAGTGCCACCGAGCAAACTAAAATCAGTATTTTGTTGACTTCGTGTATGTACGACCGACAGTTAACCCAAACAGAAGACAAGACGATCGTAGTTATTCGTGATCCAACCCCGGGGAAACGGGACTGTAGGTCCTGTGGAGCAGTTGTGCGCCATCACGTTGCAGGTTTGTAGTTGCTTTCACTTTCCAAGTCGTTTTCCTTTTTTTCTTTTGTGAATTATATGTTGTGCATATTTATAATAATACCCAAATGCATAAAACGTAGATTCTGACTAGACCTGGGTCTGAGTACAATTTTATGAGTACGAGTACATTGGTGATGGCTGAGTGGGGGAGACTGGAGTGCATTGGGATGATTTGTGTACAATTTTTTTTCTTTATTAGTAAAGATACAGGAAAATAACTGATACTATCCTTGAAGGATTAATTTGGACATCTTGTGCACACTCAATATTTGTGATATACATTGAATTCTTTTGTAAATTCACACTCTTATCAAGCACAAATGTTGTCCCATGTACCCACATACATAAATAGAACACCCGTTAGTTAGTGTATCGGTGAATGATTAATGATGTAACTCTATGCATGTACAACATAATTGGGGTGCATTCGGACAGTTACTGGGGCGCATTGAGACAATAGGTAGGCATATCCAGCTTGATTGAACTTACGTACAGCAAACACCGCATTTATATACAGTAATTACTAGAGCATCACATTCAACACAATCAACTTCGAAGCACACGCTAGGCTATAATTTGGGATGATAATCATACTTATTTAGGAAACCAGTAGCCTACAATGAACTGATGCTGGTTAACTATAAATACTTGCCCCAGTCTAAATAAAAAATGCACTGTTTCACTGTGCACACGAGCTGACGTATAGCAAACATTGCATTTGGATACACTAATTACTAAAGCCCCAAGTTCAATACAATCAACTTCGAAGCACATTCCGGGTCATAATTTGGGGCAATACAATCATATTTGTTTAGGCAACCAGTAGCCTACAATGAACTGATGCTGGCTAACAACTGGTAGTAGAAATACGCGCTCAAACCTTGATCAAAAATGAACTGTTTCACTGTGTGCCTGGTACCACGTGTGGTAATTGGAAGTATCAGAATGATGTCCTTGAAGTCAAATTCATTAATATCTTCCTTTTTCTGGGATGACAAACAGAGCACCCTTCATCTTAGTAGGCTGACAAACAAGAAACTCGACCTTCAAGATATCATCCTCATTTGGCCCTTGCAAGACTTTACAGATGACTTGAGAAACTGCCCTTTTAGATGAGTACTTTGCAAGGACGAAGTCACCGTTCTTCTCATCTTACTTCAGTGGTTTTTGTTTGTCTTCCTCAAAGTCAGATTCAAATGATTTTTCAGAATCATCTGAATCATCAACAGTGAGCGGTGCAGTTATTTCCTCGGCGTCAGATGAATCACTATCTGACAAAACTGTTGTCTTCTTTGAACTCTTTGTCTTGGGTTTATCGACAACTGGCTTGGACTTCTCCTATTTTCCCTCTGCCTTATATCTTCTACCAGCTGTTGTTTCACAGGAGTTATGTAAGAATTAGTGTCTTACATTTCTTTTTACTTGTCTTCTTCCTAGCTCCAGCCTTCGGGTAGGGCCTCACATCCTCAGGCGAAAAGCGCTCTGGTGTAAAAAGTCTGTAAATTGTTTGCGATCACGTATAATACATGTACATATGGAGTGCACTGGGACAGCGTCCTAATACACCCCAATGAATATGTCCCAATGCACCCCATGTGCATACCATGTGTTTAAAAATCCAAATAATTGTAATATATATATTAGAAATGAGTCATCTAAAATATGAAATGATGCCTTTGTTCAACTTGATTTACCTGCACTATTACGGCTGTCTTTTTCACTTAGTATTAAAATGTTTGTCTAACTACCTGTAAATCATAATTATACTTGCATGTCTTGCTCAGTGGTACTTTTGTTATAAAATCAAGATGGCGAACACCCACTGATGACGTCACTATTTCTGCACGAAATATAGCTATTGGAGGGTGTCCCAATGCACCCCAGTTTCCCCTACGAGTACATTACTAAAAGCTGAGTACAAGTACATTTTATGAGTACGAGTACGTATTGTATGATACAGTAAAGTATTAGTAATGGCCTTTTTACTCCCTAACATGAAGACAAACCGCTACACATATTCTTTTTTACCCTCTGCCATTTCAATTCTTAACGCTAAATTAGACATAAATTTGTGATTAAATAACCTGTGATTTATATTGTATATATGTGATGTGCCAACTCCAAACTTAATGTTCAAAGTTTTATTTCTATCGTGTTGTTAAGTGTCGATCGGCACTGTGATTTCCTGGTCGGACGAATAAAGTGTTATTGCATTATATCATATTGTACTGATACAACTGATACTCCTGACATGTGTGGCAAGATTTGCATAGGTATTTTACATCCCGGTTGATGTTTACCCATAATTTTTTATGTAAAAACCTGGATCTCAGCATTGTTGACTGTGTGTCCCTCGTAACTCGGAGATCACGATAATGTCGGTCCCGTCTCAATTTGGGACGTTAAAGAATCACTGAGGTCAACTTGGCGATAAAGTTCTGAAAAAGTTATAGACCTCAAAAGACCATAACTTTCTAACCACAATATAATTATAAAGACTGTAGTCAGTTAATAGAACGTTGCCGGGTGCTGGGAACAACTAGATACTAGAAACTCTGTTTATATCAGCTGTGTTTTAATAACTTTTGTTCATCAACAGCTCTGTTAATCATTACACAACAAGCTCCATAAATAGGTGGTCACAAAACAGTTCCTCTTTTAAAGATTGGAGTCCTGGTCCCAACGGCCAGTCCATGCAACCTCCTCGTAGATGTCATGATATCTAAACGGATTCAGTAGTACAGCTTCCAGATGTTCACACAAGAACTCATAGATGTCATAAAAATGTGTCGTAGCTCCACTCATCTGGTCTTGCACATTCCGACAAGTTTCGTTTTGCTCATGTATGGTGCCAGATGTTTTAGGATTCGTTCCAGGAATCGTTGTCAAGCACACTGACATAATCTCCTGGTTACCATGTGGATATGTGACCTCATCTGCCATGATGGAAAAAAGCATTTTCGTCTTCAAGGCTTCGTGTATTTTCCTTTCTAATGTATTCAGCTACTACATCAATCACTTCATTCTGCGTGATTCCTTATGTATAATGCGCATTCTTCCTTCCGGTCTCAAGATGTTTTCCACAAAATACAACTGTTTCTACAATGCTCTTCAGGACGTGAACGCTTTTCTTGTACATCTTCTGGTTGGACTGGCTCAATCAATGAATTAATGAACTAAGCTCATGGGGCTTGCTTTCCTTCTAGCATAAGTCTGGCTTAAATGAAATATTTAGTAAGGGCTATTGCCCTAATACCAACCAGACAGCATAGATTCTTGAAGTGCAGCCGACAGGCCATTTTGAAAATAGCTAAACCTAATCGTGTCATAAAAAAGTACATCATTCCTCTTGGTTCTGTGTTAAAATGACAGCGAAACGTAATGTATTACTTGTTATAAAGATTAAGATATTCAAAGACGTTGATGATACGATAGGACAGTTTACATTTTTATCTGTAAAAATGCCAATTGTTATCTTGAAAGTCCGGTCCGAAGAACTGATGCAGACGATTTTCAACAAACGACCAGTGCGTCTATTGGGCGCATTTGCTGGATCTGTGCAACCTGCTGATGGATGTGCAATCTGCAGATTCTCGAGTATCCGAGGATTGCGCAATCGAGCCCAATTTGCAAATTGCCAAGATCTAGCAACTCCGCCCAACACGTCTATGAGCGCCAAACATTCCCATATTATGTTCATTCTTTCGCGTGGAGACATGGTCAAACTCGAGGTGGGCGTGTTGTGTACACGTGAGTGCGGTGACCGTGTGCAGTGAATCTATGAACGACGTCACCGACAATGCTAAGAATAACTTTGGGGATCCCTGGACGCCATGTACATCGCCTGTGCTAGATCAGTGTCTGAAAACGTCGGACTGCCACTGAAGAATTCGTATGTAGTAATTGACACTTTTGACCTTGTGTTGTTTCTTGGCTATGCCTTTGTCGTCCGTGGACATGCAATTGCAATGGATTTTTTTGGTACTCAAAAAAAGGGGGGTCTGGACCCCCCTCTGAATCCGCCTATGGCTATGATTATATTTGGTCTCCTCTTAGTCTCCTGGTCTCTAGTGTTCTTGAATCATTTTAGTTGCTCTTCGCTGTTTTCTTTCTAGCTTGTCGATGTCCTTCTTACGACATGGCCTCCATGCTTGTATGCAATATTCCAAATGCGGTCTAACTATTGCTTTGTACAGGGGTGCAATTAGCTGTTTCTCATTATATGTTATAGTTCTCTTAATAATATTAGATAAAAAACTGAAACAATAAAACGATAAGGAGACATGATTGGACCAACATGGAAATAAACAGTGACGTTTTCAGGATAGTCACAAAATACGACACTGAACAACCAATCAAAAACAGCTATTTCCCTGTGTGTGTTTGTCGCTAGATTAGTGAGCAATTTGGTTGAAATTACTTCCGTTCATGAATTCCGCCGTCATTGCGATAACATGAAATCTTGACAAAAGCTATTTGCCAAAACATCACAAATGACAAACACAATTGTTCCACTAAAAATGTCGGTCATTGAAGTAAAATGGATTTTTTTGGGTCAAAAGGTCAACATTTTTTTGGGGTCAAAAGGTAGTTAGTATTAATTTAAAGCCTATATTCTACTGAACAAAGCTATCCATTATGTGAAACATACATATCCTGGTAGGTCAGATTTAAGGTCAAAATCCTATCTTAACGAAACATTGGGGGGAGCAATGTATTTCCGTAATCATGAAATTTTAATTTCTGACAACTGGTTGGCCTGTTGACATTTTCTGACAGCTTTTTGTGGTCTATATGAACACCCTACACCTGTCTCACATTAATTTAAAATTGTAATTTTATAACCACATTAAATTGTTTTGTTTTGATATTGTAACACCAACTGTCATTAGTCTTGGTCATTTTGAGTCATTTGGCATCTCTCTGTAGGTGCATAAAACTTATGTTGATTTCCTGGCCATGACACTACACCACCATGTTAGGTCGAGAGTGCCTATTCTGTCAAAACAAATGCATATTAAGAGTTAGCTGTAACTACCCTGAAAAATAGATTTGTACTATTTATTTCCATGTTCAACCCTAACTACGTCGACATCACATGTTATCATTATAATTCGAGGAGAGAATATTTATATGTTCTAGTTCAACAGTTCTCCTATGTAATATACATGTATATCATGATAACATAAATAAAGTAACTTATTCTAATCAAATTGGAATTTGACGTATATGGATATATATTATTTATTTATTAAATATGTTGTGACATCAACAATATCATGTGGAGTATCATAATATTGGTATCACCTCTCCTTATGCACATATCAAACAGTATTGCCCACACCACATCTGTTGGTACCATAAATATATCACTGTCCATCCCACATATGTTGGTAACACCAATGGAATCATGATAATACTGGAAAACTACAAGTGGTAAACCTGAAGATTGCTTAATATCTTACACTGGTAGATCACGTTTTCATACAGGGAAGAGACGGGGAAGAGGAAAAAGCTAGAAAGAACACAAGCACGACCACTATGCACTGTTTGAAGAAAAGCAAAGGACAGTGCCACCTGGTGTTAGATGAATGAGTAGTGAGATTTAAAAGATTTAACAAGATTGCCATCCCAAACAACAAGTTCTAGATTGCAAGTGGACAAGGAAGCCATTGGCTTATCGAGAGTCCAACAATTTTCTCATCTATGTGTAGCCCGCCCTTATCAAATATATGTCAATTCTATTTTTAAACATATTCACACTACTAGCATTAACACAATCATTTGGCAGTTTGTTCCATTCATTTATCACCCTAGAATACTTTCTCATGTCCAACCTACACTGCTCCTTAACTAATGCTGCTTTGTGTCCTCTGGTTCTACTGCCTTCTTTAAGTTTGAAGAACATATTCCTATCAACATCCTCATAACCGTTCACTATTTTAAACACTTCTATTTGGTCTCCTCTTAGTCTCTAGTGTTGTCAAACGGGAACCACATTGTAATAAGCGACTTTCGTAACTAAGGTCTCTAAATTCTGGAACCATTTTAGTTGCTCTTCGTTGTATTCTTTCTAGCTTTTTACAACATGGCCTCATTGCTAGAATACAATATTCCAAATGTGGCCTAACTATTGCTTTGTACAAGGCTACAATTAGCTGTTTCTTCTTATACGTGGTAGTTCTCATAATTAGCCCTAGAATTTGATTTCCTTTCGAAGCAGCAATCCCACATTGCTCTGAAACTTTCATGTCAGCACTAAATGTTACCCCTAAGTCCTTTTCTTGTGTGGTTCTACCTAGTACAGCATCACCCATTTTATATTCTTCATCCATGTTTCCATGTCCTATGTGTATACATTTACACTTCCCAAAATTGAATAACATTTGCCATTTTTCTGACCATTAACTAATTTATCTAGATCATCCTGTAAACTTTGTTTATCTGTACCATTAGTAACCTTTCTGAATACTTTTGTGTCATCTGCAAATTTGAGTACTTTGCTAGATATGTCATCTTCCAAATCATTTATATATATTAAAAACAGTATAGGGCCTAATACTGATCCCTGTGGTACCCCACTCAAAACCGATTTCCAGTTAGAAATCTCACCATCTACTATTACTCTCTGTCTTCTGTGTGTAAGCCACTTTTCTATCCAGTTGATTACATCATTACCTATACCATGGGCTTTTAGTTTAAGTAACAATCTTTGATGTGGCACTTTATCGAAAGCTTTCTGAAAATCTAGGTAGACAACATCCACTGGTAACCCGTCATCTACCCATTTTGTAATTTCTTCCAAAAAACATAAGAGATTGGTTAGACATGACCTTGCTTTTAGGAACCCATGTTGAGATGTATTTATTAATTTATGTTTTACAAGGAATTCCACCATGTGGTCTCTAATTAAAGTTTTGAGCAACTTACATACAACTGGTGTCAGGGTTGTTTGATTTAAATCATTTGATTTAAATCATGATTAATTTTAAATCACTCCAAAAAATCATTGATTTTTTTAATTGCTGATTTGTATGAATTTAACACAAATAATTGTTTACAAGCATCAAGATCAACACAGCTTTGTATGTTTTTTAAATACAAAAGCTCAATGTGCGCACACTTGTGTAGCTGTATTGTCACCAGATAGCCTGATAGTAAAATATTTTATGACATTGTGTATGTTTGAGCTATTCCTTTTCTGAATGTAGTGAAGCCACACAAACTTGTCTTCAATAGGAAGTATCTAAAGTCCACTTAGAGCTTGTGCTAGTTGTTACCAAGTCAGCATGTTGAGTCAAGTGAGATAGTCTTGGTGACAATTGTTTAATACTGTACCAGTTTGCAGTCTGGTTGGAGACCCATAGAGTACACAGAGCCCTGGACAGGTGCTAATCCACCCTCTCAGCAAACAATAATTAGCACTGCTACAGCCACAGACACACAGCATGCTCTCCTTTCCAAGACAGAATATGCAACTACATGGGGTGAGGCCTTGTGGACATTGTCTAATGTCTTTATATAAGCAAAACTCATGTACTCTCTGTTAAGACAAGAACCCAAATCGATTTGAATAGAACATGTTTCAAAAAGTTTATAAATTTAAACATCTATATAAATGTCTATATTCCAGATAAATAAAATCAAATAATTAAAAAATCTGATTTAAATTTTAAAAATGTTACTTTTTTGGATTTTTTTAAAAATCATGATTTTTTTCAACCCTGACTGGTGTTAAACTCACTGGTCTGTAATTTTCTGTCTTGTTCCTCGATCCCGTCTTAAATAGCAGCGTAATGTTTGCTTCTTTCCATTCTAAAGGAACTATTCCTTCTTCTAGTGACAAGTTAAACAATTTTGCAAGTGGTGTACTAATTTGCTCAACAATTTCCTTAAGCAATTTTGGTAGTATCCCATCAACTCCAGGTGATTTATTATCTTTCATCTTCTTAATTTTGTTTGCTATCATTTCAGGAGTTACAAATAACTGCCCTAAATGTTCTGATTTATTGCCCTCAAATTTAGTAAATGGAACTGGAAGTGAGCTGATATCTTCTGTGGTAAAAATTGAGCTGAAATACTCATTCAGGACCTTTGCCATTTGAAACCCGTCTGAAATTATGTTTCCCCTGTTGTTTTCCAGTGGTCCAACCTTATCTCGAACTTTCTGGTTACTCCTTACATAAGCATAGAAACTCTTGCTCTCATTTTTTATATTACCTGCCAATTTTTGTTCAAAGGTTCTTTTAGATTTTCTAATTTCAGTTGTAGCAAGGTTAAGTGCCTCTTTGTAATTTGCATACTCTTCATCCTTTCTGGTACGCCTATAAACCATCCACATAGTTTGCTTAAACACTATTTTTCTAACAGCTTCTTTTGAGAAGTGTTTCTTTCTAGACCATTTTCCTTGTGTTTTCAAGGGAAAAAATTTATCGATGATACTCTCAATTTCATATTTTAGAATATTCCAACATTCAATTGCGGTCTTATTCATCAGCATGTTATTCCAATCTAGCTTTGCTAAGTATTTTCTCATATCTTTATAGTTACCTTTGTGGAAGTTTGTCCTATACGTTTTTTTATGTTTACTTTCTGATTTTACATTGATGTCAAAATGTATTTGATTGTGGTCACTGTTACCCAAATGGTTCATGTATTTTTATATTGTCCACTAATTCAATTTGTGAAGACAAAACTATATCTAATACATTCTCTCCCCTGGTTGGTTCTAACACGTGTTGAGTAAGGAAGCTATCCTGAATAAAAAATATACACTGTTGGTCCTCACCCCCGTACTCTCTAGAGATTTCCATTGTATGTGTCCATGGTTAAAATCTCCCATTATGATACATTCCCCTTTACTAACTTCCTTTATAGCATTTTGTAATTTGGTGTTATCCTCTTCGTTTATGTTTGGACTTCGGTAAACTCATCCAATAGTTAATTTTGAATTTCCTGAAACTATTTTACACCAAACAGCTGCATCGTAATCTGAAATAAATAAATAAAATAACTCCCCTTCTTCCTATTCGATCTCTCCTAAACATTACGTATACTGTCAATCCTAATTCAGCATCTGTTATGTCTGTGTTGGCCCATGATTCGGTAATACCAATTATGTGAGGGTCAATATCGTCTACCATAATGTTTAATTCATTTTTCTTATTTACTATACTCCTAGCATTTAAACACATGCATCTATAACCTGCTTGAGGACATTCTGTTATTGGTTTATCTGTACTAGTGGCCTCTTTTCCTGCTTGAGGCATCTCTAAGTACCCCCCCTGCGCTTCTAGTTTAAATAGTGTTTACTACCAAAAATATTTGATATGCTACCCATGCCACTGTCTACTGCTGCTTTGAGTCCATCCGCAAATACTGCTGCCCCCTTTCCACTTAGATGAAGCCCGTCCTTCATGTACATATCAGCCCTTCCAACAAAACTTCCCTACAAATCCACAAAACCAACTTTCTCTTCCCTACATAGCTTCTTGACTAGCATCCCCTGGCGATTTCGATATCTATGACCCCCTCCTTCCTATTACTGGTAAAATCCCTGACAGTATTACCTGCTCAACTCGTGTCTCCTTTAGTGTTCTGACCAAATTCCTGTATTTCCTATCTATGGCAGTTGTACCCTCCCTCTCTACGTTATTTGTCCCTACGTATACTAAAACAGATCCACCCTTGCCCGAACCCACGATGTTTTCTACCCTCTCAGTTATCGCCTTTAATTTGGCCCCAGGCAAGCAAACTGCCACGTCATCTCCCTTGTTTAAGACTCTGTCGGTCTTCCTAACTATTGAGACCCTCACAAACACCCTCGCTCTCTTTCTCACACCCTCTATCACTGCCTCGGAATAGCTCATCCGATGGATCCCCTCCATCAAATTCTGTCCTGCAGCCTTGTCACTTGGTGGCAGACTGTTATCAGGCTCTCTCTCACTCATCAACCTGTCATCTTTCCCTCCCTGGCTAACTTGCGCTCCTCCCATCTCCCTCACTCCCATCGCTTTAACTATCGTCTCCTTCCCCCCGACTCCTTCGCTACTGTCTCCCCCACTCCCCTTTCCTTCGATCCATTTGTCTTCCCTCCCATTTCTTTCCTTCTCGTCTCCTTTCGTCTTGTCTCCCTGCGTCCTGTTTCCCTACATCCCGTCTCCTTACGTCCCGTCTCCCTACGACCTGTCACCTTATCTCCTCTCAGCCTCCTCCCAGGCTGAGGTGAGCTCTCCCTAGCATATCTCTCGTCGTCTTCCCCCACTTTATCATCTACTGTTCCCCCACCAGAACCACTGGCACAACCCACCTGCTCCTTTCCCACCACTGCCACAACGAGCAGCCTCAGCTGTTCTAACTCCACCTCAAGTTCCTTCATCCTCGTACATCCCCTACAATCAAAACCAGAACTATCCGCCTGAACCTCAGCCCAAGACTTCTCACACCCGGACTTGACGAAGTCCACCCAGTTGCTACAATTGCTGCATATTAAATGCCTGGTGGCCTTTACCTGCCGTTTGCCCTATGTCTTTTGTGGAAGCAATTTGGTGTAACATAGTTACCAGGAACTCAACATTAACAATAGGAGTAGTTTATCATAGTCCTAACATAGGACAAGAGGAAGATGTAAAATGACAAAAGGCGATAAGGGAGGTGAGCAAGGGAGAATGTGTTATAATGGGTGATTTTAACCATGGCCATATACAATGGGAATCATTAGAGAGTGCTGGAGGTGACGACCATCAGTTTCTACTTCTAACACAGGATTGTTTCCTTACTCAACATGTCTTGGAACCAACCAGAGGTGGGAATGTGTTAGATTTAATTTTGTCTTCTCAAAATGAATTAGTTGACAATGTTAAAGTACACGAACCTTTGGGTTCAAGTGACCATAACCAAATCCATTTTAATATAAAAGTAAAAACAGGGAATGCATATAAAAAACAATGGAGGAGGAACTTCAACAAAGGCAGATATAAAGTGATGAGAACATATCTAGCAAATATAGATTGGAATAATTTGCTGAAGAACAAGACAGCAACAGAATGCTGGACTTGTTTAAAATATGAGATTGAGGGCATTATTGAGAAATTTATTCCATTAAGAAAACAAGGGAAAAGATCCAGGAAAAAACACCTGTCAAAAGAAGCTATTAGAAAAATTGCTCACAAACAGATGCTGTGGAAGGTCTATAAACACACTGGAAATGTAGAAGACTACACCAACTACAAAGAGGCACTTAACCTAGCTACTACTGAAATTAGAAAATCTAAAAGAACCTTTGAACAAAAATTGGCAGGTAATATAAAAAATGACAGCAAGAGTTTCTATGCTTATGTAAGGAGTAAACAGAAAGTTCGAGATAAGGTCGGACCACTGGAAAACAACAGTGAAAACATAATTTCAGATGGGTTCCAAATGGCAGAGGTCCTGAATGAGTATTTCAGCTCAGTTTTTACCACAGAAGATATCAGCTCACTTCCAGTTCCATTGACTAAATTTGAGGGCAATACATCAGAAAATTTAGGGCAGTTATTTGTAACTCCTGAAATGATAGCAAAGAAAATTAAGAAGATGAAAGATAATAAATCACCTGGAGTTGATGGGATACCACCAAAACTGCTAAAGGAAATTGTTGATCAAATTAGTACACCACTTGCAAACTTATTTAACTTGTCACTAGAAGAAGGAATAGTTCCTTCAGAATGGAAAGAAGCAAACATTACGCCGCTGTTTAAGAAGGGATCGAGGAAGAAGCCAGAAAATTACAGACCAGTGAGTTTAAAATCAGTTGTATGTAAATTACTTGAAACATTAATTAGAGACCACATGGTGGAATTCCTCATAAAACAGAAATTAATAAATACATCTCAACATGGATTCCTAAAAGCAAGGTCATGTCTAACCAATCTCTTATGTTTTTTAGAAGAAATTACAAAGTGGGTAGATGACGGGTCACCAGTGGATGTTGTCTACTTAGATTTTCAGAAAGCTTTCGATAAAGTGCCACATCAAAGATTGTTACTTAAACTAAAAGCCCATGGTATAGGCAATGATGTAATCAACTGGATAGAAAAGTGGCTTACACACAGAAGACAGAGAGTAATAGTAGATGGTAAGATTTCAAACTGGAAATCTGCTTTGAGTGGGGTACCACAGGGATCAGTGTTAGGCCCTATACTGTTTTAATATATATATATAAATGATTTGGAGGATGACAAATCTAGCAAAGTACTCAAATTTGCAGATGACACAAAAGTATTCAGAAAGGTTACTAATGATACAGATAAACAAAGTTTACAGGATGATCTAGAAAAATTAGTTAAATGGTCAGAAAAATGGCAAATGTTATTCAATTTTGGGAAGTGTAAATGTATACACATAGGACATGGAAATATGGATGAGGAATATAAAATGGGGGATGCTGTAATAGGTAGAAACACACAAGAAAAGGATTTAGGAGTAACATTTAATGCTGACATGAAAGTTTCAGAGCAATGTGGGATTGCTGCTTCGAAAGGAAATCAAATTCTAGGCCTAATTAGGAGAACTATCACGTATAAGGAGAAACATCTAATTGTACCCCTGTACAAAGCAATAGTTAGACCACATTTGGAATATTGTATTCAAGCATGGAGGCCATATCGTAAAAAAGACATAGATAAGCTAGAAAGAATACAACGAAGAGCAACTAAGATGATTCCAGAATTAAGAGACCTTAGTTACGAAAGTCGCTTATTACAATGTGGTTTGACAACACTAGAGACCAGGAGACTAAGAGGAGACCAAATAGAAGTGTTTAAAATAGTGAACGGTTATGAGGATGTTGATAGGAATATGTTCTTCAAACTTAAAGAAGGCAGTAGAACCAGAGGACACAAAGCAGCATTAGTTAAGGAGCAGTGTAGGTTGGACATGAGAAAGTACTCATTCTCACAGAGGGTGATAAATGAATGGAACAAACTGCCAAACGATTGTGTTAATGCTAGTAGTGTGAATATGTTTAAAAATAGAATTGACAGATATCTGATAAGGGCGGGCTACACATAGATGAGAAAATTGTTGGACTCTCGATAAGCCAATGGCTTCCTTGTCCACTTGCCATCTGGAACTTGTTGTTCGAGATGGCAATCTTGTTAAATCTACTAAGTTCGCACGAGCAAAGAAAAAGCCTGCCACCTAGCGAATACGGAGAACACTGTGTAAACAAAACAACGAAGTCAGTGTAGGGGTAAGACCACAGTTGACCTTCCTGTTTATTGTTTCACACGAATGTAGGGCGTATTAAATTGCGATATGTGAATTTAAACAATTCATATGATGTGACATATGTGCAATTGAACAGGCATATTCACAGGTGTATTTGTAGAAGATATTGGCTGTGAAATGGTGCATTTATTTGAGTTTAACAGGTGGAGGGATGTATGGGAATTTTTTGCTATGAGCCACGTGGGCGCATGAATACATGGCTATTTTTGTTAAAATTGATGGGCATTGCACGTTGGGGCATTTCAAAAGAGCTGGAGGTATGTGATTTTGATAAAAATTGGTCAGCATGTCAATGAGATGATGGCAGTTGCTGTGAAAAAGTGTCAGAATTTTTGATGGTCAGGTTTTCTTATAATCAGACAAAACGTTAACATGGCCACCAATGCAATTCTCTACTGTGGTCTGCCCCTGTAAACGATCCTGCTGTTAATTCCTTTTTACTGAAATCGTTTACTGCAACTATGTCAGATATTACCTTATGTATGTAATTGATGTAAATGTATCACTTTATCTAATATATATTTAACAATGTATACGATAGTTTAGTACACCAGTTTAATTCACGACCTGTAAACAAACTCCCCCTTATCGCTCGTTGAATTTGAGTCCGGAAAAAAATACTGCCTCTGTTAACAAAGCAGTTTCTTAATATATGTCTATGAGAAGTTTGTGTATATAGTGTTGTATACTCACAGACACTACATATAACATACACGTGGTTCTTAGGGGTGGCACATAACTTATCTTTATTTGCAAACGCATTTATTACTACTCACGTAGTTCGCCACTGAACATGTATCACTACACATGTAGTCCACAACATAGACATGCATATTTAACATTTCCCTCCCGGAATAATTATGAAGAAGTCTACTAACAACAATATAACTTCTTCTGTATGCCTACAGTGAAATAATCTACCTGATTATTATAATAACATAGCTATGCACTAGCAATGTAACTCAACACTACACTAGTATTCAACCATGTCCTGCTAACTAAACTAATGTAACTAGAGTCTACTAGCTCACTTATATATGTTACACTACAGAGAAGCTCACTAATCTCTGTTACACTACAGAGAAGCTCACTAATCTCTGTTACACTACAGAGAAGCTAACTAATCTCTGTTACACTAAAGATCTAGCCTATCTGGTGCCTTACTCACACGAGAAGACCGTCGCAGATGTGTTTCCTCCTCCACTTGGGTAGGAGTTACCAATTCTGCAGTAGGCCTAGACTTATCCTGAACCGATTGCTGTTGAGGGGCTTCATACGTCAACCCACTGGCACTGTCGTTTGTCTGATTCAGTGATGGTATAGTGTCAACCAAATAGTCATGACCATCAGTCGCTGCAGTCAATTCTAACTGTGTCAGAGGCATGTTACTTGAGTTTACCCTTGAACTCAGTTGGTCAATGTGGCGTTTCCACAATCCCTTAGAAACAGTGACTTGATACGTCAACGGACCACACTTCTTGTTTATAGTTCCTGGGACCCACTTATCTTTCCCATGGTAATCTCGAACACATACCATGTCTCCTTCCCTGAATAATCTCAGATTTCGAGAATCACGCTCCATCTGTTTCTCTAACCGTTTGTTTTCCCGTCGTTTATCCGGTTTCACACTGTCAAGTCGAGTGCATAGCTGTCTACCCATGAAACGCACTGCTGCCAATTCCCCTGTGAAAGCATGCGGAGCATTTCTATATGCCAGGAGGAACTTATCCAGTCTAACCTGGAGTGACTCCCCTGACGATGCCATAGCTTTCTAAGCCTGCTTTACAGTTTGCACAAATCACTTTGCTTGTCCATTAGAACTTGGATGATATGGTGATGTAGGTTTGTGCAACACTCCCAACCAGTCCAAGAAGTCCTTGAACTCCTGAAACTTAAACTGTGGACCATTGTCCGAGACCAAAGTGTGAGGAATTCCCCCTCTACTGAATATCGTCCTCAGTGCATTAACTGTAGCTTCACTAGTCGTACTGTTTTCAATGACAACTTCTGGCCATTTGGAATAGGAGTCTACAACAACGAGAAGCATTTCCCCTCCACAGGACCTGCATAGTTGATGTGTACGCGTTCACCTGGTCGCGAAGAAGGTATCCATGGATGTACCGGTGCGTTAGTAGGATTTCTCTATACCACTTGACATGATTCAATATCTGCATCCATACCCGGCCACCAGACATATGAACGTGCGACACCCTTCATTTTCACTACTCCGATATGCCCTGTGTGTAGCTTGTCTAGAATTTCAGCTCGAAATTGCTTTGGAGTGATCACTCTCATTCCCCATAACAGAACATCACCCTCAATGGATAATTCGTTACGCCGACAGAATAACGGTTGTAAATCTAACCGATTCATTGGCAACTTATCGGGCCAACAATCCCGTGTGTACCTTATCACTTGCGACAACAATGGATCTTTCCGAACTGCGATCTTGATCAGTTCGCTAGAGACAGGTAAGACACCAACACCCAGAACGAGAGCCACATCTTCGTCTGTCGATGTACCTGGATCATCGTTTTGACTAGGTAACTGTGAAAGCCAGTCAGCATTGGCATTCTGAGCACAGCTCCGGTACCGCACATCATAGATAAAAACAGTCAGATACATTGCCCATTGCTGAATGCATTCTGCCGCTACTGCTGGTATGTCTGTTCTAGGACTGATGATTGCTGCTAAAGGTTTGTTATCCGTAACAAGAGTAAACTTCCTGCCAAACAGAAATGGATAGAATCGCTTCACGCCAAAAATTATTGCTAGTCCTTCTCTCTCGATCTGTGAATACTTCTGCTCTGCTCTCGTCAACGAGCGAGGTGCAAACTGAATCGGTCGCTCCTCTCCATCGGAATAATGTGAGAAAACACCACTCCTAAACCAACTGGCGATGCATCACATGCAACTGTCACGGGGAGACTGCTGTCAAAATGCATCAGAAACTCGGACTTGCCTAGAGCACGTTTCACTGCTAGAAACGCCTCATCCATCATGTCTGTCCACTCAAACTATCCTTCTCAAGCAAGGTAGTGAGAGGATGGAGTGTGGAAGCAGTCTGGCACAAACTTTCCATAATAGTTTGCCATGCCGATAAAAGACCTCAATGAATTCACATCAGTGGGTCTAGGTGCATCTAGTATGACGGCTATCTTGTCCGCCGATTTGTGAATACCTTGGGCATCAATCACGTGACCCAGATACTCAAGAGAATCTCTGGAGAATTCGCATTTATCTCGATTCAGCTTTAAACCGAATTATGTCAGTCTTTCAAACACCCTACCCAAATTGCTCTGACTCTGTTCTCCCTGACACAAGGATATCACCGAGATATACCTTGACACCTGGCAAACCCTGTAACACTTTCTCTATAGCGTTCTGCCAGATAGCAGGTGCCGTGGTTATGCCAAAGACTAACCTGTTCTGTCGGAATAGACCGTTATGCGTTGCTATAGTGAGGTATTCCCTAGATTCCTCGGAAACCTCCATTTTATTGTATGCATTTGCTAGGTCAAGTTTGGAGAATTTAACTCCAACAGCCAAGTCAGCCAGAATGTTATCAATGTTGATATTCGGCAGAGACACTGTTTTCAACTGAGGGTTAACCGTTGTCTTGTAATTGCCACATAGTCTAATCGCACCATTCTTCTTTGGCACTACTACAACACCTGTTGCTCAGTCACTGCTTGTAACTGGTGTAATGACCCCAAGTTTCTCAAGTTTGCCTAACTCCAGCTCGACTTTCGGGTGTAGAGCGTATGGGACCCGATACGGTTTAGTGTACACTGGTTTTGCTCCCGCTACTAGTTCAACACGTGCCTTAATCCCTTTAAGCAACCCAAGTTGTCCGTCAAACAAATCATGATGCTTACTGACTAGCCCATCCAACTGACAGTCATGTGATAGACACACGGACCCGGAGCTTCTAACCAGTCTCTGCCAAACAGTGTTAGGTATATTACATTCCGCTTGGTGCGCCACCATCAACGCCGGGTGGACTTTTACGCAACACTTTTTGTTACTTGAACTTCGGCTTGACCTGGTTTTGGGGGTCGCGGTAGATCGTTTCGTACAACTACGTAAGCAAACGACTGACCTTAAACGACACAGATATCAACCAATGAATAGTTGTAGACGCTATACAGAATTTGGCAGGCCTGTCTGAAGAGATGTTTCGTAATATAGCTAAAATAATGGTAATTAATAAGTCTACAGAAAAATTGTCCGGGTGTACAGATACTTTAGTATATTAGCTTTATAATGATAAGTATATTATGACTATTGTCCGATGTGCAAAAAAGTAGCTCGAGTTTGAAAAACAAGCCTGCCACGCTCAAATTTAGGTAGCGCCGCCTGCGTTGGCGTTCATAGCCCAGCTCCAGGCGTCGCCCAGCGCCCTCATTCATTGTGTCTGGTGTGCGCGCTACGAAATACTGTTGATAACTTTATTTGTGGACTAGTAATAAAAGTGCACAATTGTTATAGTTTGTTAGTAAAATTAAGTGATAGTTTTATGGTTTTACAAAGCTATATTGGGGTAAAGGTGCATTAACCTGGCCGAAATTATTAACGCTATTAAATGACAGTTTTGCCTCATTTTTTCGATGCTAATGTGTTCTCTGCATCACTCCACATCGGATCAGGTACAAAACGGACGTATATTTGCAAAAAATATTGTGTTTTAGCACACTTTTAGTGCCCAAGACAACGCTATACCGGCAATAGCCGGTGTTCTTAATATGGCGATCATCCGAAATGTGCTGTAACAATATCACGGTGGCATCAGAACCGGAAAGGCGATTTCGCTGTCAAATATTTCGTACCGCAGTATAAGAAAATACGAAAAATAGAAGAAAAAGTGCAATTTAATGTATCGAACCGGACAGGTTATTTCACCGACAAATATTTTGTACGCAGTCTAAGGGGAAAACAGTTCAACAGAGTTCAATTTAATTTTGAAAATCCCCAAAAAATCCACCGACAAATATCTCGACAAAAAATATAAAATAATGTAAAAAAAAAGCAAAGACATCGCATATATATCAAAAATTATTAAAAGATCACAGATCGTGCAAATATCTTTAAATCTTACTAAACAAGAGTCTTGCTTGAGGTAAAACTGTCATTTAATAGTGTTAATAATTACGGCCAGGTTAATGCACCTTTATCCTATTTTCTCTGTTTTTTTCTCTTCGTTTATTTACGTTGCATAATTGTATGCATTATACGCACAAACATCGCGGTTCTGGTGGCACCGTTGTCACCGAGGCGTGACTAGTGCGCAAATCGCACGCGCGCCATTTTTATTATGCAATCGGTTCTCCTGTTTTGATCTATAAAACTGATTAAAAGGGGCCTAAACACAATCTTTTTGTTTATATATGAACTTTTTTACAGTATTATGTATGCGGTATTATATAAGGAACGCATTCAGGTACAAAAATGTAAGAAAACCGTCAGCATAAAGCCCTAATAATTTTAAGTAAAAGATTACGGCTGGTGACTGCAGTGTTTCGAGAGCGCCTCTTTCGTCCAGTCCCAGTGGCAGTGGCAGTGCCTGTAACCATCGCGAGTTAATCATGTATTTATACAAAGCTGCCAAGTCTACCCCTTTGGCGGTAGAACTACCATTTTCTCTTCAATTTTACATTATCTACCGCTTTACTGTGTTCAATCCAAAATCTACCGTCAAACCGCAATTCCAAGGGTACAGTTAAAATTAATCATTTCGAATCCAAATATACGACCAAACCACATCACTTCACATAGGAAATGCACCAGAATTAAATTAAAAAAAAAATTTTTTACACCAGGACGGGAAGCCCCCTTCTACACCCTCCCCTCGCGGCCGCGGCGCGAGGACTTCGGCGCCAGATATTGATCTAATCTATCACCGTCACATTATTAAAAGCGGTAGATATGCCGTCACACGTCTGTCCTTATACGAAACACCTGGGAATGTCTGTCAGATGTCTGTCTTCATACGGGACATTTGGGAATGTATGTCACACGTCTGTCCTTATATGAAACACTTGGGGAATGTCTGTCACGTGTCTGTCTTCAGGGGTGGATCCAGGGTTTAGAAAACGGGGGGGAGGGTTTCCAAGGTAATGTATGAAGCGCAACGAATCTCGTGGGGGTGGAGGGAGGGGGTATCCCCCTTCCCAACCATTTGACGTTTTTTTTAGACAAAACAGTTGAAATAGTGTAATTTTGGACACCCATAATCTGGTTTTAAGCGAGATAAGGCGTAATGTAATCGACTCAAAATTCAGACTTGCGACGTCGTACGTATTGTCCGTATACAATACGGATTTTGGGGAGGAATACGGCTTTGGCCATGTCCTGTTTTAATACGGATTTGCTGAATATATAAAAATCGTGATAAAATAATCCTATGTATTTTCATGTATTCGTCACATAAGTGTAACTTCGAATGTCAAATCTACAGTAAACGAGGTGTAATTACTTTTAAGTCTAGAGTTTCGGCAAAACGCAGCGGATTTTGTTTCGTTTAACCTGTAGGTAGCCCTGTTCCTACGAAGAAAATGCGGTGTGTCTGAAAATGTCTAAACGAAAAGAGAACATTAAACATCTGTTATGTGCCATTTATTGCAATATTGACTAAAACAACTATAGTAATGCAAATGTTTAATAAAAAACGAGTATGCTACAAGTGACTAAAACAACACGTAATCGTTTTAATTTCTATATCGGCATTATTGTAAACTAGAGGCACGGTAGTGTAGTAATAGTAAAATTATGTATTTATTCGTACGACAATGTGTACAATTCAATTACAATTGAAGTATCTTTGCACACAAAGAGACTAACACGTATTTGACTAAAACGTGCTACACGCATTCTCTGTATTATTCAGCACATACTTTGCCAAGGAAACTGTGTTTAATAGTTTCTCATCCAGCCCCTTCTGATAGTGGTACTGAATGATATAATAAAAGTAGCTAGGTTTCATATTACAGAAAGTCGTGGCATCATGTCTGAAATGAGACAAGGTGTAACTGAGAATGTTAGACATATATGACCAATACCCCGAAGGGCTCAAGAGAGCTATCCAAACTGTTGTTGCATTTTAAACTACTCTGTATAAAGCGCACCATTCCATTTGTGATCTGAATTTTAATCGGGAGACATTCTGATAAAAGTAGTAGTAGTACCACATAACAAAAGTGAGTGCAAACTGGTAGATTAAAATGTTTCCTGTTACCTTTGCGCCATGTAAATTAAAACGCATCATAGAAATACATACACCATAGAACGAGGAACAGTGTGACATAACTAACTGAAGTTGTGTACTTATATTACACACCCCAAAATATAAATGTAGTGATTAGCACATCCGCCTTTCATGCCAGAGTTCTGAATTCAAGACGCAAACCGGACACGGTACATGTGATGAAAAAAACTGGCTCTCAACATTGTTGACTGTGTGTCCCTCGTAACTCGGAGATCACGTTAATGTCGGTCCCGTCTCAATTTGGGACGTTAAAGAATCACTGAGGTCAGCTTGGCGATACAGTTCTGAAAAGGCTAACAAATTGAATGAGACCTCAAAAGAACATAACTGTCTAACCACAGTATAATTATAAAGACTATAGTCAGTTAATATAACTTTGCGGGTGCTGGGAACAACTAGATACTAGAAAATATGCTTATATTAGCTGTGTTTTAATAAATATTGTTCATCGGCAGATCTATTAACCGTTACACAACAAGCTACATAAATAGGTGATCACAAAACGGGATTGCCAGATCGTGCAGGTAGTGCTTGGTCGACCATACTGTAAGCTTGATATATGTCTGAGACCCTTTTTGAAAGATTGGGGGCCATGGGTCTGACAGTCTCAAAAACATTATTGGTGATGAGGAATGCGATGATGGTATGTGACGAAGTGAGACTGGTTAGCAGCCCTTGATCCTTCGTCCTGGGCCCAACTGCCAGTCAATGCAACCTCCTCGTAGATATCATGCTATCCAAACGGATTCAGTAGTACGGCTTCCAGACATTCACACAAGATCTCATACATGTCATAATAGCCATCCTGTTAAATACTACAATTTGAGGTTTTACGCAATATAGATAATAATAATAAAGGTAGAAAATTATAATAAATCAAATCGGACCAAACGTAAAGTTTACCCGTTATATCATGCTAAAATTAATTAATGACAGTTGTAGCAGCAACGCCGATTACCGCGACCCCAAACGGACTTTCGGTGAAGCTGATATTTTTTAGTTTTTAAATGTTGATCGTCTGGACGTGTCCTTTGTTAATTATACCACAGGATGTACATAGATATCACAGAATATATAACTAAAATATATGAGGAGAAATTTCGCGCCTCTTGGTGGTCGTTTTAAAAGTAACAACAACAGTTCCCCCAATAAACCGTGTTTCCGCAATTCCTACTTTTTTTTTTTGTACATCAAATAACATTAACACAGGGTGAGCAGCTGTCCGCTTTTCCATTTCCTTGGTGAGCAACTGTCCGGTGAGCAACTCTCCGTGATTCTAAACATTGGGGTGATGTTTCCCCTTTTCCAGTGCTGTGGTAAAATCCCCTCAGCAAGTGATTTGATGAATACTTTTTGGAAAGATTCCAAAGGTTTCATGCAGCATTTGTTCACATGTTAAAAGTTGTTGATGCTTGTTTCGACAATTAACTATGCAAGTATTGCATCGTTATTGCTGAGGATAAAAGGGGTGTTGAATTCTATGGGTATGTAGTACACTATGTGTTTGTACACCTGCATAATGCATTGCATAGCAACGCATACACAGCACACACATTTACGCAGTACATGTTACTACTACATAGTACATAGATAATACAGATGTTACAGGTGCATATTTTTTTGCATGAATGCAGCCTTTTGCATAGATCTAATGGCCCCATGAGTTCACTTGGCTGGAAGTAGCCAGCCCCAAATGTTTACTTTAGACATTTTTGCAGAGGCAATCAAGCCATGATTAACCATCAACTGATAAGCAGTGGACATTCTATTGTCTAGTCCTTCCCTCCAAATCTTGCCTGCCTGACCGACTTGCCCACTGCCCAGTGCCCACCCCAGTTGGTAGTTGGTATTTTCCAATTGCGTTGTGTCTACTGTTTCGTGTCTACAATTTCCCCAGTACTGATTCGTTCACACTTGTACTAATTCACACACGTCTGAACCTGGTGTCTCTTAGGCTAGTGACTGCAGGTTTGCTGGAAATGCCACTTGTGGTAGGGGCCTTGTAACGGGGGGGGGGGGGACAAAAACAGTGTATTTGAGGATTGATAGTCGGTTTGTTTGAATGTCACCGACACCGCAAATGTCTAAACGCTTTATCGCGTACGAGTTGTTCAGCTATAAACGTTTTGTCTGGGAGCTAACAATTTAGCTGTGCATATTTAGACATCAGCCACCACCAATAACCTGACGTTAACATAGATGAAATAACGCACTGATATACTGGCGGCGTCTACTATTATTTGCGTGTTGGGACTTGTACAAAGAAATGTTGTATCGGTGGTAATTGATACTGCCGGGAATAATGCTTTACTTGTGTAATGCATATAAAGTATTATGATTAAGAGAACAATGACGTCTGGCCTACATCTCGCGGTCCCCACACCTGCGTTCACTCAGCACTAGCCCTGTACAGAGCGTGGTGAAACGTTCTACAGACGACGGAAGGACGCAGTTATTTTTCCCTTTGGTTGTAAATATTAACGTTTTGCATGATTGAAAGAACATGTGACCATAAAACATTATAAGCCTTCGTGACATCCAATGGCAATGTGTTGCCAATGTTCTGAACAGTTTGGTGAAAACCACTTGCCTCCAGCTCTTTTATTCATGTCTCAAAATGACCAGATTTCGAAAAATATTAATACGCCTACGGTGTATCAAGAATTTCACCACTAAAATATGCCTACGCGTTTTCAACTCCAATTCATACTGCAACATCGCATTGCCAAAAGTCCGACATTTTAAATGTTTCAGCTTTCCTGGCTGAATATGAATAGTCTTGTGGCAAGTAAAATCATTGGCATCTGCTAATTTACGTATGACAGGTATGTGTTCCAATGTCCTACGTCTCCATTTTAGAAATGTTCTCTTCTGAGGAACAAGTGCAGGAGTGCGCCACCTCGCGGCGTCTTGACAACAAATTCTGACTTGATACAAAAATCCGATCACAATAAAAGGGTGTGTCCTGGCACTTGATGGACACCACATGTATCAGCCAATGGTTAGTATGCGTTAGTATGTTTCTATGGAATTTACAACAATTGTAGGGAAATTACGGCCTTTTGGTGGCTCATCCTAAAGTCAAGCATTCCAGTCTTTCTATACCCATATGTCGGCAAGTTGTGTCCACTGTTTACATTGACAGTCGACCTGCTGTTCCAACCGTGAACTAGTCCCGAGGTAAGCTCCCCATCAATGGGAGGCGCCGGGCCGGTATATCCCAAATGAACGCCAGTGTATTACATGTACTGAACAAATTTAATAAATCGATCCGATCGATCGATCAGTCAATCAACCAATTAATCAATCAACCAATCAATGGGAAACATAACTAATTAATTAATGAGTTTGCGCACCCTCCTGCCGGCTTAAGCACTCCACACATGTTCGTTCATTTGAGGCACATCGTATTGTTACCAGGTGGATCTATGACGTAGTTTTCTCGTGAACCTTCCGATGACAAGATAGCTCCTTACTCATGAGCGCCGGCAGCATTTCTGATTAGGCTTTCATTGTTGATAGAGATACGTTCATATAGTGGGCGGCATCCAGTCCTCAGGAGTGTTCAAAGCGCTTTACAATTCACCCCCTGGAAAACCTGCTCATTCCTACGCCATCTCGGCTTCTGTGTCGGTCGAGCGGGCGTGTGCGCGTGCGTGCGTGCGTGCGTGCGTGCGTGCGTGCATGCGTGCGTGCGTGTGTACGTCTGTCTCTCTGCGTGCGGCTTTAATCGGTGCGGTCGGCTTAACTGTTGTGACGGGAATGCAGGTCAATAGATAAACGCGGGCCTACATGACATCGTCTGCTGGAATAATGTGGTCCCTTATGAAAATATACCATCGTATTCCAGGGTAGCATATCATGATATACCATGGAAACCGTGGTATACCTTCGTGTTGTGAAACAGGTAAATACTGTAAAATAACACGGTGTTTTGAAACAAATAAACCACGGTATACCAGACATGTACCATACCGTAAACCGGGGCTACTTTGAACAGTGGGGAAACTATGAAAACAATTCAGAAAAGATTCAGTCAGCAATATCTCTAAATAATTTTTCTGTATAATGTATTTAAGATTGTATTGGTGCAATCCTGCTTTAATAGACATTTTAGCAATCCCGAGGGAATTACTGAATGGTAGTCATTACAAAACGTTAAATTTTTACAAGACAACGTGGGTTATACGTAAGTAATGGACTTGTTTTATTTTATAAAATGATCGCATGTGGCAGTAATAAGTTAATATGTTGTGGGGAAACTTTGAACGCAATTTTTGACAATTCTGAACAGTGTTCAAAGATGCCACATGTAGCTAAAATAAGCCAACACACGGCAACAGCTGATGCATACTGCGTGGATTAGCACTGAATTCCCAGCTAATCCCGAGTATCCAGTTGGCCCACAGTCTCCAATTGGCTCCGAGTTTCAAGTTAGCACTGAATCCCCAATTGATCCCGAGTCTCCAGTTGGCCCTCCGTCTTCAGGTGGCCCCCAGTCAACGGTTGGCCCTCAGTCTCCAATTGGACCCCAGTCTTCAATTGGCTCCCAGTCTCCAATTGGCCACCAGTCTTCAATTGGCCGTCAGTCTCCAATTGGACCTCAATCTTCAATTGGCATTCATTCTCCAATTGGCCCCCAGTCTTCAAATGGCCGTCAGTCTCCAATTGGACCTCAATCTTCAATTGGCATTCATTCTCCAATTGGCCCCCAGTCTTCAGTTGGCCCTCAGTCTCCAATTGACCCTCATTTTCCAATTGGCCCTCAGTTTCCAATCGGACCTTAATGTGTGGTGGGGCCTTCAACTATTGGTAGGCACTCAACATGTGGTAAGCCTTCAACTTTTGGTAGGCCCTCAACCTGTGGGAGGTCCTCTACCTGTGGGGGGCCCTCTACCTGTTGGAGGCCCTCTACCTGTGGGAGGCCCTCAGTGTTCAGCACCTCGATTTGTAATCCCTACCATACCAGATGGACGCAATCTATCGTTGCGAAATCCCCTAGTCATACTGAAGGGGGAAAATTGGAAAGTGTGCCTGCATCACCCCCTCACAGCAAAGCGCCATCTCATGCACATGACTCTGTACTCCTGAGTCACAACCATGACTTCGTTGGTTACAGTCATCTGCTCAGATGGAGTAAACAGGCGCACTACCAGTAAGACATACGACAGTTGTGAATGTCAGCAAACGCTAAATTACCATCATCACTACCATTACCGCCGCCAGCATTATCACCCCGCACTACCGTCATCACCATCACCACCGCCATCATCATCACCCCCACTACCGTCATCACCATCACTACCACCGTTATCATCACCATCATCGGCAGCATCACTACCATCACCGCCGCCATCATCATCACCACCATCATCATTATCACCACCGCCGTCATCATCACCATCATCATCATCACTATCATCACCGCCGCCAGCATCATCACCCCACCACCATCATCACCATCATCATCATCATCCTACACAGATTATATAAGATCGGTGTACATATATATTACAACCGGTAATGTAATAATCGACCGGTAATGTAATAAATCGACCAGTAATGTAATAACAATGATGATGATAATCATTATGATGGTGATGATGTTAATAAAGGTGATGATGTAGAAGGTGATGATGAGGGATTATGATAATGATGACAATTAAGGGGTTATCTTAGTGACGATAATAATGATGATGATGATTATGACGATGATGATGATGATAATGATTATGATGATGATACTAATAACGATGATAACGACGGTGATACGATAATGAGGACGAAGACATTGACATCATCAGCCTCATCATCCTGCTCCTCATCCTCATCGTCATCATCATCCTCATGTTCACCATTATAACAGCTAGCCATGCTGACACCCATTCGACATTCACAAACGTACGATTAACATAGGAATCTGAGAACGAGTGAGCCGCATGTTTTCTGGGAGGACATATGGAATGCTGTTTATATAACCTCCCAGGTAACACACGGCAGTAACTACATGTTGGCAAATAATAGGACCGAGTCAGACAGAGTGGTAAGGAAGAAGGGGGGGTCATTAAAAAGGGTCGCCTCAACAAATGAAAGAGATAATCTACACTCTGTTAAGGGATCATCTCAAACAATTATTTAAGAGATCACTAAAAATGCTTAAAAAGAAATACCTCATCATCATTTGATCAAATTAAGGGGTCATATCAAATAACTTAGGAGAAATCTGAAAATGCAATGTAATATTATATTAGAAACTTAAGCTTAACCGCAAAATAATAAAATAAGGGATCAGCTGAAAAAATAGGGGGTCATCTCAAACAATTAAAATTAAGGGCAATGCCACTCAACTAAAATGTTAATCTAAACGATTAAACGGCACATAAGATATTTTAAAATATGACTAAAACTAAGTGATTTTATCAAAAACAAGTTAAAGGATAATTTAAAAAGGAATCATTAAGGGGTCATTTAACAATGAACTAGCTGATCATCACAAAGCATTATTATTATTATTGCCGTATGCTATCTAAGAGGATATATAAACTGCAGTCCATATGTCCTCCCAGAAAACAAGCTGCTGAATCGTTCTGAGAATCTTATTTTAAGTATAATTTAGTAAACGTAAGTGGATGTCTGGTTTAGCCTTGGCGTCGTTCTCCTAAATAAATGTACTTTTTTGCCCACTTCAAAGGGTGATTTCGGGGGCAATCCACCGCCCCAGACCCGACATCAACTAATTTTTTAACAAAATACATATTACCAGGCAAACTAAAGAGCTACAAGCGCCACTATGCGGACAGACATTGTGATGGATCCGTTAATTAGCGTGACATGTTGCGCCATCTTACTCAAGTGAGATTGAAAATCACATATCCTACAGCAGTTGAAAAAAGTATTGTGGCAAGACGTGTTAATATACGACGCTGTTGACGGATGAAATAAAGGTTTGCCTATATATCGCTTAATAACGTACAAATGAAAATATAATTTATCTTAACAATGTGAACAAAATAATGACAAATTACCATGACACGTTGCTCCACCTTACTTCCGAATGAAAATTATTTATTTTCTCTCTCTCTCTCTCTCTCTTTCTCTCTCTCTCTTTCTCTCTCTATCTCTTTCCGTCTCACTTTCTCTCTTTCCTACATCGATGTCGTGAATATGTGATCCGCACTGTACGATTCGCAAGGGGTTGATTTTGCCCGCCCCCATCGTTATATACTCAGGCGTTCCCGCGGTCCGTTTCGGTATTTTCACGTGTTCCTGTGTTCCCACGTCTAAGCTCGGACGTCTGAGTACAAAGGCATTAAGCTCGGACGTCTGAGTACAACGGCATTAAGCGCGGACGTCTGAGTACAATGGCAGTAAGCGCGGACGTCTTACTAGAACATAACCGCAAAATGGCGTATCGATTCTTCTCTTATCCGCCTGCACGCTGCCAGTGCTCGGTCGCGTAACTCCGCAACAGATACATACCGTAATTATATTTTATTATCATGTAATCAAAGAACATAAATCTAAGGAGGCCGTCTGATGTATTTGACCCGAATTATGCAAGAAAATAGTTTTGACATTTACTCTGAATCTACAACCCACACATGTACTGATTATATGTAGAAAAAATATCAATGGATTTAAGCGAGCAATTCATATAAAATTTTGTGACGATCCCTTAACTTTTTTGAGAAGACCCATTCATTTTATCTAACTTTATTTCGAGACGATCACTTGATTTTATGAGATGACCCCATAATGTTTTGAGACGATCAGCTAGTTCATTTGTAATGACTAGTTATTAAATGACCCCTTAATGACTCATTTTTAGATTAACCTTTCCTGTTTTTGATAAAATCCCTTAATTTTAGTCATATTTTAAAATATTTTAGGTGCCCTTTAATTGCTAAATGAACATTTTAGTTGATTGGCATTGCTCTTAACTTTAATTTTTTAGATAACCCCCTAATTTTTTCAGCTGTTCCCTTATTTTATTATTTTGTGACTAAACTTAAGTTTCTAATGTAATGTCACATTGCATTTTCAGATTTCCCCTAAGTTGTTTGATATGACCCCTTAATTTGATCAAATGATGACCAGGTATTTCTTTTTTAAGCATTTTTAACGATCCCTTAAATAATTGTTTGAGATTATCCCTTAACTGAGTGTAGATTACCTCTTTCATTTGTTGAGGCGACCCTTTCTAATAACCCCCGACCTTATTCCTTACCACTCTGTCTGACTCGGTCCTATTGTTTGCCAACATGTAGATACTGCCGTGCGTTACCTGGCAGGTTATACAAACGGCATTCCATATCCCAGAAAACTTGCGGCTCACTCGTTCTGAGATTCCTATGTTCATCATAGGTTTGTGAACGTCGAGTGGGTGTCAGCATGGTTAACAGTTATATGGGTGAACATGAGGATGATGATGACGGTGAAGAGGAGGAGCAAGATGGTGAGACTGAGGGTGTCATTGTGTTCGTCCTCATAATCGTAATAATGATCACCCTCATTGTTATCATCTTCGTTATCATCATCACTAAGACCGCTAAATTGTCTTCATCTTCTTCCTCTTCATCATCATGACCATTTATCACCCTCATCATCACCGCCGTTATCATCATTATTATTATCATCATCATCATTATCATCAGCATCATCATAATCGTTATCATCATCATCGTCATAATCATCATCATCATCACTAAGATGACCCCTGAAGTGTCGTCATCATCATAATCGTTTATCACCCTCATCATCGCCTTCTTACTTACGGCTTACGGATCCCTTGGGCGCCATGCGTCACATAGGGCATGTACAAGAGTCCGCCATTCCGCCCTGTCAGCCGCCCTCTGTGCCGCCTCTGCCCATGATTTCCACCCAAACGCATCTCGTTCTTTTTACACCATTCGCCGCCACGTCTCTTTTGGTTTTCCTATCGATCTAACAGTAATAATTCACTGGATGTCATTCGAGAAGTGTGTTCCTGTTCTTCTAAGATATTATCATCCCAACATCAAACTCGTGCCTGATCTCTACAACAGAATGCAACACTGTCTCCCCTCCTTCAAGTCTGACTTTTCCTGTTCCAGTCCACCTACTCTCGCTGATTCCCAGTATGTCTATGCCATAGTTGTTCATTTCATCTACCATTTGCTCAGTTTTACCAGCTGCTTTCATCGTCCTCACATTCCAATACGCAACCTTGATCTGTTTTCGTGGATGCACTAACGGCACTATCTTGGTGTTAGCTGCCTTACGGCTTTGGCGATCACCATTCATGCTATCCTCTGTCGAAGAACGAGCGCCAATATCACCCATCAGAAAGGCTGGATTTCTTGTACATGTTTCTGTGACATCTGTTGTTTTTACGGGAGCAGGTTGTTAGCCTGCCGCCCAACCCCCAGCTTGGAGGACAAGGGATCACTCTTAGTCTGGAATCTCACCCTCGACCAATCCGGCATGGTTAAACCTACTAGGGATACACGTATCCCAGCCGGCACAGCTCTCAGGATCACTGAAGCACACAAGCTACTCCACCACGACAAGGTTGTAATCCTCGGAGTAGTCCTCACCTTCTACATCATCATTATTAACATCATCATCATCATAATGATTGTCATCAAATTTTTATTACATTACTGGTCGATTTATTACATTACCGGTCGATTATTAAATTACCGGTCGATTTATTACATTACCGGTCGATTTATTGCATTACCCTCGATGTGGTGATGTTGTTGGACGCGATAATGGATGTGGATGTGACACTGACTCCGGCGAAGAAAGGGGCCATCCTTAAAATACGTCACACTATTTTTTTACATCTTTGATACCCCACCCCTTGGTACGATTCTTAGCGCCCCCCCCAAAAAAAACAAACTACGCTTGTTTTGAAAAAAGATTCCCATAAGTTGTGCAAACATGAAATACTTAAGTTTGGCCTGTACACTCCTAAAACTACGTTCGTTTTGAGAGACTTCCCACCTAATATGCATACATCTATACATCGCGCCTTTACAAACTTCATTGATACACGGTGCAGTTGGCGTTCCGTTTCCTTTCGAATTAATTTGAAATAGACCCCAAAACTGACATTGCAATCAATGCTATCAGTCTGAAATCACCAGCTGGACGAACAAAAAAGTGTCTTTATAACGAACGTAGCGATCGCCAAGACACTCCCCAGCCATGTAATGCTCCGTAACACTTATTCGGTCACCCCACCTAGCGAGCGTGACGTACTTTATGGATGACCCCTAAGATCTGCAAGCTAAGAGCGTCTTCTAAAAAACACCCACGGCCTACGACGGACGTTGGCGCCCTCTGACGGCCACTGCATAGTGGTTGAGGCGACATGCGCAGGCAACGGAGGATCGAAGTATTCGAAACGAGTTGCAACTACAATGCGACATATATGTTTGTAAACTAGACTCAATAAATCCAAAAAACACACATCGCTGTATTGACATATAATCTTAACGAAGAACGTTTTTCTGTGTTGCTTAATTTTGGTCACGGATTTATTCGAACCAGCAAATACCAGCCATACCAGCCACACAATGACACCTTTCACACGTTCACTGGTTCCTCCTCCCAACACCTTTTCTTCCTATTCCCCACATTCACTGGTTCCTCCTCCCAACGCCTTTTCTTCCTATTCCCCACATTCACTGGTTCCTCCTCCCAACACCTTTTCTTCCTATTCCCCACATTCATTGGTTCTTCCTCCCAACACCTTTTCTTCCTATTCCCCACATTCACTGGTTCCTCCTCCCAACGCCTTTTCTTCCTATTCCCCACATTCATTGGTTCTTCCTCCCAACACCTTTTCTTCCTATTCCCCACATTCATTGGTTCCTCCTCCCAACGCCTTTTCTTCCTATTCCCCACATTCACTGGTTCCTCCTCCCAACGCCTTTTCTTCCTATTCCCCACATTCATTGGTTCTTCCTCCCAACACCTTTTCTTCCTATTCCCCACATTCACTGGTTCCTTTTCGTAACACCTTTTCTCCATATTCCCCACATTCACTGGTTCCTTTTCGTAACACCTTTTCTCCACATTCACTGGTTCCTTTTCGTAACACCTTTTCTCCCTATTCCCCACATTCACTTGTTCCTTTTCGTAACACCTTTTCTCCATATTCCCCACATTCACTGGTTCCTTTTCGTAACACCTTTTCTTCCTATTCCCCACATTCACTGGTTCCTCCTCCCAACACCTTTTCTCCATATTCCCCACATTCACTGGTTCCTTTTCGTAACACCTTTCCTCCATATTCCCCACATTCACTGGTTCCTTTTCGTAACACCTTTTCTCCATATTCCCCACATTCACTGGTTCTTCCTCCCAAAACCTTTTCTTCCTATTCCCCACATTCACTGGTTCCTCCTCCCAACACCTTTTCTCCCTATTCCCCACATTCACTGGTTCCTTTTCGTAACACCTTTTCTCCATATTCCCCACATTCACTGGTTCCTTTTCGTAACACCTTTTCTCCATATTCCCCACATTCACTGGTTCCTTTTCGTAACACCTTTTCTCCCTATTCCCCACATTCACTGGTTCCTTTTCGTAACACCTTTTCTTCATATTCCCCACATTCACTGGTTCCTCCTCCCAACACCTTTTCTTCCTATTCCCCACATTCACTGGTTCCTTTTCGTAACACCTTTTCTCCATATTCCCCATATTCACTGGTTCCTCCTCCCAACACCTTTTCTCCCTATTCCCCACATTCACTGGTTCCTTTTCGTAACACCTTTTCTCCCTATTCCCCACATTCACTGGTTCCTTTTCGTAACACCTTTTCTCCATATTCCCCACATTCACTGGTTCCTTCTCCTAACACCTTTTCTCCATATTCCCCACATATGGAGAAAAGGTCCTTAATTAATAAATCTAAATGTTATTATTTGGCCTATTTCATTCTACGCTGGACTTGTGTTGTTATGTTGCATATATATGTATATATATATATATATATATATATATATATATATATATATATATATATATATATATATATATATATATATATTTTATATATTTGTGTGTGTTTGTGTGTATCTGCATTTTTTATGACATTTCAATACCCAAACATACTTTTACATTTTGCGAACCCCTCCTTTTTACAAACATACATACATGATATTACACATAAATCAGTCCCTTCATAACTGCAATTAACAATTTATAAACCGCATGCGTTGGCATAACAATACCCATATAACCAATATATTTGCTTGTATTTAGTGTACCAGTGACTAAAGTGACCCCCCAAACATGTACATCTTTAATTTTGAAAGGGCATAGGTGAGACGATTTGTCCAAATTGGAACAAAGGGTATGTGTTACAATTTCAATCAAGCTTGCTTGTCCCTGTTTTGAATAAAGACATCAGACCAATTTACATGCTGTAACATCAGTTCAGTTTGTCTTCTGTGGGTACACAAAAGCAGTGTTACAATTTGTAGTCTGTTTATATTAGAAGTTTGCAATTTATATGTTCTGCTCTTAGACGATTTGTCCAAATTGGAACAAAGGGTATGTGTTACAATTTCAATCAAGCTTGCTTGTCCCTGTTTTGAATAAAGACAACATCAGACCAATTTACATGCTGAAACATCAGTTCAGTTTCTCTTCTGTGGGTACACAAAAGCAGTGTTGCAATTTGTAATCTGTTTATATTAGAAGTTTGCAATTTATGTGTTCTGCTCTTAGACTACTGGTTGTTGAGAGGGTTAGCACATGCCAATATAACATGCTCAACATCCCCTTTGAACTTTTTAATCATATTGTTGGCACCATATTATTCTTACACTGGCGTAGGGCTGCAGGCAGTCTGACTTGAGTCACCTTACTTCTACAGAGGAAGACTCAGCTGGAAGTTCTTCGCAGTTAGCACTTTCAGCCAGTGTCAAGTGGCATGGTCTTTTCACTTCATTCCATGGCTAACTGGTGGGTTAACTGATGAATGGCAGTTTGAGGACATCCTGATGGCTTTATTAAAGAAACAGGGATTATGGCCTGAACCGGTAGCCTACAACTGTTTGCTTAACTGGGTGTTTCTGACTGGGAAAAGATGTTGAATGTGTGTGTGTGTGTGTGTGTGTGTGTGTGTGTGTGTGTGTGTGTGTGTGTGTGTGTGTGTGTGTGTGTGTGTGTGTGCGTGTGTGCGTGTGGTGTGCGCGTGTGAGCAGGGTGTGTGTGTATTCCCAAATAAAAGCGTTACAATATAACACTAATTGTAACACTAGTTTGTCATAAATTTCAAATGTCAGTCAAAAGATTAAAATAATGCACAGAAAAAAGAAGAGACCACAGTGAAGCGAGTGACGCTTTGCCATTCTGCCTTGGGCTCGGGCAATTAGTGGAGCACTTTACAGATTTGGTGTGTGGGACCTCCTCCACAACACAGGATCTCTTTTGGTTGCTTTATTGAACTATTCAAGGGAGAGTCTATGTCGACCCCTAAGCCTGTAGTCTCCCACCCGACTACTGTGACATAACCCTGTGTGTTATAGTTCTCAACCTATTAACTATAGGAATTACTTTTGCTTATATACTATGTCATGAACAAACAGACGAATTTGTGGTGTGTGTCTTTCAAACCTGTTCAATCTAAATTAACTGAAGTGACGACATCTAATGAAAATATTTATTCATTAGAATGTTTATTATATACAATACATCATATGGTGATCCAGCATACACGATACAAAATGCGTATATAATATTACTAATCCATTTTATTGATATTGAGTTATGCATATTCAATCATAGCTATGTACATCCGCCGGAAGTGGTCTACCTAAGATGGCGCCTACAACAGACAAGCAGATACATACTCTTTATTTGGCCCTTATATGTACAAGTATTAGTATTACAAATATAAATATAGCATACATATCAAATAAGGGGCAAATATACAACGACGGCGCTTTAGCATGCTACTGTCCCCAGAAAGGGCTGTATGGAGTTAGTAATCTGAAATGTACGAATCTGTCACCATTAAATATCACTAGTAATAAATATATGCCCAAATACATTAATTGCCGGTCCAATTAAATGTGCAACAATGGAATAGATCATACCTATATACAATACCGAACTAACCTTTATTCACAAACCTAGCTTTTCATCATATAATGAGAATTAAAGCCGAAATTGTTTGTAGATGATCACTTAGCAAGACTCGAAGAGGCACACATGACAGGTAGTCCGTTGATGAACATCTTTCATGTATCGCGTGAACAGCGACAATAAAAATATTTCCTAGAAAATAGTACACAATACCTAAAACAGGATATGCAATACAGAGTTATTTCACCAATTGATATGTAGAAAATAAATAATATGACACAATATTGTAACGTAGGTGGATTCGCTATAACGTAGTTTAAAAATAAATAAACAAACACATAAGCAATACATAAACTTGAAAGCTTCAAGCTATGAAGATAAAGGAAGTGCATGGTGGAATAAACTTCCATCGCCTAGCTGCTGTTATACACACCACTCGATCAGTACCAACCTCTCAGAGTGTCGCCGTGCCAGCCATGAGGGAAATGCTTCCCGTGCACGGCGCTGTTTCCTGCTAGTCACCACGTTCCTGTGCACATATAAAGAACACTTTGTTTTTGTTCGTCTTTGTATTGGAACACCTTTTTCAATCTTCAAAAATTTTCCCCGACTGGCTGTCAACGTCAAGCACAACACCGCATCAAGCATACAGTGTGTGTCATAGGCCAAGAATGGGTATTGAATCCGAAGTCATGCAAACTAGCAAGTGGGGTCTTTCACAAATGGGTCTTGTCTGGTGCGTCAACAGAAGCACCAACTTCGCCTGGACTGTTATGTAAGAAACTAATTTGAAGAACGTGCTGGTCGGTCAACAGTAATTAAGCCTTGTTGGACTAGCCGCAGTTCATTTGGTGATCTATTGAATGTTCACGGGCAGCTGAACTACTGTATTGTCTGTGCTGGATATAGGCAACGAACCATGACAGGCATATCGTTCGACCCAACAGAAGATGTTGCCCGTGTTTTCATAATAGCGTGTAAGCTGCATGTTTATGTCGGTCGATGTCAAAAGCTTCGCTCCGATTCAGTTGAAGCTGTATCACCCCTTTGTGGCTGTCACTGACCTTCAACAGTTCATACGGAAGCGCTGTTTCAGTTGATAGGGTATTACAATCAGAATTGGAGTTAATTACATTGTAATTAGAACATATGGTGCCCGAAATAACCCGTGGCGCCTCTGTTGCAAGGTAAATGTGAAATCGCTTGAGATTGTCGACGGAAGTACGACACGCACTTAGCGCGAATCGTTTGCCGTGTGTTGAAACAATCGCGTATCTATGCTAACGCGCTAATTCAAAAGAGCAGGTTTATGGATTTTATTGCGGGACATTGTGGGAACTCATAAAACATGAAATAGGTGCACTTAAATGATATTATTTTGTCATCTACTTTGGCACGTCAAACCACCGTTAGAGAGCACAAAAGTCGCAGGTTTCTTTAGTCTACCTCGTTTTCGTTGTCCTTCGGGGTTTACCTCACAGCTGTTATCGCCGTATTGTCATCTTCGTTTAGTAAAAACTTGGCTGATTCTTTTGGTGAACAAGTCATCCATATTAATCTGAGCAGTTACTTTCAGAAGTTCTGCGTTAGAAATCTTTTGTGGCCAGAAAAATGGCATGATGTTTCAAAGATATGTTGTGTGGAAGGTTGAAAATGATCTCTCATCTGCTTCAGTCAAACGCCAGCATTCTGAAACATATTGCAGAGTGGACGAGTTGTGATGGCAAATAATTTACGTACATGATACATGCGTACCACACCTTGGTTGTCTCAGGGACAAAATAACCCTTTTTCGACCTTTTCTAAAGCAAAATATCTAATAACGTTATAAACTTTAATGATGGCTAGCAACATGACAGCAACACACATGAAGACATACAGTTAACCACAGTTTGACACATAATTTTTTTTTATTGTATGTTATTTCCATAAAGCTTATTATGACCAGAGCTGCCATGTTGTGTAGAGGAACATGCGAGAAATATTGGCAGGATCCAAACACTGAAAAATGGTGTTATGTTTCCCAACAACTAGGGCACCAGATGAAAGCAATTCTATTCATTCAAATTTCTATCGGGGACAGCTTTTGTTAATACACTGGAAATAATTGACAGATTGATAACATTTTCATTATTTATGCAGTTGCGGTTTATTTAAATACGGGACGAAATATTTTCAATTGTTCTGAAACAGTTAAGGTAACATCATGATATATGATAATTCCCTATGTGTCATTCGTATCAGTCTTCTGGGACCACATACATATTAAACATAAACAATATTAGACGATTTCAAAAGAACGCAGCAAGTTTTATAGAAAGAACACTCGGAACCGTAGTTATTCTCATGTAAGAACACAACTGGTCATCACGTTGAATTATCACACTGTCTTTATTAATTTCGAAAGTAAAAATGACATGGTAAACGTCTAGCATTTTAACCCAACCTGCACACGTCTGGCTTAAATGCTTCAAGGTTGGTACTACTAGGATGTGTCTGGTTGTGTGCCCAGGTATACTTTTAATAAGCAAATCGTTTGTTGGCTCAAATGTCAGTGGGCGTCAAATAATCAGGTCACTAAGGTCAATATTATGGTCAACAATTACTGCCTCTATTGACTTGATAGGCCATCAAGACATGTAAATGGTCAAAGGTCAAGTTGTAATAAACTAGGTCATTATTGGGTATTAAGGTCAATTTGTACATCAATTCTCCCTTACACCCCTCCCTGATACCACATGTCATACATAATTACTTAATTTGGCAATTTTTCAACATATATAGGTCATTATAGGTCAATGTCACACGTTATTAGGTCAACATTTTAAGGGTCCTCTAACTTTTTATTCCACCTCAATATCTTCTTTAGTACACGTTATGCCATGTTCCCCTGCATTCAGTGGCAGTGCAACCAACAAACAAACCGGTCACAAGAAATGGACTCGATTCCATAAAACAAAATATACCCTTTTTTAAGCCAAAAAGTGGAATAATTGCAAATAATAAAGATATTGAAAAAATTCAAAAAGGATGATAAATCGTATAACATACTTTATCAGACAGAAGTGTTTAAATGATTATAAATTTTTTTTTTTTTTAATATACTTAACAGCGTGTCTACTGTCGGGGACAACATACACCACCAAGTCTACAGTATGCGAGTTATACTGCACATTCACCTTAAACATACCTTTACATGGCACTGATCCACCTATGAAACTGTGTAACACCTTGTTACTAGGCTGAAGTTGACAGTTTGCAAACTTTGACTGATACACATCAACAGACAACAGGGATCATCGATTATCGTTCTCGGGGCGAAGTAGTTGTCAAAGCGCTCGAGAACTACTTTCACCGTCGGTTCGTGTTCGCCTTCGATGACGATGTCATAATCGAACGAATTGAATATCGTCAGTAACTCTGCACACCAAGCGTAATCACCAACGCAGTCTTCTCAGCTTCACTCTTAGCTGTAGCTCCTGTAGCCAGCAAATACATATTAAATTGCTGCTTGAAAGTTTGCCAACTTTCTTTCGCGTTCGACCCAGCCAGGCAGAGTTTAGGCGCCATTACATTACACAGTGAATTCTGCCATGGGCATGGCCCATGCTTACGAGTCTTCTTCGGCTGTTTCATTCACAGCTCAACGTCAAAATCTTTTTTTCGCATATGACCATGCATCTACAGACTATTCTTCGACCAGGAAACGTCAGATATCAGAGGGCAGAGCGATGCGTAGGAAGCAACGAGCCGAAACCACGTTAGTATAATAAACACACACGCACGCACGCGCGCACACGCCTCTCCTGGATTTTTGCTAACAAAACCAGACATTTTGGACAGCCCTGGACAGTTGGGTCGTTAATCTGAGTTTTGAACAGTTTCCCCTGTTTATATCGGGTCCAGGTCATTTGCCCCCTCCCGGACATTTGCCCCTTTGTCACTTGCCCCTAGGACACTTGCCCTCCAGACATCAGCCCCTTACCTTATTCAAAATATGGACATTTGCCCCCTGTTCGTATCTTCTGGGTTATTGTAAGTTTTTTAAAGAAATGTTTTTTTTAACTATTTTTTTTCTGAACATGAATTCAAGATATATATTACTCTAATTGCAATTAATGTTCTTTGTGCCAGATCAGCCAAGTAAATTACTTTATGTAGTTGGAGATTATCCTATAATCAAAGGATTATCTTTATTGCAATTGTGGAAGAAGCCAGTGACATTAGGATATTTGAAAGAAGCCATCTCAACAAGGTTTCTTTTGAATTGCATTTACCATGGAGAGTTGGAGTGACTCCATTTCCTATAAAACTGGATGCACAAGCCAGAGTTGTCAGAATTCACTTATAACTTCGCCATGGAAATTACTACTAGCATTTGAGGAAGTCAGAATTAAGCTGTTTTGAGTGTCATGCCTACACCAAGAAGGGGGACCAACAAGATTACTCTTCAGTGGGAGTGAAGCCAGCATCGATCCTGATCATGCAAGGGTGCTGTGGTCACTGATCTGATCTCCAGATCCAGAATGTGATCAACAAGACTGCCTGCAACCATGATGGTGACACGGCATGGATAGAAGACGGATAGAAGCTGCCATGGTCCGTGAGGACCTGAAAACTAAGGCAGCTAATACCAGGAGCACTCCAAACCAGCTGATCTCTGACTCGTTACTGTCCACCACTGTTTGTGGAAGCATCACCCCAAGAACCCATCTTCCACCACTGATCTGACTATCAATGATACCTGGAATACAACTGGTAACAAGATCATCTCATACACACTCCAGGGGATAGGCCATTGCATTAGGCTAAAGTGACTTCGACTTGTCATTGAATGTTATGTTATTGTAGTAATAATGATAAAACGGCAAACTGATTTTCACTTGTCAACTATCATTGAAAAAAGGGGCAGATGTCCGGGGGGGGGAGCAAATATACTAGGAGGCAGATGTCCGGGGGAGGAGGGCAAGTGTCCTAGGGGCAAATGTCTGGGGGGCATGTGAACGCAACCCATTTATATTACTATCAGTTGTGGTATTGATATTTCATCAAATTTACTGGAACGTTTGAGTCTTCAACATCCTAATCTCCAACATGTATTCTCCATGGGGACATTTTTTATTACTACAAAGGGCAAACCCTACAGCCACATGTAACAGCATTGTACAGGTGACCAGTGACCTGTTTAGTTTGGGAAACTTGTGGGCTGAACATTAGGCTTGGATAAACAAGGGGCTGCATTCAAGTGGGACAGGCTTCCTCTTTCACATAAAGGGAATGAGCAGGCAGGTACCCCTAATTGGCAATCTCTGTAAATAAACCTTGTCCACTGAGAAAGAAAATGAGGCCTGACTGGTCTGATTTTGGTTAGTAGACAATGTCTATGCTGTAATGTTGACAACTTCCTGGCTGTTACCAGATTCAGGGTGACATGCTAATAGCAGACAAATATGATTTTAAAAGTAATATAAGTAAATAGAAGGGTAAATATTAACAGTATCAAGTCAATAATTCCACAAAATCAATTCCAATTCCAAAAAAATAAATTCCAAACAAAAATCTATTCCAATTCCAACTATTTTTTGAAAATCAATTCCACTTCCAGAACTGGAATCGAGGGTCAATTCCAATTCCGGAATGGAATTGACCACATTCCTGAAGTATATTCATGACAATATCTTGTCTCTGTGTACTTCAGCAACAGTCATGAACAGTATAATTGAATTGAAACAGGCTTATGTATGTGGGGCTTTTGTCGGGAGGGGCTTTTGTCCAGACGCTTTCAGTATAATACCTAATAATTATATATATATTTACATATATACATATATATATACATATATATGTGGGCAGGCATGTGTGTGTGTGTGTGTGCAGCATTTATAAGGTAAATATGTCACAAGCATAGATCTGCATTTGGTCCAATAACAATATTCATGCATTATGTTATCTAGATCGGGTGTCAGATATAAAATAAGGAACCCCATAGAAAGTGTACCTATGGGTCCATATTTTGTTATGGAATTTGGACCCCTTATAGAATTTTGACCTCCCTGGCCCATTGAAAACAGGGCAATGTTGATTAGATAATATAATGCACTTTGGAGCTAGGATGCTACAATTTTGATTAGGAGATCAGTGCAACACCCATCGGTTGAATTAACATGGCTCCATAGGGAAAATGCTTTTCCCTGTGGTTGATTACTTTATATATTCTATATGACACTGGCACTATTACATTCTAAAAATAATATACACAAGACAAAGTTTCTCATATTGTGATTAATTTTTATTATGCAAAAGATGAATTTTGTAAAATTTTCAAGTAACTGTGTAATCTTTTCAGATGAAAGATTCACCATTGGTTCGTACAAGTACAGGTACTAGTTTTGAAGCATCCAGCGCTACTGGTGATGCCACCAATCTTTACATTACGGATGCCACCTTTAGTGTCATCACTGCTACTACTGCTGTGACACCATCAACAACTGATGCTGAAATGCAAATCGATCCGGTAACGATATTTCAAGTGCGACACCTCGCGAATGCTGCTGTAGTCACGGATGACATTATTGCACCAATGAACTTAGATTATGACTACTCCTATGTGAAGCTTCCATCAGATTCAGTGAGAATAAAGACATTGGTGCGGATGATGCACACTATGTGATAACAGCGACATAACCAAGGATGACTCAAGCAGCTCCGACACCTATGAGAAAGAGAAGAAGTTTGTCATTCGTGAGAAAAACTTATGTCACTTTTCTGCACACACCAAACAGCCATAAACTGTGACACAGGTTGTACTCATGTATAATCTATCAGCCAAGGTCTTTCGGATACTGGGGTGTCTGTCAGAGGCAAGTGTGCTGATTTCTACTCCTGGATGAGTGAAAGGTGAATTGAATCTGTTAGGTGTACATGTACTATCAGTCAGAATAAGTAGTGTATTGGTGTATATTTACTGTCAGTAGTGTATTGGAACAGATGATTGGTGTGCAAGTACTATCAGTCAGAACAAGTAGTGTATTGATACATATGATTGGTGTACATTTACTGTCAGTACAAGTAGTGTATTTGGTAGAGAATGAGACGCTTGGTTTACATTTGCTGTCGGTAGGAACAAGTAGTAGATTCAGTCAGAACAAGTAATATATTGGATAGACATGATTGGTGTACATATACTGTCAGAAGAAGTAGTGAAATGGTGCAGATTCCAGAATGAGATAATTGGTGTACATTTACTGTTGGTAGGAACAAGTAGTGTATTGGTTTGCATGATTGGTGTACATTTACTGTCAGTCAGAACAAGTAGTATTGTTACACATGATTGGTGTACATTTACTGTCCAGTCAAAACAAGTAGTGTATTGCCATTGGTACAGATGATGATGGTGAAACAGTTGCATTATTATTAAAATGCCTTGGCTTTATAAAGATTAATTATTTCCTAAGCTAAACTACTAGTATATTTGATATGTTGTGGCATAATAATGATGTGTGTAACTGTGATATCCATGTTCCAGGTTGTATTTCCCGGTGGTAGAAGTCACTGTTTTTAGTCACTACAAAATCATTAACACGGTCGGGCACACAGTGCTGCATAGCATAGCCTAGCCCTTGCCTAGACATAGTAGCTTCCTCGGCGCAGCATGATGACTCAACGTAAACGTGCGCAGACATCGGGACGCAGTTTCCACATCTCGGCACATGATCACCACATCACATAACCTAGTCAGGAATCGTTGACAGTCAAAGCGCTGTTGTAATTTTTCCTGAATCCCATGTCAACAAAGGCGAAGCCGACCAGGTGTCTGGAGGAGTCAGACCACAGTTGAAAATTGCATTGGTGGCCATGTTAACGTTTTGTTAGATTATAAGAAAACGTGACCACTAAAAATTCTGAAACGTTTTCACAGCAACTGCCATCATCTCATTGACATGCTGACCAAGTTTTATCAAAATCACGTACCTCCAGCTCTTTTAAAACGCCCCGACGTGCGATGCCCATCAATTTTGACAAAAATAGCCTTGTATTCATGCGCCCACGTGGCCCATAGCAGAAAAATTCCCATAAATCCCTCCGCCTTTTAAACTCTCAAAAAATGCACCATTTCACAGCCAATAGCTTCTACAAACAAACCTGTGAATGTGCCTGCTCAATTGCACTTATGTCACATCGTATGAATTGTTTAAATTCACATATCGCAATTTAATACGCCCTACATTCGTGTGAAACAATAAACAGGAAGGTCAACTGTGGTCTTACCCCTGGAGTGTGACTCGCACACTCGGTGACACTTTACGACTGTCAACCGTTGTTTCCGTGTGGCCTGTCTCAAGTGGTTTGTCATTAAATATTCAGCATTTATTTACTGGATAGTCTCAAGTGGTTTACTCCAAACAGCCCAAACTTGGGCTAACGCAGGAGTTTGTGGTGGACTGTGCGCATGCGCTGTGGGTGGTACATTCGACTAAGAAACTGGTATCATTAATGTTTGAAATGAAACTTTTTAATAGGTTGGTTATGTGTATGGATACTATCGCTGCCTTGCCACATGCACACGTAGACAGTCTCCATACCCACACCTTGGATAAGTTTAGGCTGAGCACTGTGTTTTAAAGGCAGTTTAGGTGAGGAGGTGTGGTGAAAGGGAGTTCCATAATAGCTTCTTGAAATGATTTTGGGTTTTTTTATGTTGGTACTTTTTGGTGGAATCATATTCCATATGCGAATGGCTCTGGGATAAAATGAAAAGACCATTGCATTTATACGACACTTGGGGGCTATGCATTGTCCACGGGTTCGAGAGCGGGTTAGTAGGCCTGGAGGGGGGGGATCTCAATAATGTTGTTTAGAATTTTGTAGAAGGTTGTGGCTTGTTTAATAATGCGTCTTCATTCGAGGGTTGGCCATCCAAGGGCAGTAATTAGATCTGCTGGATTTGTGTTCCGTCTGTAATAATTTTTAACAATTCTGGCAGCAGAGTATTGCACCATTTCAAGGCTTTTAACTTGTGAAAAGGTGTGGGGATTCCATATGGGTGAAGAGTACTCAAGTTTTGACCGGATTAGCATGTTGTAGGCTGTTTGTTTAACATCGGGTTTACATGGGCCAAGAGTTCGTTTAATCATGCCTCAACATTTCGAAGATTATGAAGTTGTGTCAGTGATGTGATTTGTCCAGGTTAATTTGGAATCCAATTTTACTCCGAGGTATGAGTGGCTGGATACGGTGGATAATGGCTGGCCAGAAAGCGAGTACTTGTGTGTGCTGGGTTTGGTTTTGTTTGTTATTGGAAGATGGACGCATTTAGATACATTAAATTCTATTTGCCATTTGTCTGACCATGTATGGAGTTGGCTTAGGTCAGTTTGGAGAATTTCGTGGTCGGTTTTGGAAGAAATTTTATGATATATAATACTATCATCTGCAAAGAGGTGTATAGAAGATTTGATGTTCCCATTTATGTCATTTATGTAGAGTAAGAAGAGGACAGGTCCTAGAACTGAACCCTGTGGGACACCAGATGTGACATCTGTGATGTCCGACAGGGCACCATTAACTGAGACTCTCTGTTTGCGGTTGGATAGAAAAGATTTGTTTCAATTTTGAGTGTTTCCAGTGATTCCGTAGGAGGTCCATTTTGATAGAAGACGTAGGTGAGGCACTTTGTTGAAGGCTTTGGCAAAGTCAAGCAGGATTGCGTCAATTTGGGTCTTGTTGTCCATAGCAGTCATCCAGTCGTGGACTGTCTCAATGAGTTGAGATTCACAAGACAGTCGAACTGGACTCTTCGTCTGTGGTTTCCATTTCTCCAAAGATAGACAACTATTACGGAAGTTCAGTAAATCACCAATCGCTAGTAGCAGATCTGGGAAAACTGTCACAAGCGATGCATCTATCTTGTCAACAAGTGACAAATAGTTCCGGTATTCCGTTATCGCATATTAACGTTGGTTAGCGTCTCCTGTGTTCGAGAAGTGTGGCGTTTTCCACGATTTATTTGCTTGTTTTGTTCTTTAACTTTTTTATTTGGAGCGAACAAAAACGCTATTTTGTTGACGTGTGTAAACACGTGTGTGTATATATATATATATATATATATATATATATATATATATATATATATATATATATATATATATAATTATATATATATATATATATATATATATATATAACAGATAACCATATCTTTTTCGCTCCAGAATGCCTATTTACGAAATAAATCGCAAAAAATAAAAAAATTCACATTGATTAGATATACGCGACTCAGACCACTCGCTTCGACAACAAGATGGCGATACGCAGTGATGCATTTGTCGATTTTTGTCTCGAACAAAATCAGTTTTTCAGTTTATCCCATAAATTAGCAGGTATCTGTCACCATTAATGCATAGTTAGATAATATATATTTAAATATACGGAATAACACAAAATTGCTTCAGTTACGCTTTAATGTAGTACATGTTTTCTCGTATATTTAACACATTTGAATTATTCCTACTTTTATGACAAGACTAACTTGACATACATCTACCATGAAAAGGGCTATTATTGTCATGTGGCCAAGAACGAGACATGCGTCAGCAGACGCTCAATAATAATGTCTGGTAAGCATGCAAAGTCGTTTTTTTTTTATCAAGGTATGTATATCATAAACTTGTTCCATGTTATATTATATATCAAAATATATTTTGCTCAGACAAGACTCTGTATCGTTATTGTCGTAAACAGACGCTGTGACGTCTCTAACGCAATATCAAGCGAGATTTCACGGGATCGAAAATTGGCGTGGGTCGAAAACTGCACCGGTAACTATACACGTGCATGGTTCTTAGGGGTGGCACATAACTGATCTCTATTTGCAAATGCATGTATTACTACTCACGTAATTCGCACCTGAACATGTATCACTACACATGTAGTCCACGACATAGACATGCATATTTAACATAATATATGCGTAATAGTAATACTTATTCTAACCAATATTCCACTGTTTCTGACTATTCACTATGCTATCTCAATTTTCGAGATAGCATAGCCATAGGTAGCACGTACCTATGAAATGAATTTATGTAGTGATCATATTTAGAACAAATAACATAAGACATAACTGCCATAATGTAAATCAGATTCTTAAACTTGAAAACTGAATAAATTAGTTCTTAAATCAGTGTGCTGTAACAACAGCAATAGAGCCAATACATTATTATAATTCCTATTTCGATATTCTTCTTTCGTGTCCTTCACACAATGTGTTGCCACTTGCGGGCGCACGCCTTTGCTCGCTCAGTGACAGTGACGAGGTCTTCTGCGGTGCAGGCCTCATCCAGTAGTCGACAGCAGAGGAGGTGGGCCATCGTCTGCAGTTCCCCACAGTTGCAGTTCAAAGACTGGGTGTCATCAATGTATCCCCACCTCCTCATCGTACTTTTAACACGGCCAACGCCAGTGCGTAGGCGGTTCAGAGAACGCCAACAGAGCCATGCTTGGTCAGACCCCGTTGGCAGGGATTCAGCCGCCTCTAATCCCATTTTATTGGAGGCTGGTATGTCAGCTGTTTTGCTGTTCCACATCTGTATTCTTGTGATACTAGGAGACGAGTCGAGCGGTGTCACTGTGTGCATGAAGCTCTTCCGCGACTTCAGTCGGCTAGCAGCTGGCATATGGTTGAACAGTTGGTGTCTGATATCTGTCGTTAGTCGTGATCGTTCCATGCGGCTGGCAACAGTTCTCCTGATTTGAGGGGGAGCTATGCCGGCCAGCAAGTGTACGCTGTCGACGTTCGCCGGTTTGAGGCAGCCTGAGGTGATTCGGCAGCAGTCATGTAGAGCAGGGTTCAACTTGCTTGCGTGTATGGACCTTTCCCATACCGGACAGGCATACTCGGCAGCTGAGTAGCAGAGAGCGAGACAGCTAGATCTTAAAGTTGATGCTCTGCACCCCCACTTCGAGTTGGCAAGTTTGCAGATGATGTTGTTTCTTGCGTTTACTTTCATCTTGGTTTTTTGTATGTGTGTCTTAAAGGAGAGAGTTCTATCGAGATGAACGCCGAGGTACACTGGTGTTGATGTGTTGTTGACACGGGTCCCATTCCAAACAACGTTTAATTCTCGCTTAGCGTCTCTGTTCCTCAGGTGGAAAGCACACACCTGCGTCTTAGATGGGTTTGCGCGCAGTTGGTTGAGGTCGTAGTATGTGGACAAGATGCTTAGTGCAGACGTCAGATTTACTTCGATGTTATTGAAATCTTTTTCTTGCGATGCAATGCATAAGTCGTCCGCATATATGAAACTCTGTGTATCAGTGTGCACGGGCTGATCGTTGGTGTAGATGTTGAATAACATCGGTGCCAGTACACTTCCCTGTGGTAGTCCGTTTTTCTGTCGTCGCCAACGGCTCTTTTTACCATTCAGCACCACGAAGAAACGTCGGCTTTCGAGCATTGTGCGTATCAGGTCGGTCAGATGGAGATCGCCAGTCATCTCCAGCACTTTGCTGAGGAGGCGTCGGTGGTTGACCGTGTCGTACGCAGCAGACAGGTCTACAAAAACTGCACCGGTGATCAGGCATTTCTCGTAACCATCTTCTATATGCTCTGTCAAGTTGAGTAGCTGGCTCGTACACGATTTTCCAGGGCGGAAAACGGCTTGTTCCGGGATGAGTTTCTCATCAACATGTGCCGCTAGTCTATTCAGTATGAGCCGCTCAAACAGTTTGTATGTGTGGCAGAGCAGGGAAATCGGTCGGAAACTCTTCGCCTCAGATGGATCCTTCCCGGGCTTTAGTATTGCCACTACCTTAGCCTGTCGCCAGAGCTTTGGGATTTTCTTACTCGCGGTGCAGCTGTTGAAAAAACGTAGTAGCCAGTCCCGTGCCTTTGGTCCTAGCTGTTTGATCAGCTCTGTTTGGATGTCATCCAGGCCGGGTGCTTTGACTTTCTTCAATGCAGTAATACCGACGTCGAGCTCATCTGCCGTGAAAGCTCTCGTGAAACCCGGATCGTCTGGGTACTGCTGTCGGTTGATACGTACCTTCGGCTGTCTATTCGGTACTCTTCCATTGGTTAGGAGTTGGTGTGCGACTTGGTTCGCAGTGGTGTTGTAGTGCTGTTTTGACTTGCGTGGGTCGTTGCAGAGTTTGCGTATTGTTGACCAAGCCTTCTTGCTATTATGTGTCATGTCCGTTGATTCGATCAGAGTCTGCCATGATTTACGGCGCTCCTCTGAGATGGAGTTTATCAGCTCCTCCCCCAGTGTGATGGTGTTCTCTGCGAAAGGATCTGATTCATATTTCTCTGTGTATTGTTTGTACAGTTCGGTGGTCTCAGTTGTCAGGCCTGGGACGTAGTTCCTCCTACACCCACGGGGGATGTTCTTTCTAGCAACCTTTCGTAAGACCTTTACAAACTGGTCGTAGTTTTCGGCTGTGGCGGGGATGTTTTCCACTGCTACATCCAGCTGCTGCGCAAACTGTTCCCAGTTTGCCTTTTTGAGGTTGAAACGTCGCCGGAATGACAGCTGCATTCACTTGCACTCCAATGGGTCGGTGTTGGGAGTGAGGTACTGGATTCATCACAAACTTGTTACAGCAACCGGCGATTCGGTTGCTGGCAAAGATGAGGTCTGGGTTGTACCCTCGTCCCCATCGGCCGCTGTTGAAGGAACTGGGAAGTTTTGGATCAGGCTTATACCGTAGATCTTAGCCCAGTCTTCTACCAGTTCGCCGTCAGTATTCGTTGTGGCATAGCCCCACAGCGAACTGTGGCTGTTAAAATCTCCGATGATCACCTGTGGTTGGTTTCCTACCACAGTCGGTGGTTGATCAAATGAGAACAGTTCGCCGGGTGGTTTGTAGATTGACGTCACGGAGATACCGCTGAGATCTACTCTCAAAATCTCGATGTTGTTGACGTCCGTTAGTGATGTGGCATTGACGATGGTGCCTGACTTGACAAATATGGCACTGCCATATTGTGCGTTGGGCCTCTCGATGGCTAAATCCATTCCTGGAATGTTAGGCCGGATGTCATCTGGCCCACGATGTGTCTCCTGTATGCATAGAACAGCACACTCGTGTTTTTTGCTCAGGTCAGCGACAAGTTGTTGCTTGGCTGCTGAGAGCCCTTCAATGTTGAAGGACATAATAGTCACAGCTGGTCCTGGAAAGGACCCTTTTGTATAACTCTGACTGGTGGCCAGAGCCGGCCCTGAAAAGGAATATAGGGCGTATTAAATTGAAAATGGGAACTTAATAAATTAATATTATGTGACATGAGTGCCTTTGAGCAGGAATATTCACAGGTTTGTTTGTAGAAGCTATTGGCTGTGAAACAGTGCATTTTTTAAAGAGTTTAACTGGCGGAGGGATTTATGGGAATTTTTCTGCTATGGGCCACGTGGGCGCATGAATACATGGCTATTTTTGTCAAAATTGATAGGCATCGCACGTCGGGGCGATTTAAAAGAGCTGGAGGTATGTGATTTGGATAAAATTTGGTCAGTATATCAATGAGATGATGGCAGTTGCTGTGGAAAAATTTTCTTATTTTTTGATGGTCACGTTTTCTTATAATCAGACAAAACGTTAACATGGCCACCAATGCAATTTTCAACTGTGGTCTGACTGCTTTTCTTGATAAGTCCATTCCGTTAGGCAATGATCCGCCTTTTAGGCTGCCCCCGCCTTTGACGCATGCGCATCGGTTGTATTTTGGTTCTACGTGCTGTTCGTTCGGGTGTTCATAACGAAAGTTTTAAAAGAAGATATTCTCGATACCCGTCTCAACATTACCTATTCGCTGTTATGGTAAGTAAACATTGACGAATAATTATGCAGTTAATGTCAATTTAAACGACGATATGCGATGTCTTGAGCATTGTCATTGCTAGAGTGCCGACCTACTCACATGTTAGCATAGGCAAAATTGTCCGCCCCACTCTTCGTCTCTGGGGCGAAAGTCCACACCGAGTTTTACTAACTCGCCAATTTGGGCTTTCCGTAGCAAAATGGCTACGGAACTAATAACTTAAGTTTTAAAATCGATACGCACTAACCGTTTCACATATGTATTCCGTGACATACAACCGACACTCAGTCGTCAAGAAACTGAAGAAATGTGCTCCAAATAATTATTTATGAGTACATTTATCGGTCACACAGAAAAGATTTCATAAATAGCCGCCATACTGTGCACGTGATGTTGCCTTTGGGTCACATGATCAAACGCGATTTCGTGTAGAATGAGGCCAGAATGGGCCAGCAGCACAGACATAAATAAAACACCCGTTAGTAAGTTAGTAGTTTATAGGGGCATGATTAATGATGTAACTCCATGGGCATGGCCAGCAGACGGCAATTCTTAGCGTAACCTTATATAGATCCACGGGATTCCCGCTTGGTATTCTCGCTCACAACAACATCCGGTTATATACAAACTTTGACAAGCACATGCGTTCTTACATGGTTATTGTCAGGTAACTTTAATGGTACATATACAGACACGAAAGACGTGTTTATTGCTCTGTTTATGGCGTTTTTGTAAGGTTTCACGTTTCATGAAAATACTTAAGCTTTTGATGAACGAGATCTTCGCCCCTACTACAGCAACAGCCAGATAGACAAAAATTGTAGGGCGATTGACTTTGCCTAATGTTAGCATGCCTGTATATTAGCCGGAACGAGGCCGGAACGATATTGAATTGCTAATAGCGAGGATTGTGTGATCTATATAATGATTTCGCTGGAATGTATAGTTAGATAACGTAATAATGCAACTTTCCACCAAGTGGGAAATAATTACACGTACATTAAGAGATGTTTTGGACTCCCGGAACGATGACTTATTGATGATCGGCGGCCATGTTTTGGCTGTTCCGTCTATTAAACATCAGCTAGTGGGCGGCCTTAGATTAGGCAAAGTCACCCTACAATTGTTTTCTATCTGGCTGTTGCTGTAGTAGGCTAGCTCAAGAGTGGGGCGGATGACTCTGCCTAGCTTTAGATTAGCGGGTTATATATGTTCATACACAATCTACTGCAGTAATACTGGTAATCACTGATTGTACTGGTAAATGAAATAATTTATATCTAAATAAAATGGAGTAAATCTGAAATGATACAGTTTAACTACACCCTTCTATACAACATCATTTTGTATATAACGTCTATGACTATGTATTATAATTTACTTTATATATTTATTACAGGTAACTATATTACACTTCTTCTGTTAACCTTTTTTCCAATACACTATTGGTCAATAAAACTTTCATTCCACGTATTGAATATTTGTGTTATATTACATTATTATGTAAAGCAATTTTTTTGGTAGAAAATTAAATATTTATTAAAACATTGTATGCTGCATGGCACTGTTTTTTATTCTTTAGTGTTACACAATGAACACTACAACTAAATGCTTTTTAGGAGCGGCCTTTTGTTGTTGTTGTGCTTAATGCAATTTATGAGTGAATTGAAAAGAATAAATTATGGTGTAATTATTTGTTAGATTCTGAACTTGATTCACAATTTTATATTGGGCCTCTCATGTTGATTTAAAACATTTAACAAGATTGCCATCCCAAACAACAAGTTCCAGATGGCAAAGTGGACAAGAAAGCCATTGGCTTATTGAGAGTCCAAACATTTTCTCATCTATGTATAGCCCACCCTTATCAAATATCTGTCAATTCTATTTTTAAACATATTCACACTACTAGCATTAACACAATCATTTGGCAGTTTGTTACATTCATTTATCACCCTCTGTGAGAAAGAGTACTTTCTCATGTCCAACCTACACTGTTCCTTAACTAATGCTGCTTTGTGTCCTCTGGTTCTACTGCCTTCTTTAAATTTGAAGAACATATTCCTATCAACATTCTCATAATCGTTCACTATTTTAAATACTTCTATTTGGTCTCCTCTTAGTCTCCTGGTCTCTAGACTGTTGTCAAACCACATTGTAATAAGCGACTTTTGTAACTAAGGTCTCTCAATTCTCGAATCATTTTGGTTGCTCTTCGTTGTATTCTTTCTAGCTTGTCTATGTCCTTTTTATGATACGGCCTCCATGCTTGAATACAATATTCCAAATGTGGTCTAACTATTGCTTTGTACAAGGGTACAATTAGCTGTTTCTTCTTATACACGATAGTTCTCCTAATTAGCCCTAGAATTTGATTTCCTTTTGAAGCAGCAATCCCACATTGCTCTGAAACTTTCATGTCAGCACTACATGTTACTCCTAAGTCCTTTTCTTGTGTGGTTCTATCTAGTACAGCATCCCCCATTTTATATTCTTCATCCATGTTTCCAAGTCCTATGTGTATACATTTGCACTTCCCAAAATTGAATAACATTTGCCATTTTTCTGACCATTTAACTAATTTATCTAGATCATCCTGTAAACTTTGTTTATCTGTATCATTTGTAACCTTTCTGAATACTTTTGTGTCATCTGCAAATTTTAGTACTTTGCTAGATATGTCATCTTCTAGATCATTTATATATATTAAAAACAGTATAGGGCCTAATACTGATCCCTGTGGTACCCCACTCAAAACCGATTTCCAGTTTGAAATCTCACCGTCTACTATTACTCTCTGTCTTCTGTGTGTAAACCACTTTTCTATCCAGTTGATTACATCATTACCTATACCATGGGCTATTAGTTTACCCGGTAAGTATCAATCTTTGATGTGGCACTTTATCGAAAGCTTTCTAAAAATCTAAGTAGACAACATCCACTGGTTACCCGTCATCTACCCACTTTGTAATTTCTTCAAAAAACACAAGAGATTGGTTAGACATGACCTTGCTTTTAGGAACCCATGTTGAGATGTATTTATTAAATTATGTTTTACAAGGAATTCCACCATGTGGTCTCTAATTAATGTTTCGAGTAATTTACATACAACTGATGTTAAACTCACTGGTCTGCAATTTTCGGGCTTGTTCCTCGATCCCTTCTTAAATAGTGGCGTAATGTTTGCTTCGTTGTTGTATACCTAACGCGCCTGTGTAACTAAACATAGTTGTTATTTATTGTTAAGGAAATCTACTTCACAACATATTCTTTGTAAATGTGCTGTGTAATTGTCAGATTACTGAATCATTGTTTGACTTGTGAATCCACTTTCACAAAATGTTCTTTGTAACTGTACATTTCTTACTTATTGTTTAATGGACCCCTTGTTTATTCAGGGTTCAGTACCTACTGCAATTACAACTCAGGCAATCAGCAGCATTGTAACTCACTCTGCAATGAGCTGCCTTATTTAGTGAATAGGGGTGTGCATCTAAAAGTAATTGCAATTATACTTTACTATGGAATCACTACCCAGCAAACACATAATTTTTTTATAACATTTGATAAAGGTTATATACATGTTATAACAAAAACATTTTTCAATAACATTTTGTAGATGTAACTAAAATGTTATGTAAAATTTCAGAAACATCATACAGATGTTTTTATGATAACGTAATTTTACATTTTTCAGTGATGTTTTTAAAACATCATTAAAACATTCCCAGCAAACACAATCATGTTTTAAAAACATAAGAAAAATGTTTCCTCAAATGTCATAATAATGTTTTTAAAAATGCTATAATGATATCAAAATGTGCCATCTTTGAAAATCCTGCTGCCCAAATTGTGAAGACTCTTCGAAAAAAACAACATGAAGAGGAGTATCCAACTCTACAATATTTTATGGAAATGTTTTTATGATGTTATATATATATATTATAATAAAACATTTCAAAAACGTTTTTACAATGTTTCCAAGATTCAGCATTTAGATATCATTATAACATTTTCATGATACTTAATAAAACATTTTTCAATAACGTTTATACAATGTTTGTAAAAGTCAACATTTTAACATCAATATAATATTTTCAAAAACATCACGGATATATGATTTTATGTTATAAAATTGTCATAATTGTTGTACGAATTAATACATGTATGCATGCTTTATAAAAAATAGACATCCAGATTTCTGTTCACATTCTTGCTTTGTGTCGTTTTGATAAGTTAGGTTGTGTTTAAATACTCACATTTAAATTGATTTTAATTTAAACTTGTAACTTATGCAGTCATTAAATATTATTCAGGAAATGTCAAATAAACAAGGAAATTACTAAAATATAATATAATGACTATTGATGACCCCACACACCCATACTATCAATCACCCCCCCCCCAATGGAGCAACCATTACATCTCCTAAAGACGGGTTTATAAGTTAACTAAGGCCGAAATCATCATGAGTAACCCACTAATTAATGTAAGGCCGTCCACTAGGTGATGTTCAATAGACGGAACAGCCAAAACATGGCCGCCGATCGTCAATAAGTCATCGTTCCGGGAGCCCAAAACATATCTTAATATGCGTGTAATTGATTCCCACTTGGTGGAAAGTTGCATTATTACATTATCTAACTACACATTCCAGTGAAATAATTATATAGATCACGCAGTCCACGCTATTAGCAATTCAATCTCGTTCCGGCCTCGTTCCGGCTAATATACAGGCCCCTTGTTAGGTCCCGAATCGGAATCCGTCCGATTCCGGTATGGGACATGTCCGATACCGGAATTGGGTGGCGGGCCACTGCGCAAAATCGGAATTCCAAGATGGGAACCCGAAATCAGAATATGTATAATAGAATTCCGATTTTGCGCTGTCTCAAATTGGAATTTGTAATTTTCCTGTCAATTAATGTACTAAGAACATATATAGTGTTCCTTGGACCCGAAGTCTTATCCGTAACTTCACATGGTAAGCCATCGCACAGATTCTTAATTCTTGCGAGTTTGGATTGCGTTATTAGTTTGGAGGAGTACTGTTCTCCAGAAATTAAATTATGTACATGCTCATAAAATTAGCTTCTTTGATCTCCCATCTGTCCACCAAAACGCTGCAGTGTTTAAAAGTGGTGCGCACAAATACATCGATCTCGGCTGTCCGCGCAGCGTTCCGATTTTGGACGCGCAATTCCGGAATTGGGCACAGCGGCAATTCCCATACTGGAATCTGACGATTCCGATTCGGGATGTAACACTCACTGACTGATGGCGACACGTCACACGGTCAATGATTTTAGCAACATATTATTTGCATGGTTATGATTTGTCAAAATTATGTTTTCACGTTTATGGACCTACTACATGGCACCAAAAACTCTTGGGTTAGCTCCCGAAAGCACTGCGTGGCCGTGGAGTATATTGACTCAATATCTTTGAATTCGGAACTGTGAAGTTTGGCAACATGCTGCCTGGTGTATACTCACTGCCACTGGCACTGGTCGGTGTAGTTTTCGACCTGCTTAATAGAATATGCCGTTAAAAAAATCTGAAGAAACATTTACGTGTAAGAGATCGATATACCAAATCAGCAACAGCTACTTCATTTATTCAATGCAAACAAATTATTAAAACAGTTGTTTTGAGTGAAAAACTTACGAATATTGAACGTCTGAACGTGGTCTGAACCATGTCGCGCGAGTCGAGGAAATCGGCGGAATTCGACCTATATCGATCTACATCAAACATCCACATACGAACGCTTCATTAAACCAGCAGTTGTGCATGAATTTTGGGGCATGAAGTTGTCATTGCCAGTGTGTAGTGCAACGAGTCGTGAACTCTTGCAGCAGTTGCCTTTTTGTCCTGTGTAACTTCGGGTAACTCAGCTAGTATATAATAAAGTATTTTGTGACTCTGTATTTCTGTCTGTCTGTTCCCTCATATTACGTTGAAGGAAACAACAGTTATGTGCAATTGTTAGCAACGCGATGTGTGTTTCAACCATTGTTGCGTGACCTACGTCAAACGTCTACTGAATGCTTCTTCAAAATGTATGTTATTTTTGTGGCGTGGAGATGTCATTGGCATTGCACTATCAAAACTTGACTGGGTAGTGCAAGGAGTCGTGAGCGATTGCCTTTTCCCCCATGCAATGCCAGGTAACTAGGCTAGTCTGTAATATAAAGTAGTTTGTGACTGTATGTATTATCCTGTTTACATGGCATTCACCGATTGGGATTGCAGTTGAGTGCAATTGTGATCCTGAATATTTGTGCCATGTAAACCCTCCAATTGCGATTGCGATTGAGCAAGTTTCGCGATCGAGGTGTGCCTTGTAAATGGTCTGTTGTCGTGACAATCCTGAAGTTGAAGTATGCGAGTGCACAAATGTTAGCGACACCGATGCCCATGGGTGGTTAACATTTTATATTGTATTTAGCAAATGAAATAAATTATATTTCTTTTTTATTTAAAATATCTTGTGAAACTATTTGTTACTTCGATATTACTTTTACACAAATAAAGTTACTTTTTTTCCTGACTTCAAAAACAGTTCTTGCCAAATTTGACCTGTTTTATTTTAAAGTTATCTATTATAATAATTATATATAATGGATGTGCGGACATTTTTCTATATAGTTTAAAATCTTGATTCAGTGGAAGTTTCATTACTTTCACACGTCCTAATTAGGGATAGTTAATGTTACTTTTTATTTTATTTTGTATTTTCATAAATAACAAATTTATATAAAGACAAATTTTTTATTTTATTTTTTTATGAGTGCAGCAGCGTAATACATGTGTTAACCCTTTTGGTCCAATGAGATTTGTCAATACAGATGCTGAAATCCTAGAGAATTGTTTATTTTGTGAAATATGGGTAAGGTTGTTTTTTTAGCTATAACTTTTTTGCTGATAACTTACAATTGACAGTTACATTTATTTCATTGTACATTGAATTCCATACAAGAGAGTATCTTTTGTGTATTTGTTGTCAGTGGATGAGTCAACAGGAACGATGTACTCTTCATTACTTGGTGACAGCTGGAATTGAAAAAAAGATCACTAACAGTTACTATGAATACTTCAGTAAATACAAAGTATTTCACTGTCACTGTATCTGCGTTTATGGGTTGATGCCATTACGTGAGATACGTGAGACTCGATAAAGCAAAGACAGTGATGAGTTAGTTTGAATCGCAAAATACTACAAAATGTCAGTATAACCATCAAAAATGGCATCTATCTACAGGTTACTTATATGTCAAAGTTTAGTTCCGTGTTTGTTTCACCACTATCCAAAACACGCAACTGATATGGACATTCGGAGTCAGCAGGCAGCAAAAGCCGAGTTAGGACTTGGAGTAACCTCGATTATCTAGGCTCGTGCTGTGGCGCCACCGTTTGTCGCACACATTGCCTGGATACAATGTGTACTTTTCATTGTTGCACACATTTTGTATGTACCCAAATAATATACATAATATACATAATCATTTGGCTAATTCATAAGATATTGTATTGCTCTACGATTAGTTAACTTTTATCACTTTATAAGATGAAATAATTCAAATCAACTTTAACTTTGATTATATTGACACAACTGTCATGAACAGTTAAGTCAGGCAATGTTTAGTGTAGCATCTCCATAATGTTGCTGATTGGCTGCTGGTGCTTCACGGGAACACTTACACAACATGGAGTGGTGAGAGTGGGTAACAATGAAACCACGTCTCTGTGGCCAGATTCTCTCAGAAGGCTAGTAAGAGTCGATAAGCGAGACTAGACTTGGGGGTATCTATAGGGTTAAATAGACAATAGAGATTTACATCAGTGTAATCTGACTCTCTGAAACCTAAATTTTAAAGTATTTTATTTCCTCCAAAAAGTACTTTCAAAATACATAAAAAAAACTTTCAAAAGTATTTTTATTTAAAATGGTTTTTTCGAGGTATTTAATAAAATTTACAAATATGAGAACTCAATCACTTGAGATCAAATTAAGTGGGATCACGATTGCAATCTCAATAGCTAACAGCGCCATGGATCTAAGAGGACCTCAACCAATAAAAAAAATTCAAAATGACGATCGCAATCGTTTAGTGCCGTGTAAGCGAGGTATATGTATGTACTGGTATGTCTGTCTGTTCCCTCATATCGTCAGTATTGTATGTATGGGGCTGAATTTTTTAGGGGTGCTCGGGTGCCCATGTTGATGGTTCGTACATTAAAAAAAAATTGAAATTCTACAGAGGGGTGGGTATCGAAGGAACCCCGTGCCTTTCCTAAAAAATCATTAATTAACTAAGATTAGAATACATTGCCTTAGAATTAACTGTAACTCAATTATAAAATCAAAGGTACAGTTTGTCAAATGGCTTTCAGTTAAACCCAAGAGCTACATTCCTCTAATACACGGATAAGGGCCTCATGTTTTTTATAGCAAATGTCAAGTTCACAAATTCTCTATTTAAAAATATTAATTCACTAACTGGGATTGTTTCTGGGCCTAAAGAACAATGGTTGTGTACATGGTCCCTCCACCGTGTACATGGTCCCTCCACTGTTTAGCAAATGTCAATGTTTCCAAATTAAGCTGAAAAAGAGAAATATCTCATCTGGCATTTTGTTTTTGCCAGAGAACACTGACCTTGGCAGTACGACCTTGATGTTGTCATCATTTACTAATATAGTAATAACATATCTGGAATTTCTGGCATTAGAAATGAACCAGACAAGTTTCTGCTAGTATGAAAAGCTTATTATCTTTATCAGTTTATATCAGTACTTTGCTAATGTAGTAAACCTTACGATTACTGGTCTTCGCATTACACAAATCACTCTACCTTGGTTCACTTTGCCCCTTGTCTCACTGTGGCCCACTTTCCCCTAAATGTTGTACGTGATTGTGGACATAAAACTGTTCAAATATCACAGATGCCATACAACCAAGACAAGTTCAACTACTCTGGGGATTCATGTGGCGATGTCCTGTATAGATTTATGTCCTGTATAGATTTATGTCCTGTATAGATTTATGTTCTGTATAGATTTATGTACCAACATCATTTCATCATGGTTTTATGTCCATCAATGACTATCAATCATTTCGTGGAATGAAATCAAGCTCAACCACCGAACCGTTCTCAAAAGCCAAAAGGATTTAGTTTATTCATATTATGGTTCAACATTGTTATTTTACAAAAATAGAACAGCTGTAGTGTCCTAGACCACTTTCACAGAGAAAGTGGATACTACTACTAGGTAGGTTTGATTTTTCACAAAATGAAATGAGTAAAAAATTGAATTGAGGAGGAACTTAATGTGTTGGCATGACTTTAGCTGTATGAATGCCTAATATATAATTGTTCATGTAATGTTGTTTTGTAGTGTCATAGAAATCAGTATGGCTGCGCCCCCACTGCCTGCGGCCCCACCTCCTGTACCCTCACCAGTCATCAATCTCTTCAACAAGTTAGAATACCATAACTTTCTGAAGTTGGGCAAAGCTTTGAAGCGCACTGCCGAAGGGTTGACTGAATTCGCCAATGATGTTGTCAACACTTTCCACACCTCACTGCTACACCAACATGGGAGTGCAGTTTGTACCAGACTGGGCACTCCGAAAAAGATCACCTTTGACAAACGCAACAAAAGCTGGAGCATCAACTGTCCATGTGGAGTTTGTGGACCATGGACAAGAAGTATTGGAGCTGAACATGCAGCCGGTAAGATCTGTTGGGAGAACACAAGTGTTGATGATTGGCCTGTGGATGCCTGGCAGTTGGCAAAGCCATTCATGAGTGAAGGCAAGGCCACATCTTGTAACAGCCCAACAGACACAGATCCCGCGGGCATTCTGCAGTTGCTGATCAACTGTAAGAAGTATGGACCACTTTTGGATGTACAGAAAGTGAAGGCAGTAAGTCACCTTTTATTCCCATACTCTTTTTAATTACATTTTACTGTCAAGTTTCATTTTACTAATGGTGTGTCAGTTGTCAGTTTGTGTCATGATTATGTTGGGTATCATCGGCCATCTTCAATCATGTGTAATCATTTGAAATTGTTAAGTAATCATATTACAAAGCAATCATGATCACACTCTGTTACATTGCCAAAGTAATCGTGATCATGATTACAATCACAAGTACAATGTTCTTGTGCATATTTCTGTTGCTAAGATCCCAGTTACAACGCAAGCAAGCTCTTCTCTTCATTTTGTATCTAATGCATGTACAGTGACTGTATTTCAATATCGTGTTTGATTTTGTCTTGAATAACGTTGGTGACAGTAATGATATGAGGGTATTTATTGGCTTCATTGTGTCAATTATATTCTTAAATGTAATCATGATTACATTTTTATAGTATTTGTAATTGATTACACTCATTTCCCAAGTAATTGTACTCATAAATTTCAACACTACTCTCGAGAAATAAACATATAGGCCAAATAAAAGTATAGGGTGGCAAATCGGTCAAATTTAATAATAGTATAGTGCCGAATAACAGTAAAGGGGGGCAAATTTTTCAAAACAAATAATAGTATAGTGCAAAAAGGTCACTAGTATATTTGTCGTTTTTAGCGCCGAAGCCAAATTGTTTGACTTGACGTGAAGGCGTCCTTAGTAAACTACACGGATCGCCGTGTATTTCTGGTTTTTCCCCGCCGAATATGCATAAACTTTGTGCATATGCGTTGCGTCGCGTCACCGCAGATATAGTAACCGCGTTTTATATCTGCGAAAAAACCGGGCAATTTTCGTTTTTAAATGGACATTAAAGTTTTATTGAATTGAATACGCAAGCCCATTTCAGGGGAAACCACCACCAGCCGTTTATGACCTGTTTGAAATTGAAAGGCGCAGCGCACGGCGGCCATTTACGGTCGGTCTACGCAGTGATAATGGCGTTTTAACTAATAATATACCATGTCGAGCTCCCAAGAACTAAGGATTTTGACCGATTCATCTAATCATGGAAATATAACGGTCTAACGCTTCAGGATCATAATCTAGGATCCTCAGAAGCATGGGATCCTGCTAAATTCACGACTCTCATTCGAAAGGATGAACATTTAGCCGTCAGAGGGAGCCACATGCAGGCTCCAGTTGGGAGCATGTGATTTTAGCGCGAACGGGAAACCGCTCCGTGGATGATTGATTAGCGCTAGCAACAGGGTAGTGAGAGCGATTGCTCTCCTAAAAAATATACCCTGCATAATTTGCCACGACTATCGGAGAATATAGGCTGGCACAAATGTTTAAATTTAATAATAGTATAGTGCCAAATAAGGTGCGTATAGGGTGGCATTTTTCATCAAATAAATATGCGTATAGGGACGCTTTTTCGGCACACAAGGGTACTCGTAATCAATTACATTTGTTATGTAATTACCCGATCTTTCAATCTGTGGATATCATAAGGAAATAATATGCAGTTCTTCAGGCTAAAATAAAACTACCACTGACCAGTATTTAATAAATATAATCACACATTCATAAATTTACTACTTAATTTCTCATTTCATTAATTTTATACAGGTGAAGAGTATCAGAAATGCTTTGATGCATTCTTCTGCTTACTCCGTGACGACACCAGATATGAAGGCTCACATACAAACCATGATCACCCTTCTGCAAGAACCAGCTGTATGGGCGTACCAATGTGCAAAAGATGCCATTGATGATCTTCGTCAGGTATTATATATTTTATACATCATTTTGCCAAAAAAAAAACACTATCTGTAGCAATGTAACATTGACCAACCATCAGCACTGGTATTTGTTTGGTCTGTGTGGACTGGTTTAGTGTCAGTGTGTAGCAATGTAACATTGACCAAACATCAGCACTTGTATTTGTTTGGTCTGTGTGGACTGGTTTAGTGTCTGTCTGTAGCAATGTAACATTGACCAACCATCAGCACTTGTATTTGTTTGGTCTGTGTGGACTGGTTTAGTGTCTGTCTGTGGCAATGTAACATTGACCAACCTTCAGCACTTGTATTTGTTTGGTCTGTGTGGACTGGTTTAGTGTCTGTCTGTGGCAATGTAACATTGACCAACCTTCAACACTTGTATTTGTTTGGTCTGTGTGGACTGGTTTAGTGTCTGTCTGTGGCAATGTAACATTGACCAACCTTCAGCACTTGTATTTGTTTGGTCTGTGTGGACTGGTTTAGTGTCTGTCTGTGGCAATGTAACATTGACCAACCTTTAGCACTTGTATTTGTTTGGTCTGTGTGGACTGGTTTAGTGTCTGTCTGTAGCAACGTAACATTGACCAACCTTCAACACTTGTATTTGTTTGGTCTGTGTCGACTGGTTTAGTAGATGTTTCATCTATGTTTAGAAAGTATCATTTAAATCATTGTTATGTTAGATATACCCAGTGTGGTCTAATGCTTGCAGCAAAACTAGGCATTGATAAATATGTAGCAACAAAATTCATGTTGCCCCCAGGAAATAGCACTCTTGATTTAGTTGATAAGACACATATGCTGATGCTGGGGAGGGGATTGCACACCGCCTGTTTTGCCCCGAAATGCTACATCATTTCAAGCACAGTAAAACAAAGTTTCCAAAGGCCCCTGAACCCCCGTGTCATGGAGGGTGTAACCCCTTGGTCTAATCCTATATCTCTGACACACATGTTATATGAGTAACAGGGATTTCAAAAGGGATGCTACTGGGTTAATGTATGACTGTGGAGTAAATACATGTGTTAATCCTTAAAACGAAACAAGTCACAATATTGGGACTATGCACCTAACAGAGATAATAAAAACTAACCATGTGCAACTAAAATCAAGAATGTCATGCCACTGGTTTACTCAGAATGTGTTCTAAAAGTGGGAGATTCCAGTGATTTCTGCATATGCCAGAACCAATGCAATGAACCATACACATAACATATGCCAGAACCAATGCAATGAACCATACACATAACATATGCCAGAACCAATGCAATGAACCATTACACATAACGTGCCAGAACCAATGCAATGAACCATACACCTAACATGTGCCAGAACCAGTGCAATGAACCATACACATAACATATGCTAGAACCAGTGCAATGAACCATACACATAACATGTGCCAGAACCAATGCTATGAACCATACACATAACATATGCCAGAACCAATGCAATGAACCATACACATAACATGTGCCAGAACCAGTGCAATGAACCATACACATAACATGTGCCAGAACCAATGCAATGAACCATACACATAACATATGCCAGAACCAGTGCAATGAACCATACACATAACATGTGCCAGAACCAGTGCAATGAACCATACACATAACCAATGCAACGTCTCAAACAAACATGCTATTTTGTTAGAAAGAGGACTAGTTTAGTAAAAAAAAGCCAAAATATGTTACATCAGTTGAGTTCGGATGCAAAAAGCATGGCTGTATCCAATTGGCAAGTATAAACTAGGTGTATACAAATATATTATCATTTGGCAAGTGAATATTGCTAGACTTTGAGACTCGTGACTTTTTTAACAGTGTGGCTCAGCCCATGAAATTAAGATGTGAGGTCAACTAGGTTTTCCAAGTGAATCACTGGGGTGATATTCTTAATTGTAATTGCAAATGTTTATGTTTTAGTAACTCTTATAGGTGCACTAACTCAAAACCATGAACATTGTTTCCCTTGACAATGAGATTTGAATACTTCATATTAAACCTTACCGGTAGTAAGGTCTAATGTGACCACAGTTAGGATGAATTGAGATGCATTGAAGGGGCTTATGTTGTTATGTGTTTACCTGTTAGTTGTGTTGTTGAAATATCATTGCTGCGTTTGAATAGGCAGATATTAGTGATATATTCTTCTGATGACACATTAGTATCACATCAATGTGTCTGTCTGTAGAAGTTGTTCCATAGAGTGGAATGTTATTGTAGCAACCATAGCATATACGTGTTGGATATGTTCATTGTGCAAGGGCCACTGTTATTCAATAGACTGCCTAGCACTCTCCAGTGGTCTAACATATCCGTCATAAAATTGGGGGTGGGGGACCTATCCCCCAGCAGAAAATCACAGAAATATGCTCTGCAATTACCCCATGTGAACTGACTGTTTTTCTGCATTTGACTGCATATTTATTGACAAGATTCTAACAAGAATAATACCATTTAGCCTAATTATTAATATATATTTTCACTAAGGTGGACATTCCATTTCTTTGTTCTGCATACCTTTAGATATGGTAGTACTGAACTAGCATGCATATGTGCGTGCGTGCGTGCGTGCGTGCGCGCGCGTGCGTGCGTGCGTGCGTGTGCGTGTGTGTGTCTGGTTTTATATGTTCCTTTCTTTCTCAGACTGTCAGTGCATTAAAATACCCACTGAAATTAATAATGACATTTAAAATGGTGATTGTTATAATTTGTTTTGTTGTAGATTGAATCGCTTGATCTTGCTGTCAATGATGATAAGGTCCTTCAGTATGAACGCATCACCTGGGGGCAGAAGCTGACTGCGTTGGACCAACAACACAAAGCCCTGGACCAAAAACAACAAGCTCTGGGCCTTCAACACCAGACTCTGGATCAACAGCAACAAACTCAGGGTCAACAGCAACACACTTTGGGGCAACAACACCAAGCTCTGGACCAACAACTACAAGCTCTGGATCAACAACAAGAAGCTCTTGGCCAACAACACCAAGTTATGGATCAACAACAAGAAGCTCTGGATCAACAACATCAAGCTCTGGATCAACAACAACAAGCTCTGGGCGAAAAACACCAAGTTCTGGATCAACAACAACAAACTCTGGGCCAACAACACCAAGTTCTGGATCAACAACAACAAGCTCTGGGCCATCATCAATCAAGCACAACACAAGAGGTATTTCTAAATTTACACCATTGATTGGATATTGTTTTTATCCACGTGCATAAACATAACATAAAAGTAGTCAGTAGGGAAATTATTAATGACGTAGTTCTGCATTTTTCATCGCATCGTCATCATCACATATCTGTATCTAAAGCAGTTGTATTAATGAATTGCTGTAATATGAACAGCTTCTATGAGAATACAATACAAATTTATCTTTCCTTGAAAAATATACACTGCCGCTTTAGTCTTAAATAATAATAATAATTATAATAACTAGCAAAAAAATGCCCATCCCCAGGATGGGATAACAATGATAGTTCATACGTGACAGTCATGATAAGCAATGTTTACCAAATAGGTGATCGCTTTTATGAATATGGCTAGAAAACAATGCTACATCTTCCGACGTTGTGTCGGCGTCTAATTCATGTTGCTGTTGCCAAGCAACCTAGTCGATGTTATGTGCCAAAGGGCAATACATACACACTGGCGACATCGAACAGTTTATGTAATTGTGGACTTCTTATAATAAATTTCACGCATAGCATTACAAATAATTATACGTAGTAATTACAAAAAGTAATTCATAGGTATTTATTATGTAAAGTTGCTACGTGTGTTTTCTACTATAATTAATATAAACCACCCACATAGTTACATATGTTATGTACCAGATGGCGCTACGTACTCTCAAGCAGTTTACATACTGAATTATTCGCTGCACACACGCATGGTTTCTGCGATTATTGTTAACGTTTTACGTAGTGAACAATTGATTTACCATAAAAACCACTAAGAACCCTTGATATACGGGGTATAAAATAAAGGCGTTATGTTTCATTCGTGTGGTTGTAGATTAATCCCTGAAAGTTTGGCGCCCGAGGTGCAAGCCGTCTAGGAGGAAAACGTTAACATAACCATACGCATATGCTAGCTCGATAATAGCTAGATGCCATTTATTTCTTTGGGGAATTTCTCAAAATCATATAATTTTGCAATTTGTGGCGATTTTTTCACATTTACAAAAAAAATTTAAAATCTTGTAACATAACCAAATAAATGAAAAACTCAACATTTTATTAATCTGGAATATTATATAGTATTTCAACTACAATCTGTGAAGAAATTGTTAATTTATCTTAAAACTTCTACTGAAACTACTCAATTAAAGCAAGCATATAATAGCTGCCCCAGCTAACTTAACTTCTCAAAGTGCTTCAACATCACCTTATTGCACTGTTTTGAAGCTAGTATTTAAAAAATATGGGGAACCTTTGGTGCTTGCTTTGTCCACACCGGGGAACAAAGGGGGGGGGGCAGGACAGCGGGAGACCTGGAGGAAAGTGGGGAAGGATATGTAGAGTGGAGATTGGAGAGAAAGAGACAACTGGAGACATTAACATAACCACATAGAAACATACGCTAGCTTGATTATAGTTAGATTAACTTCTATGGCACCTGTATCCTCAGGAACCTGAGCTCAGAGGCGCAACAAAACAGAATCATTAAGCATTATTGTGAACAGAGACGCGCAAAAGTCATTATCAGAATGAGGAACAACCAAAGATTTATGGTGTAAATGAAATTTGGAATAAATATGTCTTCAGCTGTTTTCAATGTGATGGGGAGTAATAGTAAATTAGGCAATAATTTCACCTCTCCAAGAAAAAATAATCACACCATGTATATGTAAGATATACATTAGAAAAAAGGCTAGTTTTGCAACTGAACAAGAACAAGGAAAAGAAATTTTTTCCAGAGCCAGTTTATTCCAAAAGAATTCGTTTTGGCTTTAGTTACACCAGGTCTGCATTCCTGTGCATACATCAAATTGTTATTAATCCAACATGCGATGATAGCCTGACAGTAAACCATCACCAATTGTTACACAGCAGTCATATATATTACCTAGGTCAAAGTGTCCACTCAGTTTCAACACAGAAGGTAGATTGTCAGTAAATAAGAAATGATTGCAAGGATCTAGTGATTGATCATCAGTGCTTGTCACCATGGAAAAAGGCTGTACATGGATGTAGAATATATATTTTACCATTTACAATTTTTCTAGGTTAGGTATAGGTAATAGATGGTCCATGTTAAATAAATGTTTACGAACCACACTTATTACAGTCAGTTCTGATGTGCAAACATAACTTTAATTTTTCAGGAACATGTATAGTTATTTGTATTTCACATATCATGCATAACACATGCAGGTTGTTTGGTTTAAATAATTTGATTTAACAAGATTGCCATCCAAAACTACAAGTTCCAAATGGCAAGTGGACAAGGAAGCCATTGCCTTATCGAGAGTCCAACAATTTATGTATAGCCCGTCCTTATCAGAAATCTGTCCATTATATTTTAAACATATTCACACTACTAGCATTAACAAAATCATTTGCAGCTTGTTCCATTCATTTAAGAAAAAGTACTTTCTCATGTCCAACCTACGCTGCTAATTAACTAATGCTGCTTGGTGTCCTTTGGTTCTACTGCCTTCTTTAAATTTGAAGAACATATTTTTATCAAAAACCTCATAACCATTCACTATTTTAAACACTTATGTTTGGTCTCCTCTAAGTCTCCTGGTCTCTTGTGTTGTCCTTTTCTTTTGTGGTTCAACCTAGTATAGCATCCCCTATTTCATATCCTTCGTCCATGTTTCCATGTTCTATATGTATGCATTTACACTTTCCAAAATTGAATAACATCCTGTAAACTTTGTTTATCTGTATCATTTTTAACCTTTCTGAATTCTTTTGTGTCATTGTCCAATTTAAGTAATTTGGTGATTATGTCATCTACCAAATCACTTATGTTTATAAGTATGTATGTATGTATATGTGTGTATATATATACATATATATATATATATATATATATATATATATATATATATATATATATATATATATGTGATTATATATATATATATATATATATATATATATATATATATATATATATATATATATATATATATATATATATATATATATATATATAAAACGTATTCGCCCTAATAAGCGTACATGCTCTAATAAGCGTACACCCCCATTTTTTTGTGAATCCAGGTTGCATGGTTGCATATCCCAACTTTGTGCGTCACTCATCTCTGTGGCAATGCAGTATTTTATTGTTCTGCAACTAGAGGTTGATCACTGGAGATCAGTGTTTGCGCTGAACTGACAGTATGTGCTGTGGTCGTAGCATCATACAAAAATGAGGAATTCATTCACTAAAATAATAATTGGATAGTTATGCTAGCCTTGCATGTGCAAACCAACCAAAAGGAGCACGAAATCAGGTAGCTCGAGTATAATTTCCATCGAAGTCACGGTTCAACAATGACAGATGAACTTTCACTCCCATCAAATATTTACTAATAGCTTCATTTGACAGGTGTTTCTTCCTGGACCTTTTCCCTTGTTTTCTTAATGGAACAAACCTCTCAGTAAGCCATAAATTTCATCTTTTAAAAACAGGTTCAGCATTCTGTTGCTGTCTTGTTATTCAGCAAGTTATTCCACTCTATATTCGCTAGAAATATGTTCTCATCTCTTTATATTTGCCTTTGTTGTTCCTCCATTGCTTTTCATATGTATTCCCTGTTTTTATGATGGATCACCTGCCCTGGAATTGTACCCATTTAACTGGGACATTTTGACCATATTTTCAAAATCTCTGTGATGTCAAATTTTATTTTCTCAACTAATAATGTTATTATATACATGTGTTGTATACCAAATAAAGGCTAAGAAACTCAGCATTCCAAATATGTGCATCTTATGTGCATAACTCTTGATTTATGCAATAACATGATAAGTTGAAATGAATACAGTCAAAATCTTTTTTTGCAAAGTACTTGCCCGAACTTCAACGTTGTTTTTAGACTCTTTTTGTTGTGAATACATGGCAAGTTCAAAAGTTTTACACAGATATAATATCTACATCTTGCACTAAACACTAGATCGCTAAGACACTTGCGAAAGGAACAGTGGCATTAATAATACAAACACATCAGTTCAAAAACTGTAAGACGTCATCAATTTGAAGTTATTCACATCGTCGTCATCACCACCAAATAGGATGACTAGCACTGATCTTCCAGAAGTTGATCTAACATATGGCAAAGTCGATATGTCCTCACATAATTCCACACCTAGATTGCCAAGATCATGTGGAGTCGGCATTTCACTTTTCCGTGTTATTCCATATGCTTGGATAGATTCTTTAGTATACACAAATTATTCCTTCTCTCTCTCTCTCTCCTGTCCTTTCTAAGCATTACGTAACCTTCTAGTGCTAACTGTAATACCTATTACATGAGGGTCAATATCTGCTACCATAATGTCTAACTTGCTTTTTTTTCGTTTGCTCCTGGCATTTAAGCATACACATTTAATTTAATTTTCCGAAATAATTGGTGAACATTTCTTTGGGTTTTATTTGTACTGAGTTTTTAAATTAACGGTACCTGTCACCATTGACAAACTCACACACAAGAACTGCAGCTTCTTGGTTAGATGACACCCATCTCTCATTAAAAAGTCATCTCTCCCCACAAGGTTTAACCATGTCTCTATGAAGCCTACTCCCGCCTCCATACTTCGGTACTTGTGTGTTGATCGCCATCCTCCTACAGTTCCATTGCCCCTTCCCCCTGCCTCCCATTACTGGTAATATCCCGACAACACAATCTGTCAAATCCATTGAAGCCTATTTAAGTGTACTGACCAATCTACTGTACTTGCCAATGATGGCTGATGTTCCCTTCTTGGCATTGTTCGTTCCCACATGCTCAAAAACAGCACCTCCTGTGCCACCACTCATGACCTGTCCTGCCTTTTCATCTATTTTTGCCCCTGGTAGGCATACTGTGATGTCCTCTCCTCTGTTTACCCGAGCTTTTCTCACCTTCTCTTGTGACACTACATCTGTTAAGCTCGTTTCCTGCCGCGTCACTCATTTGCCATTCTCTTGCTGCACATTCTCCCTCGTTCCATCTGTTTTCTTGTGCTCATTCTGTTTTAGTGTCTTACTGACATCTCTCTCCATCATCAACCTCTACCGTCTTACCATCTGGCAATCCCTTTCCACCATTTACCTTAATTTTGCTGTACACTCTGCCTCCTTCCATCTTGCTTCTTCTTATCAGCTGTCTCCCTCACATTGCCTCTGCTCTCATCGTTCTCACCACCTACACTCTCCTTGTTCTCACCTTTGAGAATGAGGAGATTGAAATGAGCAATTTAAATACAAAGTAGTTAAAATAGCCACCGGCTAACTGTTGCATTGAGGTATTTGTACTTGTACTACAGAGTGAAGAGTGTGGATGCTTTGTTTGTCTTTTAGTTGTGCTTTACCTTTGTCTTTGGTTTGAGCTCTTTTGCACAAAGCATGCTGCATTAAAGCGAAAAAAGTCATGGTCTTGGGGCTATGCACCTAAAAGATATAATAAAGCCTAACCATGTGCAACTAAAATCAAGAGTGTCACGCCAGCGGTTTACTCAGAATGTGTTCTAAAAGTGGGAGAATACTGTCATTTCTCAGGTTGACTGAGGCCTGACATGTTAACCAGCACAAGTGATAAGTGCATGCGCAGCTCTGAAAATCAGGTAACCTAGACTACGTGTGACGTATTAAGGGAGGCCGGCATACACAGAACCAACGCAAAGTCTGAAACGGTGTGCTATTTTGTCATAAAGAGGACTAGTTTAGTAAATAAAGGCCAAAATATGTTACATAACTTGAGTTTTGATGCAAACAGCAAGGCCATATCATATTGGCAAGTATAGGAATAGGTGTATACAAATATATTTTAATTTGGCGAGCTCATGAAATAAGCTGTTGTGTGTTCAACAATGGTTTTCCTAGTAAACCACTAACTGTAGTTGCAAATGATTATGTTTTAGTAACTCTTATAGGTGCATAAACACTAGAGTGGTTTGTCAACGTGAGTAGTCCATTGGATTTGACTTTTCCTGTTGAACGAATTGCATTAGGCTGTTGACTAGTGAACACTGTTTATTGCTGTGAGATTATATGTAATGTGTGTTTTTCACAATGCCTCGAAGGAAACAGGATTGTGTGTCTACATGTTTGAAAGGGTTTATATATATGTTACAGTCAATCTGCGTAATCAGTCATTTCACGTAATGACTGACATGTTTAAGCATTATGCGAAATGCCTGTTTCACTCAGGCATTTCGCGAAATGACTGAAAATTTCAGTCATTACGCGAAATGACTGGAAAAGAGGTGCAGACATTTTGTGTAATGACTGAAACAGTGCTTCCCTTGGTTAATGACAAGTGATGTGGGCAAACTTGCTGTTTTTTCATCTACCTAGCCCGATATTTTAAGAAATTGCCACTTAGCAGCTATCTATTTCTCACACTCAAAAATATTTTTTTATATTGTAATGAAATTATAATTTAAAATTATTGTTCGGGTTCACTTTGGATCGTGTAAAACACCAGGAATTTAAGTTACTCCACATGATCGAAACCACTTATCATCAAATTAATGTTTTTATTATGAGGTGCAACACCCCAGTCTCCCTAAGTGCGCTTTGTGCCATTATACCCAGAGCAAACACTGTGAAGTATCAATTACAATTTGTCTTCTATTGTGTATCTTAAATTAACTGTTGGAAATGTTACATGCATACTTAAGACACAACAACACTGTCTTATTGAACAAAATATAACTTTATTAAGATTCTACAACTTGCAATAGTCTACTGTATCATTGGAAATTATATCAATGTGTTACATTTCCACAATATATGTCAAACAAATTAAACAACATGCCATATTCTCATAATTATATGTATGGATATGGATGAGAGCATATACCCCAGGGTACTTGTTTTTATGCCAATAATGTTAAATTCATAATATTTTACATCACAGTATTGCTGAAAGCTAATATTGTATTAAACAAATATTACTAAATAATAATTATATTCACTAGTTATCATGAAAGACATGTGAAGCATACTAGTAGGTATACTTGCCACTGAGAGAAATCATACACATTACCACGAGGATATTTATAAAAGACGACAAATAAAATCATGTCCTTGTCTTAAAAGGAGAATTTACTTTACTAATAACTTGATGATTAGTTATTAGCAGGTCACATGGTTCATTCTCATTTGTTCGGGCAGCTCAGACTGTTGTGACACCGGCTGTTACACATTCGTTTTACTTTGTAGCACTTGCACCTGTTGCTAGTACATTTTTAAAGAAGACTGCAACAGTTACACCTGACAAAACCTTGTCCACGAGTTGCTGAAGTTTTTAATGCATGGCGGAGAGATATCTGTTGGTCTTGGTTGGTGTCTGACTGGGATAGAAGGCGTTGTGGGCATAAGTCAAATTGGTTGCGTGAATATTTATGAGGATCCCAGTCTTCACAGCAATGGTCTATAAGTCGTTGTCGCCACGGTCAGTGATGACCCCCAGGATGTTACGTGGATCCCCCCTTCCTCTAACCACCACAGGGATGGGAACTGGGTGTTGCAGGGGCTCCGAACAAGAGAAATATATCCAACAGCTGGATAGCCACTTCTGCTGCTTGCTTCGAGGTTAGAGGCTGTATGATACAGAACTTTGTGAGATGGCACTGATAAACTATGATCCACTTGAAATGTGACTGGGGGATGATTGCATGTCGATAAGGATGACGTCATAGGTGTTCTCAATGCACACATGATACATTGACTCTTCTGGTTCTGTTCTTCATTTCTTTATCAACTTCTCGATGTCACCGCATTGAAGAATTTGATACCTGCAAAACATAATCGCAAATTTTAACTATTACCTAATTTTAATTATAAACTACCTAAAGCAGTATGGTAAGAAGAAAATATATATTGTAATATATTGTAATTGTAATATACTCATAATCATGATGTTTATCAATGTGTCTTTTATTACTTAACAATTGGTTTAATTTCCCTTTTAAATTAATTTGTTTGTATAGCTTAATGTGACAAATCATGAAAGGACTTCGACTTTTGTGAGACAGTATTGACAGCTTTCAGTTGTGCTCACTCCTGCAATTCATGGCTAACTGAAGAAAGACCCTTTCTTTGCGGAATTCCTGTCTTACATAAACAAAAGAAAATTTTACAGAGAAATGATTAAGGCTTGAATTGGTATCCAATACAACTGTGGTGGATATTAACTTGGGGTTTCTGAATGAGAAAATCTTTGAAGGGAATTACCTCTGGCTTCAATGTGCAGATCAATGAATGAAGGTGTGAAATTTCGCCATTACCCAATCAAAATGAAACCACATCATGCAAGCCACATTATGCAAGCCACCAAAATTGCATGTGTCTGATATTAAGCTTCGTAAAAAAAATTGTGGCAGAAATACCCTAGGTTTTCACCGGTCTGGCCTGCTGTGGAATAATTTCTATAACATAATTCTGGTATGATGTCATTACTGCATAATTACGTGTTAGCTATGGTGCATTTGGAAGAGTATTCAATTATAGTTCCACCCATACCTCATTTATTATAGGTTGGAATATTTGCATTGATTAAATGAACTACTATCTACCCCTCAAATTGTTAAATGTCTGGTAAATTTCTCACACTTAAAATGAAGAAACAATGTTCAGCATAAGAAACTACAAATAAAAATTGGTACATGCTGAGTATGTAGTATACATAGTGTGTCTTCGAAGATTAATCAGTTGCCACAAGTTTGAGTTGTTCTATAGTATTGAAATATTCCACTTTGGGAATGAGATGTTTCTGACATATTTGGGACCTTTTGTAGAGTTCTTCCTTAAATTGTATTTCGTAATTATCCTGTGCCATTGTGATAGCTATGCCAAGAGGCAAGTGATTAACACCTACTGATTGTGATCTTTTTATAGGCACAATAGCCACTTGAGACTGTCACCATTGTTAGGCAATTAGCATTCCCAGTTGGAGAATGGTTGGGTCATCCATTACCTGTCCATCAAATCACAGAACACTAGTGAGATAGCTGTCAATCAAACTGTCAGGAGGAGGGTCTTGTACCCAGAGAGGGATTATATCCAGAGAGGGATAAATTATTAGCAAAATGTTGCCATTTGCAAATATATAGCAAATATTTATTCATTTTGTCTATTTACTTGAGTAATGTGAATGCCTGAAGAATTATTAAAGCTGACATTAATGCACAATTAAAATTGCAACAATATACAATGACAAAAGTATACAAATTGTTATTACACAGTATAACTGAAATGGTCACCAGTCAAACTGTGTAATAACAGTGCCTTAATTCCAGTCATTTCGTGTAATGACTGAAATGTTCAGCCATTTCGTGAAATGCCTGAGTGAAACAGTCATTTCGCGTAATGCCTAAACATGTCAGTCATTACGTGAAATGACTGGTTATGCAGATTGACTAACATTATATATATATATATATATATATATATATATATATATATATATATATATATATAATATATATATATATATATATATATATATATATATATATATATATATATATATATATACATATACATGTACATATATATATATATAAACCCTTTTTATATATATTGCTATCTATACATAAGATTTCACTGCTGAATTACAAAATTAGTTTAAAAAAATCAGTTTAAATGAGTATCCATTTGCTTGATTAAAACAAATCATGTTTTCTACCCTGAACACGTCCATTAACCATTGTTGTCTTGTTCAATTTCAGTTAGAGAAAGCAAAGCAGGACCTCATCAAAGTGGAACAAGATGTCATCAGGTTTATCAGTGAGCGCAAGGAGCTGGAAAAACATCTTTCCAAAGAGTTGGACTCTCTGAAGAAAAACCATGAAGGGCGAATCACAAAGCTAGAAGGTATCTGTTGACAAAATACATTTTTCTTTGTTATATTTAATGCTTGTGGGAAAAATAACTGAGTTGATCGCAGCACCAAGCATCAGAAAACATTAATGTAGCATCAGGTTACCAACTTTGTCTATGGACATTACTGAACATGTTAAACATGATTTATAAAGTCTCATTAATATTATTTTGTCTGTAACTGCATTTCTCTTCCTGTCATTGTCTGTTGAGCTGTACTATATGTAATTAACATTTCTCTTCCTGTCATTGTCTGTTGAGCTGTACTATATGTAATTAACATTTCTCTTCCTGTCATTGTCTGTTGAGCTGTACTGTATGTAATTAACATTTCTCTTCCTGTCATTGTCTGTTGAGCTGTACTATATGTAATTAACATTTCTCTTCCTGTCATTGTCTGTTGAGCTGTACTATATGTAATTAACATTTCTCTTCCTGTCATTGTCTGTTGAGCTGTACTATATGTAATTAACATTTCTCTTCCTGTCATTGTCTGTTGAGCTGTACTATATGTAATTAACATTTCTCTTCCTGTCATTATCTGTTGAGCTGTACTGTATGTAATTAACATTTCTCTTCCTGTCATTGTCTGTTGAGCTGTACTGTATGTAATTAACATTTCTCTTCCTGTCATTCAAAATTAACTATTGGATTAGTTTACCGAAGTCCAAACATAAACGAAGAGGACAACACAAAAATAAAAAATGCTATAAAGGAAGTTAGTAAAGGGGAATGTATCATAATGGGAAATTTTAACCGTGGACACATACAATGGAATTCTCTAGAGAGCACAGGGAATGATGATCAACAATTTCTATGTTTAATCCATGATAGCTTTCTTACTCAGCACGTACTAGAACCAACCAGGGGAGAAAATGTATTAGATATAGTTTTGTCATCACAAAAAGAATTAGTGGACAATGTAAAAATATTTGAACCATTGGGTAATAGTGACCATAATCAAATACATTTTGACATCAATGTAAAATCAGAAAGTAAAAATAAGAAAACGTACAAGAGAAACTTCCACAAAGGTAACTACAAAGATATGAGAAAATACTTAGCAAAGCTAGATTGGAATAGCATGCTGATGAATAAGACCGCAATTGAATGTTGGAATATTCTAAAATATGAAATTGAGAGTATCATCGATAAATTTGTTCCCTTCCAAAAACAAGGAAAACGGTGTAGAAAGAAACACTTGTCAAAAGAGGCAATTAGAAAAATAATGCTAAAACAAACTATGTGGAGGGTTTATAGGCGTACCAGAAAGGAAGAAGACTATGCAAAATACAAAGAGGCACTTAATGCAACTACAACTGAAATCAGACAATCTAAAAGAAGCTATGAGCAAAACTGGCATGTAACATAAAAAATTACAGCAAGAGTTTTTATGCATATGTCAGGAGTAAGCAAAACGTACAAGACAAGGTTGGACTTCTAGAAGACAGTGCTGGAAATATCGTATCACAGGGGTTTTTAATGGCGGAAGACCTAAATGGTTAATTCAGTTCAGTGTTTACCAAAGAAGATATTAGTTCATTACCAGTTGCTGATGCTAAATTTCAGGGGGCTAAATCTGACTATTTAGGTCGGTTAGTTGTAACTCCAGAATTGGTAGCTAAGAAAATAAAGGCAATGAAGGATAACAAATCACCGGGAGTGGATGGGATTCTTCCAAAATTACTAATGGAAACAGTAGATCAAATCAGTATACCACTTGCAAGAGTATTCAACTTGTCATTAAAAGAGGGAGTTGTTCCGTTTGAATGGAAAGAAGCAAACATCATACCATTATTTAAAAAGGGTTCGAGAAATAAGTCAGAGAATTACAGACCAGTGAGTTTAACGTCAGTGATTTGTAAATTATTAGAAAGGTTAATTAAAGACCATATGGTGGACTTCCTCGTCAAGCATAAATTATTAAATTCATCTCAACATGGATTCCTTAAAGCGAGGTCATGCTTAACAAATATGTTATGTTTTTTGGAAGAAATCACTAAGTGGATAGATGTGGGATCGCCAGTAGATATTATCTACTTAGATTTTCAGAAAGCTTTTGACAAAGTGCCACATCAAAGATTACTACTTAAATTAAAAGCCCATGGTATCGGGGATAGCATAACTGACTGGATAGAACAATGGCTGACTGACAGAAGACAACGAGTTGTAGTAGATGGAGAAGTTTCAAATTGGAAATCTGTTTTGAGTGGGGTACCTCAAGGATCAGTATTAGGACCTATATTATTCTTAATTTATATCAATGACTTGGACGACAGTATAACAAGTAACGTACTGAAATTTGCGGATGACACAAAACTGTTTAGAAAGGTTAATACTGATGGTGATAAACAACATTTACAAAACGATCTAGACAGATTAGTGAAATGGTCTGAGAAATGGCAGATGCTGTTCAATTTTGGGAAATGTAAATGCCTACATACAGGACATGGGAACTTGAATGTAAACTATAAAATGGGAGATACTGTTCTGGGTACTACTGTAAAAGAAAAGGACTTAGCAGTTACAATAAGCGCTGATATGAAAGTTTCAGAGCAGTGTGGTATTGCAGCTTCAAAGGGTAATCAAATTCTTGGATTGATTAGAAGAAACATAACATACAAGGAAAAAAGTTAATTATACCTCTTTATAAAGCAATAGTTAGACCTCATTTAGAATACTGTATACAAGCATGGAGACCATATCGTAAGAAGGATATAGATACGCTTGAACGCATACAAAGGAGAGCAACTAAAATGATTCCAGAACTTAGAGACCTTAGTTATGAAGAACGCCTGAAAGAATGTGGTTTAACAACTCTAGAGACAAGGAGGTTAAGAGGAGATCAGATTGAAGTTTTTAAGATATTGAATGGGTATGAAAATATTGATAGAAATATGTTTTTCTCACTCAAGAAGGATAGCAGAACTAGAGGACATGAGGTAAAATTAGTAAAGGATCAATGTAGATTGGACATCAGGAAGCACTCGTTCTCACAGAGGACAATAAATGAATGGAACAAATTGTCTACAGATTGTGTAACTGCTAGCAGCGTGAATATCTTTAAAAACAAGGTTGACACATATCTCAGGAGGGCGGGTTATAAGTAAATGAACATTGTTGGACTCTCGATAAGCCAATGGCTTCCTTGTCCACTTGCCATCTGGGCCTTTGGCTTGGATGGCAAATCTTGTTAAATCTTGTTAAATTGTCTGTTGAGCTGTACTGTATGTAATTAACATTTCTCTACCTGTCATTGTCTGTTGAGCTGTACTATATGTAATTAACATTTACATTGTTTTTAAGGAAGGCTTTTAAACACTTTTTCAAATGTTTACCTTGTCAACCAGACAAGTGTCTGACAGAACTTTCAGACATGTCTTACCTTTCAAATTACACAGAATAAAGCTGCATTTTAACATGAAATATTGCATCCCACAAAGGGTTAAATTATCACGCATTCACATAGGAATAAATCTTCCTGCATTTTTAGTAAAACGACCACAATTTGTTTTCTGATAATGGAAAATGTTGTCACTAATATTGTCTTTATTTGACTGGTGCAGTAGCATATTATGGGATGTGGTCAGCAACTGATAATCTGCATATGCGAAAATGATGAGAAAAAAATGGAAGGAATTATTTTTATGATGACTGGGTATAGTCATAAGAAGCAAGGAAGTTAGTTTTATGGCGTTGAAGTGAACCGGTGGCAGATATCATGTTGAATAGATTTTGTCTTATGTTTCCAGTTTTACTTTTAGTTAGTATGTTTGCACTTGCATTCCGAAGACACGTAAAACAGGATTTCAAGCAAGTTTTCCAAAAGGGACATCCAACTGCAGCCCAGTTTAAAGAATCATTCTTTTCCCACGATAGCAGCTGTACAAAAGTTTGTGTGTGAGATGATTTATTTCCCAGCAATACTGCCTACAGTACAGCAGACAATTAGTGTCAGCTGAAATTAAAAAAGTAACTTCTGTGAACTCCGGTTAGTAGAATCACTTCGGTCCCGAGCAATTTGATTATTTTAAGTGGCAGATTCTCTTAATCGAATTTCCAACAGAATGGACTCCGAATGATGTGGATGTGAATGTACGTCTAACAATATAGTTTTATTTCCTTTATGCTGAATTACTGCATAGTAGCGATAACATTTTATAAATCGATATTCTCAAATGACACATTTTCTTAAACAGACGAAAGTCACAACGTAGTTCCATAAATCTGGCAAGGGCTTGTCCACGTTGCAACGGATACATTTAATAATATTTCAGTTTATATGTAACTAGCTGAGTTGCACAAATTACGAGTTACGAAATTTACATCAACCGTCCACATAGATTCCTTTGTGATATCACAAACCCCCCTCGGGAATTTCAAATCACTTTTACCAACCATCACCATGGACGTCTCACCTTTACTTCTGAATGCCCATCCTCTGTAACCATTCCACAAAGCCATCCACTTGCTTGATCTCCTTACCATCCAACCTATCAACATTGTTAAAAGTTTCTCGTGTGTAATGCATGAATAAGAATTATTGTAAATATATACGACTAACATTCTTTATAAATCTCATTATTTCGTGGTTGTGAAGTCAACAGTATTGTTCAGATTTGATTGTGTATTTGGAATGTTAATTTTATTTGAAAATAATTCTGTTTTATAACCATTAACAGGTTTATATAATTATGTGGTGTGGCATATGTCAATTCATCGTAGACAATTTACATTACAAAATTGAATGCACCCACTGTACACTAATGTTCTAATGAAAAGTATTGATAACATTAATTACTGTCTTTTTCAGGAGAACTTCAGAATGTGAAAGGTGGGTTAATTTAATACTGACTAACTATAAATACTGTTTTATTAATCTTTTATCATTGACAAACTGATATATATATTTACTAATGCGTTTTGTCAATTAATTTTAATTATGACATGCAGTCAATTTAATTTTCATCTGTACTGACATGAGCTGACTGAAAGTAATTTCTCAATAAACTTTATATTACATAATAAAATATTATATTAAAGTTTTTGGTATACATTTGTGATAAACAAATTATGCTACAGATTTGTGCTGTGTTTACATATAGGGCAGAATTTTAGTTTGTCGGAATCCTCTGTCAACATTGTTAAAAGTTTCTCGTGTGTAATGCATGAATAATAGTTATTGTAAATATATATACGACTAACAAATGTTCTTCAGAAATCTCATTATTTTGTGGTTGCGAAGTCAAAAGTATAGTTCAGATTTGATTATGTATTTGAAATGTAAATTTTATCTGAAATTAATTATGTTGATATAATTCTGTTGTATAACTATGCAACAGGTTTGTATAATTGTGTAGTGTGGCATATGTCAATTCATCGTAGACGATTTAGACAACAAATTTTTTCAGGAGAACTTCAGAATGTGAAAGGTGGGTTAATATAATACTGACTAACTATAAATACTGTTTTATTAATCTTTTATGACAAACATATATATATATATATATATATATATATATATATATATATATTTGCTAATATGTTTTGTCAGTTAATTTTATTTATGACAAGCAGTCAGTTTAATTTTCATCTGTACTGAACTGAATTGACTGAAAGTAATTTCTGAATAACTTTTATATTACATAATAAAATATTATATTAAAGTTTTTGGTATACATTTGCGAGAAAAAAGATTATGCTACAGACGTTTTTATTTGTTGTTGATGTGATATATATATATATATGTATATATATATATATATATATATATAGCTGTATACAGCTATTATATATATATATATATAATGTCATTTGTATATATATATATATATATATATATATACATTGTATCTTCAAAGTATTTGCTTTCTATCATCAAAGTATTGATTAGCAAGTGGGCTACCTAAGAAGCTGTTGGGCTACTTCACTTTGCAAGGTTGGTAGCCCTACTGGCTACCTTCCATGACTTGCTAAATCTCACCCCTAAAATATTAAATATATAAATATACAACTAACACATGTTCTTCAGAAATCTCGTTATTTTGTGGTTGTGAAGTCAACAGTATTGTTCAGATTTGATTATGTATTTGGAATGTTAATTTGATTTGAAGTTAATTATGTTCACGTCATTATGTTTTATAACCATGCAACAGGTTTGTGTAATTGTGTGGTGTGGCATATATTCATTTATAGTAGATGATTTACATTACAAAACTGACCAGTTGTAGATTTGCTTGTCTTAGACAAGTGTTACTGTATACAGCTATTATGTACTCCTCAGTAATATTCATAATTGTTCTTTTTTCTGTAGCACAAAAGACTGATGAGTGGAATGCGGAAGGTCAGTTAATGCAATTCACTATAAATAGTTTGTAGTATATTGAAGATAATATACCTTATCAGTATGTAAACATCTTGCAAAGAGGACTTACTGTATTCGTCCTATTAAGTGTACAAGAGCGTACATCCTCATTTTTTATTCAAGTTTCAGTAACGACAAGTCTGAGAAAATCAAGTTTCACCTATATCAGCTCTGGTATTTTTTTTACCACAAGTGAATGTATAAATGGCTGGTAACACTAACGCAGTCCCTTCATTGAATATCTTGGCAGTCACTTCCATTGAGTTTGGATGTGTCCTGTTGGAATTTTCATGGTTTCATACAGAGGACATGGTTGATCATAACTGCCTCAGTGTCTGTATGACAGCCAGTCTTTTACTAAGTTTTAGAGTAAAATGTTTACCACGGCTAACTTTTTTCCAATGTTTCATTCTTACATAGTTTCTCATACATAGTTACTGCAATTCACTATGGTAACCACAGATAGTTGTCCAAAATGTGTAAGTTTCCAACTCAGAGCAATACGCAGGTCTCAACGGACGCCGTTTTGTTATGGTGCCAACCATGGTGCCATCTGGTGGATTAATGAAAACGTGGTGCCTCCTGGTGGAAAATTTTTCATCATTTATGCTTTACACATATTTTGGTATAAATACAATTTGTGACTTTTTCTGCATCATTTGTCAAGAGTACTGTAAGTATGTTAATGTAATAGGACAAATGTGGTACTTGTAATGGTTTCGACAACATTTGGGAGATCAAGCTTGTATTTTTATAAATAAGATTCAGCATAAGTTGACAAATCATTTTAAAGGATAATTTATAGTTATTTCTTTTAAATTTGACTCTAGTTTATGGAATTGCTGAAAAAGAAATGTGTTAATTTTCAAACTCAGCATGCTGTGAATACACAGAAATTCTATTGGCAAAATAATATTGCAGGCGTTCGTAATGGGTAATTATTTAGATGTCGGCAACTTCATTTGAGGCTAACGTTTATTTGCCAAAAGTGGTTTGAATAAAATGAAGGCATATCCAGCATATACTGCAAAATGTATATTTTAGAATGAATGTGTCACATGTTACTTTTCAGTATGATTTACCATTTCGGTTACTGGTTGTTGGTTACCATTGATGATGCAATAACTAGAGATATGTGGCGTGATTGACATACCACGCTATAGCTGAATCCATGTTAAAATCAGATGCACTGTAATGTGTCAGCAGTGTACTGGGAGAGACGGGAGGAGGGACTGGGAGAGACGGGAGGATGGACTGGGAGAGACGGGAGGAGGGACTGGGAGAGATGGGAGGAGGGACTGGGAGAGACGGGAGGAGGGACTGGGAGAGACGGGAGGAGGGACTGGGAGAGATGGGAGGAGTGACTGGGAGAGACGGGAAGAGGGACTGGGAGAGATGGGAGGAGGGACTGGGAGAGACGGGAGGAGGGACTGGGAGAGACGGGAGGAGAGACGGGAGGAGGGACTGGGAGAGATGGGAGGAGGGACTGGGAGAGGGAGTGTATAGTGGGGAAGACAAATGTGAAGACTGACAAACTAACTTTAACCCATGAGGAAGGAGAGAAAGCTGATCTATTTCTAAAGGCATATCTTGTAAAAAAAATGCAATTTGTCTGTATTACAAAGTATATTCATTTTCAGAATTCCTCGAGAAAGTGTTGCGAGAGAAGTATCAACATTTGACTGTTCCTGTCTGTCATTCAGTTGAATTAGATTCAGACAAACCTGTTTGTCTGGAAGATGCATTTGTGGAAATGCATCTTCAGAAGCACACTGAGGAGAAATTTCCTGAGAAGTTCAGTTATGATGACTTGAAGGAAATGGAGACGCGTGTGCAGTCCAATGATGCTATACCCATTGCTGAGCTCTTTAGCAATCTAGGAAATGGTGAACACCAGAAGACCACGGCCCCGACAAAAGTTTTGATTCGAGGTCAACCTGGAGTGGGGAAGAGTACCCTGGCTAAACACATTGCAAACCAATGGGCAAGAGGTGCGCTATGGCCTGATATCAAGTATACCTTCCTGGTCCCGATAAAAGAGCTCCCGCAACGTGAGACGTGGTCACTCAGCAACCTGCTGTTGAATGAACTCATCCCACCTGAGCATCACGCAGCATGCCTTGATGTCATCAATGGAAGTCCTGAGGAAATATTAGTTTTCCTGGATGGATATGATGAAGGAGGAGGGTCAGACCAACAAGAAGGACAAAGCAACAAGGAAGATACTTTGTCAACTTTGATATCACGCATCATCAACAATGGCGTGCTACCCGGGGCTAAAGTATTGGTCAGTTCACGGCCAACCAAGCAGTTACCTGTAAAGGCATTCAATCATTCTGTACAACTGTGCGGTTTTACCAGTGAAATGGTAAGCAAATATGTTCACAAGAATGCACACACAAAGGAAGAGGAAGAATTCATCATGAAACAACTTGATGCAAGTCCAAGCATGGCAGGATTATGCCAGGTGCCACTGCAGTGCGCCTTTGTGTGTGCGTCTTTAACAGACATGTACACTTGTGCTGAGAATGCAGAGGCGCCTGCTGTGAACACGACAACCGACTTGTATGTGCAATCAACTGTCCAAACTGCATCGAAACTCCATCCTCATTTGAAGTACAGCAAGGAGGCAACAGATCTAGACGATCTGTTTGACATCATTGAGGCACCACTACGTAAACATGCAGATCTGGCAAGATCTAGCATAATGTCATCGCCACCAAAATTCATCTTTTACAAAGATGATCTTGACAAGTTTGACTTTGATGAAACCGACAGAAACTGTGGTTTCTTGGTTGAATTGCGGACACCGGATCCACGCTTCAAAAGAGTAACAAGGTCCTGCTGGGCATTCAGCCATACCACCACGCAGGAATTTTTTGCAGCTGTTGGTATGCTGAGGTCAGATGACAGTGTGTGGGAGTGTCTTAGAAACAAGACACTGGTTGAGCAACTGAAGACCATGGTCATGTTTATGGGAGGCCTGCTTGGAGACACCGGTCATAGTTATTATGTTGAGCGTCTAGTACCAAGCGATGCAACACGTGACTCTCAGAGGTTGACCACACGGCTGACAGAAATGCTGATTCAAACCAGAATACTCACACAAATGATGGATGATGATGCAATGATGATTGCCACAGTGTTTGAGACACAGAATCCTGACATGGTGCAAATTGTGCCAACTGAAATCAAATCCAGTAACATGTCCATGATGGATATGCATGCGTTGGTGTGGCTGCTGGAAAATGAAAATGGTCACATCACCAGTTTGAGGTAAGTTGTGTACAAACTTCACATCTAACACTTTTAATGGTTATAGTCACCAAGTATCTGACTTAACGTGGATGAGAGGTAGATCAAAGCATTCATGTGTCGCCTCTTCACTGCAGTCTGGCATACCTAAGTGAAGAAAAAAATATTTCTGGTCATGCCAGTTTTAAAGTAAATTTTAATGAACATTCACATTTGAGTATATATATTGGAAAGCTGATTGATACATTCGCTTGTAAAACCCCATTATACCTAGTACTGGTGTGTGTGCGTGTGCGTGTGCGCGTGCGCGTGTGTGTGCGTGTGCACGTGCATGCGTGTATGTGTCTTCGTTTGAACTATCATTATAATTACCAAAAATAAATGACCTTCGCAATATCTGCAAATTAGTTTTTTTTATCAATTATTCAGTTTAACACTAGACATGACTTTCTTTACTTAACAACACAAAAGGTAAATTGAAATTTTCCTGAATTGGAAGTTCTCAGCAATTTTTGCTAATTGAAAAAAATAAATCTGATTAGGGCATCATTAGCAGATGTTGCTAGAATAAACCTACTGGTAGTATGAATTGTAAGTATAATGTATCAATTTGAATGTTTTCGTGCCTCATTAATTATGGTGCCACTTTGTTATCTTTGGGATCTGGTAGTGCGTTGGAAAATGTCAGAAGCAGCTTTCGCTGGTCGTAATTATTTAATTGAGAAAAAAAACGTATAATTTTTGGCATTTTGAAAATTAAATATGTTATGTATTTATATATGAAATTTTTTAAGGAAGCAGACAATGTTTGCAGGTCCAGTTTAACAATTCTCGAAGTGGGGAACCTTGCATAGCACCAACTTAGCAATTGTACATTTGGGGAACCTTGCATAGAACCAACTTAGCAATTGTACATGTGGGGAACCTTGCATAGCACCAACTTAGCAATTGTACATGTGGGGAACCTCGCATAGCACCAACTTAGCAATTGTACATTTGGGGAACCTTGCATAGCACCAACTTAGCAATTGTACATGAGGGGAACCTCGCATAGCACCAACTTAGCAATTGTACATGTGGGGAACCTCGCATAGCACCAACTTAGCAATTGTACATGTGGGGAACCTTGCATAGCACCAACTTAGCAATTGTACATGGGGGGAACCTCACATAGCACCAACTTAGTAATTGTACATTTGGGGAACCTTGTATAGCACCAACTTAGCAATTGTACATGTGGGGAACCTCGCATAGCACCAACTTAGCAATTGTACATGTGGGGAACCTCGCATAGCACCAACTTAGCAATTGTACATGTGGGGAACCTTGCATAGCACCAACTTAGCAATTGTACATGGGGGGAACCTCACATAGCACCAACTTAGTAATTGTACATTTGGGGAACCTTGCATAGAACCAACTTAGCAATTGTACATGTGGGGAACCTTGCATAACACCAACTTAGCAATTGTACATTTGGGGAACCTCGCATAGCACCAACTTAGTAATTGTACATTTGGGGAACCTTGCATAGAACCAACTTAGCAATTGTACATGTGGGGAACCTTGCATAACACCAACTTAGCAATTGTACATTTGGGGAACCTTGCATAGCACCAACTTAGTAATTGTACATGTGGGGAACCTTGCATAACACCAACTTAGCAATTGTACATTTATTATCTTTGGGAGAAACAATTGTACATTTGGGGAACCTTGCATAGCACCAACTTAGTAATTGTACATGTGGGGAACCTTGCATTGCACCAACTTAGCAATTGTACATGTGGGGAACCTTGCATAACACCAACTTAGCAATTGTACATGTGGGGAACCTCGCATTGCACCAACTTAGCAATTGTACATGTGGGGAACCTTGCATAACACCAACTTAGCAATTGTACATGTGGGGAACCTTGCATTGCACCAACTTAGCAATTGTACATGTGGGGAACCTTGCATAACACCAACTTAGCAATTGTACATGTGGGGAACCTCGCATTGCACCAACTTAGCAATTGTACATGTGGGGAACCTCGCATTGCACCAACTTAGCAATTGTACATTTGGGGAACCTTGCATTGCACCAACTTAGCAATTGTACATTTGGGGAACCTTGCATTGCACCAACTTAGCAATTGTACATGTGGGGAACCTTGCATAACACCAACTTAGCAATTGTACATGTGGGGAACCTTGCATAACACCAACTTAGCAATTGTACATGTGGGGAACCTTGCATAGCACCAACTTAGTAATTGTACATGTGGGGAACCTTGCATAACACCAACTTAGCAATTGTACATTTGGGGAACCTCGCATTGCACCAACTTAGCAATTGTACATTTGGGGAACCTCGCATTGCACCAACTTAGCAATTGTACATGTGGGGAACCTTGCATAACACCAACTTAGCAATTGTACATGTGGGGAACCTTGCATAACACCAACTTAGCAATTGTACATTTGGGGAACCTTGCATTGCACCAACTTAGCAATTGTACATGTGGGTAACCTTGCATAACACCAACTTAGCAATTGTACATGTGGGGAACCTCGCATTGCACCAACTTAGCAATTGTACATTTGGGGAACCTCGCATTGCACCAACTTAGTAATTGTACATGTGGGGAACCTTGCATAACACCAACTTAGCAATTGTACATTTGGGGAACCTTGCATTGCACCAACTTAGCAATTGTACATGTGGGGAACCTTGCATAACACCAACTTAGGAATTGTACATGTGGGGAACCTCGCATTGCACTAACTTAGCAATTGTACATTTGGGGAACCTCGCATTGCACCAACTTAGCAATTGTACATGTGGGGAACCTTGCATAACACCAACTTAGCAATTGTACATGTGGGGAACCTTGCATAGCACCAACTTAGCAATTGTACATGTGGGGAACCTCGCATTGCACCAACTTAGCAATTGTACATTTGGGGAACCTCGCATTGCACCAACTTAGCAATTGTACATGTGGGGAACCTTGCATAACACCAACTTAGCAATTGTACATGTGGGGAACCTTGCATAGCACCAACTTAGCAATTGTACATGTGGGGAACCTTGCATAACACCAACTTAGCAATTGTACATTTATTATCTTTGGGAGCTAGTAGTGCGTTGGAAAATGTCAGAAGCAGCGTTCGTTGGTCGTAATTATTTAATGGGAAAAAACCCATAATTTTTGGTATTTAAATAATTTAATATGTTATGTATTTTTATATGAAATGTGGAAACAGACGATGTTTGCAGGTCCAGTTTAACAATTCTCGAAGTGGAGAACTTTGCATAGCACCAACTTAGATGTTGTACATGTGGGGAACCTTGCATAACACCAACTTAGCAGTTGTACATGTGGGGAACCTCACATAGCACCAACTTAGCAATTGTACATTTGGGGAACCTCGCATAGCACCAACTTAGCAATTCTACATATGGGGAACCTCGCATAGCACCAACTTAGCAATTGTACATGTGGGGAACCTCGCATAGCACCAACTTAGCGGTTGTACATATGGGGAACCTTGCATAGAACCAACTTAGCAATTGTACATGTGAGGAACCTCGCATAGCACCAACTTAGCAATTGTACATGTGGGGAACCTCGCATAGCACCAACTTAGCAATTGTACATTTGGGGAACCTCGCATAGCACCAACTTAGCAATTGTACATTTGGGGAACCTTGCATAGCACCAACTTAGCAATTGTACATGTGGGGAACCTCGCATAGCACCAACTTAGCAATTGTACATATGGGGAACCTCGCATAGCACCAACTTAGCGGTTGTACACATGGGGAACCTTGCATAGAACCAACTTAGCAATTGTACATGTGGGGAACCTTACATAGCACCAACTTAGCAATTGTACATATGGGGAACCTCGCATAGCGCCAACTTAGCAGTTGTACATGTGGGGAACCTCACATAGCACCAACTGCTTTCATGGTTCTGGATATCAGGTGATGGGTTGCCATGGCTTTACAGTTTCATTTCCGTAATACATTTGTGGAATGTGTCAATCATATGACAGTGTTTCATGTATGAAGCATATTTATTGTATACAAATGAAAAAAACTAACTTTGGCTTAAGGTGAGCCCAACTGACCATCACCATGATTGACAAACGTTAGATGAACAACAAATATCTATATTAATAGTTTTTTCATGGTTCATAATACACTTTGCAAATCTGTGTACTGTTTAAACCTTCTCAATTCCCCCTGCTTTCGTATGCCTTCGGCTCAGCTTTAGAAGGTGCTTGCTTACATTCAAGGACTGATGGCAACGTGTACAACACGGCCAGTATGCTTGCAAAAACCAAGGTACATTAGGTCCTGATTATGGAGATGCTCTTCGCTGATGATGCAGTGCTAGTGCTGGTGCACTGCAGGATTAATTTGCCAGGCTTGCACATAATTTGGTCTGACCACAATCCTGAAATGATCACACTCTGGAGGTGTTGGAGGGTCAATCATTACCAGCTATCTATCCATCCTTTGACGTAGAAATCAACAAGTGCATCGGGAAGAAAGTAGCGGTTACGTCATGACTAGCCAAGAGGACGTGAGGGTAAATCATGCTCACTAAGATCACCAAGGTGTATCAAGTTTGTGTCCTTAGCACCCGTCCTTTACAGTAGCGATGCGTGGACAAGTCATGCGAAGCAGGTGCGCCGCCTCAATAGCTTCTATCTCCGATATTTGGGACGTATGTTTGGCTTCACCTGGCAGATGCATACATCAAACAAACATGCCATAGACCATGCAGACATCCCCAGTATGTTTGTCCTGCTGCATGTAGGATGGACGTATTACAGAAGGACGTCTTCTACAGTGAGCTTGCCACTGGTGTAAGACGCGAAGCTCTGTGGTTCAGGGACCCCTGTAAGCTCTGTGGTTCAGGGACCCCTGTAAGCTCTGTGGTTCAGAGACCCCTGTAAGCTCTGTGGTTCAGGGACCCCTGTAAGCTCTGTGGTTCTGGGACCCCTGTAAGCTCTGTGGTTCACGGACCCCTGTAAGCTCTTTGGTTCAGGGACCTCTGTAAGCAATATATAAAGTCTGCACAGATTGGCGTCGAGTCCTGGGAAACTTGCAGTAGACCGCAACAACTGGCGACAGGAAGGCAAAACAGAGGAAAAACGAAATGTAGTCGGAGAAGAGAAAGCGTCTGAGAGAAAGGTTATCGACTACCACACCTGCATCAAACCGTGTACCCTTTTGCAACTGTACCAGAGACTCACTCAAAGATTGGACTTTTTTTAGTCAAATCAAATATTGCTGTATGGAACATTGATTGTCTCAGTTCCGTTATCGTTCAAGATAGACATATGCCAATTGAATACTGTTTAGAATAAAGGATCCATTGAATATCATTTCTAAACTGTCGGTCTTAGGCAACATATCCACACATGTATATGAGATTTCCCATTTCAGTTGGCATATGTAAGCAGTGTGTGGGAAATTATGTAAACACTGGTTTTGTTGATCTCGGCTTTTGAAACATATACACTCTTTAATCACGTCCATATGTTTTATATTTACATATTATTTTTATGGAGATGTTGGTTGCTATGACAACCATGTTCTCTTACTCATGAACATTTCCTCCAAATATGTCCATAACATGGAAATTTTTGCCTACCAAACAGAGTAATGTTTGGGCTAGCAAATGGTACCAAGGAGGTGTTTTTTTAACATTTGAACCTGCATAATGTTTACAGTCATATTTATATTATTTCAGGTTGTCGAACTGTCACACATACTACATGAAGGAACTCATTACATCACTGAGAGGAAAGAAATCAATCCACAAACTGATGTAAATACTTTTATATAATAGAAGATGAAATAACACTTGATCTCACTTTTCATTTATATAAACTGACCTTGTGATTGTACATCTACGGTTGAATATGGTTTATTGATATGTAACATGTATTCATATATTAGTCTCCAGCTGAAGTGTTCAGCATCAGTGAACATTTACAATGGCCCTCTATGCCACATCAGGTGGGTAGGCAATGCGACATGTATATATCTGTAAATTATGCAGTATCTTGGTGTAGATGTCTATTTTGATGGGCAATATTTTAGATTTGCCAATTGGTGCTAATCTGAGTGTCATCTAACCGCAGTAGGCTGGTTGCTGTTATATAAAAGTAGCGTTCAGTGTGATGTGTTTTGGGGGCATTCGAGAAGTTCCCCATTTTATGGAGGTGTCCATTATACAGGTATGGTTGCGTGTGTGCGTATATTAATTAACATAAATGTTATATTTCAGGTTTTATGAAATCAACCTGAGTGCCTCTGCCAATGACTCTGCACTTGGTACAACCATTGGTTCTCTGATATGTTTGCAGGAACTGATGTAAGTTCTTTACCTACACTTTTCAAACAGTTTCACAGAAACTTTTTGTAACAAGTTGTTAGTGGAATACAAGTGTGGGGGCCATTCTCATAAAAAAGTGACAAATTGAGAAATAAAAATGAATTGTTTTAACAAATTTCCCTTAGAGCTGTGCAATGTGTTGCTGCTATACAAGAATTAAAAACTTCTTGGCCTGGCATTTTAAAAGTGTTTTTCTGAGAAGCTTAATGTTGAAATGTCATTACCATTAACCCATGAAACTTCAACTATGGACTTCCACCATTAAACATACTAATTACTACTCATGATACAACTTTAAAACTTCTATAATTGATACATTGGCATCTATCTATCCAAAATAATGGAGCAGCGCCGAAGGTCTGTTGTGAATAAAAAGTGTAACATATGCTACAGGTGTAACCAGTTTGATGCAGAGATATGGTAGTCAATGGCCATTCATTGTGACGCTCTCTCTTCTACGTCCACAGTTCGTTTCTCTCCTCTTCTGCCTTGGTATCAAGATTTAACAAGATTGCCATCCCAAACAACAAGTTCCAGATGGCAAGTGGACAAGGAAGCCATTGGCTTATCGAGAGTCCAACAATTTTCTCATCTATGTGTAGCCCGCCCATATCACTCCACACAACCTGTCGCCAGTTGTTGTGATCTGTTGTTGGTGCAGATTCCAAAGCGTCCCACAGAGCTGGACTACTGACATGCCTTGTACCAGAGACAAGCTCACCACAGAGGGTGTCCTTTGGAATACGGCCATCTTCCATGTGGCAGACATTACCAAGCCAACGCACACGTTGCTGACTTAGTAGGGAAACATATCGGTGATGTCTGATGTTTGCTCCTGTCATGTGATGCCAGGTATGCATCTCACGCATCGGAGATGGAAGTTGTTAAAGCATCGCTCCTGGTTCGCACTATTTGTCCACACTTCACTACCATAGATGGTGCTTGGACAAAAGCCTGACGTTTTCAGTGAGCATGCTGTTCTCCCACACACTGTTGCCTAGCCTTTACATGACGTCTGCTGCCTTTCCGATTTGGGAGACATCCATTCTTCTCGAGGTGTGTGAAGAGTTTTTTCTGCTGACCAGGTCAAAGGCCTTTGTCAGATCAACAAATGCATAGAGTCTGTTCCCTACATTTATCCTGCAACTGTCACAGTAGAACAACATTATGATTCTGGGTAGACATGCATAGCCAATTACTGAAGTATGTTGAGAACGACACAGGCAAAGCTTTTCCCCACTATATTTAGCAGGGAGATTCCTCGGTAGATATTACAGTCACTACAATCCCACTTATTCTTGTAAATGGTGACAATGTTGGCATCATGCATGTTTTGAGGCATTGAACCTTCTTCCCAACACAAACAGAGAAGCTTGTTAAGATGGTGCAGCAGAGCAGGATTCCCACGCTTGATTACTTCATTACTTGATTACTTGCTGGTCAGTGTAGCAGTCTGCACTGCGATAACTGCGGATGATGAACACACTGTTCAGACTAGGTTACCTGGTCACAGCTAGGTCAAGCTGGCACCAGTGGTCGGATCTCGGTTGGCTTCAAAACAGTTTGTGATATGGCTTCGTATGGAAGAATGAATTGGTGATGCACAGCAGCACAGGCTGTTAGAAAAACAGAATTCCAACAGTTCTTGGCCATTTTTTTTCATTTCCCAATCCCGTAGTGTCCGAGGCAATTCTTCGGATTGCATTTTCTACTTCCTTAATGAACTGGTCCTTAGCACATTTGCCATGTATCGTGAAGAGGTTGTGCTAGAATATTGTCTATGAAGATGCTATGTACCAGCAGAAGAGACGTATGCACTCGGCTCCCCTTTACCTCACAGGAGCTATGTGGCGGCTGTAGTTGAAAGCGAGAATATGAGGAAAAACTATATACTACACACTACCCTAGAGCACTAGGAGCACCAGACAGACCACACCACACAATTGGTTCTCTGTACAGTAATATAGCAATGGATTGTGTCACTCGTAGAGGTGACAACCTTTAATAGCTATACACATTTACTTTTTGATTTTACCATTTCTTTACCCTAACCATGATGCAATAAATTCCCCAAATGTCGCATTAGTTCGGATACAAGGTTTCTGGACTTACACAGTAACTGTAGTTGTAAGTAGAATGATACATTGAATGTTTTTATTGTATTCAGCTCCGACAACCATTGAGGAAATCCACTAGTTTATACAATCAAACATTTGTACATGCTATATTTAGAAGATGGTTGTAGCTGTTATAAGTTTTTACTGTTATCAGAAATTGTCTTTGCCATAGTAGGGATGTCAATGAAGATTTCTGTCTATTTCATTTGTTTTGTTTTATATTTTTATGATGTGTCATGAGAAACTACAATGTGAAAAAAGTAAGTTTCAAAATCGGTAAAATACTTTTCGAGATTATTTAAACATCAATGAATAAATGAATATCTTAAACCCTTTCTTCCTGTACTCATATTTCAGCTCACGATTTGTTGTTTCATGTGTGCGTATTAATACACTTGATATGAATAAAACTAACTAAAAAACAAAACAAAAATTAAATATACAAGTGTCTTTATCATTACTTGGCATTTTTTGTGAGAGTGGCCCATATAATGGTGTTACAGTAAAATCTTTTCTAGGCCATTTAGGCCGACAGTGCTAGTTTTTAACACAATTCTGTGGTGTAAGAGGAAGAAAACTTACATTGTCTGTGGTTATAAAATCAGCTTATTGGAACTAAGTTAACCCCTTAGTGACAAGTGAGCGAATGAACAATATTGCCGGGTAGAAGCAAGAGGTTCTCTCAATTGAGATTCCGTCATTCCGACACCCATGAAATGGCTATTGTTCCCCACTATGTAGTGATATGGTATATCGTAAACATTTTAATGTTACACTGTTTTATATGTTGCAGTTTGTTAAGATGTAGCATTGGAGCTACTGCAATGCACTGTGTGGCCCGTGAACTTCTGAACTGTCCGAAAGTGGAGATCCTTGTGTGAGTGTTAATTTGTACATATCTCAATCAGTTGTGAATGTTCTGGTTGACAATTACACAAGACACTTTAGTACCCACTGATGTATGTATTATTGTATAAGTTGTGTGTATGTGCATGCGTGTGTGTGCTAGTGCCCTGTGCGGGCCTAGAATTTGATATGTATTATTGCATATGGTTGTGTGTATGTGCTGACGTGTGTGTGCGCACACATGTAAGGACACGCACACGCGTGTGCACACACACCTTGGAAAAGGCCGTGAAATTAGCAGACACCACCTGGTCAATGCGGTCAGAATGTTTTTGTTTTAGGTATTCTTTCTGTTTATTTCAGCAGTAATCTTTATTTATTGTATTTTTTATTAACATATCTTCATGTATGATGTGCAAAGCTCGCATATTCTTGCTGGAAACATAACGCATTTGCCACATTTTCGTGCAAAGTCATGTGTCAGCAGGGTCAATGAATTTCTTAAGTAAGCTGTTCTAAACTATTTTTTTTTTATTAAACAGGTCCTTTATGATGATTTTTGGAATTAAACTGCTCCTTTACAATATTTTCCTGCTTCTAATATTCCGTTTAAATCTCCAAACAACTAATTCGTTGCTGTACTATTTTACAGGTTGAGTGGAAATGACATGAGCGCTAAAGGAGCTGGTGATGATCTTGGCAAGAGCATTGCCAGGATGTCATCATTGCAGCAACTGATGTAAGTAGTTCAACCACATCTATCAGATGTTACTGATCAATTTAGTGGAAATTCATGACATGCTAACAAGCATAACTTGTGCTTATAATAAGTATTATAATGTAAAACAAGCATTTTCAAAATGTCTTGTGAAATAAAATATCAGTACCCAAATGACAACATATTAAATGCCAATAATTCACAGTAGGGAACATGTCAATATTTACATCTCTTCTGCCAGATATTTCCATAATCGCACTCAGTGGATACAGAGATACCTGTATTGCATGGCGGAACGAACACTTTGCCATTCTAACTTATTAGCTTGTGTTGAGTGTTCTTTCCCATCCAGTAAATAAACGCTGAATATTTGATGACAAACAAGGTCTTTGTATGTGGCATCTTTTCCTTTTTGAAACAATGATAACAAGCTTTGTACATAAACAGTAAGTTTATCAGTTCTATGGAGATTGTAAAGCAAGTAATTATTATTAAAAATGGGTTGATGTGACCAACTCTTGGCACCATACATATTTCCAAATAACATATACTTAGTTTTAGATATGTTTAGTGTTAACCTATTTAATGCAAACCACGTACACTTTTTGTTCAGCACATACTGTCTCATTTAGTCTCTTTATAGTGTTGTCTGTATGTCCACTTAACAGAATCACTTCAGGCCAGAACAATTTTATTATGTTAAGAGGCTGATACTCCTCAGCAAATTTCCAAACAAATATGGGTTTTATTTTGTCAAATCTGAATTATTGCATTGTAGCTACTAGCTACTTAATTTAATAAATTGGTATTTTTCTGACGAAAAATTTTCTTAGACGAACGTCTTAACTTAGTTACGAAAATCTTGAAAGAGCTTCCAAAAACTACATTCAGTAATTGTTTTGTTTATATAATATTTGACCACTTTACCAGTACAATGTATAGTTTTTCACACAAAAACACCAACTTACAGTCAAAACCTTCTGCATTTCTAGGAAAACCTGTTATTTCACACTACAATGTATCGTTTCTTGTGTATCTAGTTCTACTAAGTGGCAGATGTGAGTCTGTAAAGCAGCTCATTTTAACACAGGTGAAATAGGGAACGATTCCGTCATAACCATTTCGATTCTATTAAACCATTGATTCTGTTATCCATGATTATATTAAGCAGTGTTGGTTTGAGGCCTAAAATCAAACTTTGGGGTACACCACATGAAATATTGCACACATTACATTCCTCAATAGACACACATTGTTTTCGACAAAAGTTTTTAAACACTCGCATGCCATTTCACGGATACCAAGAAATTTTTTTTTCTGACATAATAGCTGGTAATTAACCGTTTCAAATGCTCTTTAGTACCCAATGGTTTGATTATTACAATTAAATCCAAAGTCTCACATGTTTTTTGTTTGAGAATTGCCTCTATGTTAACTTGCAGGACTTATATTTCATCTTTGGTTTGAAGCATAGTGTTATCACTAGGCGTGGTTTATGACAACAATTGACCCCTGCAGGGGGCCTGGGGAAAGGAAAGATGACCAATTAAAAGGAACATCCCCTCGCTGCAGAGGACCGCTGACCAATTAGAAGCCTTATCCCTGCTATGGGAGCTGACAGCACCCCTTATATTCCTTAACTGCACGGGGATTCTGACCAATTACAAGCATTATCCCAGCAATGGGAACTGGCAATCTTCCTTTTTGGGGCGTCTTTATCTCATAGTATGAACAAAGAAACATGTAATTTTTATTCGTTACTTTTAATCCACATTTACGTACTTGAAATGACACGAGGCCGACCGAGACGAAGCGCAGCGGAACAACAGTATATACCAGCAGATTGCCGTCTTAGAGAATATATTCAAAACATCACGCCATTGACTATGCCCTGACCGGACCCTGAAACGAGTCCAGCCAGTTAACATCGGCGCTGGGATGTTTGACTCCCTGCCAACTTGTCAGCAGCTTCACTTTGTATGCTTACAAAGGAACACGGCATAAAAACTACCTATCATGAAAGCTCAGCTTGTGTGGTGTATTATATTCAGATATATCAGATCATTTTCCTGTGTTCTACATTGATAATAACCGTTGTTTAACACCTGTAAACCCAAAATACATAACTAAAAGGCTCTATGCCGACCAGAACATAACAAGGTTTATAACGAGTCTATTTAATGCTGCCTGGTCTAAAGTTAATTCTGAACTTGACGACCCAAATAATGCGTATGCTGCCTTTCTATTCTGAGTTTGGTAAGCATTATTCTAACTGCTTTCCTGAAGTAAAGGTTAAACTAAAATACAGTAATAGAAAGCCATGGCTTTCAGACGGTTTGAAGACATCCATAAAATAAAAAAAAAATATTTGTTTACTATAACAAATCATCTACCCTTACTAATCAAACCAATTATAAGGTATATCGCAATAAACTTAACTCAATTGTTAGAACAGTTGAAAGAATATCAACATTTGTTAAGGCAAAATCAGTCGAATATTTTTAAGTCATGGCAACTCGTTAAACAAATTATTTATAAAAATAACAAGTCTGCTCCACCACCGAAGATGACTATTAATAATGGGTTAATAACAAATAAAAAGCTAATTGCTGAATACTTTAATAACTATTATGTTAATATTGGATCATCATTGACTGAAAAGATCAGCCCAAATGGTATTGACCCATCAATGTATATTAAGGATCAAAACTTGCATACAATATTTATCTCACCTGTTGGAGAGGATGAAGTAGAAACCATAATTAAAGGTAAAAATATCAAGTCCTGGTTGGGACTTAATAACTCCATGTATAGTTAAATTAACATAGCATACTTTCACACTTCCCTTAACACATATTAACTTATTGTTAGCTAAAGGTATTTTCCTGATGACATGAAAGTTGCAAAAGTTATCCCGACATACAAAGGAGGTAACAAGACAATCGTAAATAACTATCGTCCAATATCAATTCTGCCAGTTTTCTCAAAAGGTCTAGAAAGATTAATGTACAATAGATTAACAATGTTTATAAACAAACATTATATTTTATATGATTACCAATTTGGTTTTAGGAAGAAGTATTCTGCAAGCATGGCTCTTGTGCAAGTAGTCGATAAAATTGCTACACACATAAATAATGATGATTACGTACTAGGAGTTTTTGTTGACTTCAGTAAAGCTTTCAACTAGAACATTATGGTATTAGAGGAAAAGTGCTTGCCTGGCTTGAAAGTTATTTGTCTAATAGAAGGCAGTATGTTTTATTTGACTGAGTAAAATCGCACTAGCAGCCTATATGTTGTGGAGTTCCACAGGGATCAATAATAGGTCCACTATTATTCTTGATTTATGTTAATGATATTGTTAACATATCTTTCCTATTCTATTTGCAGATGATACAAATGTTTTTGTCAATGGTAAAAATCTTGACGAGTTGGAAACTATTATGAATCAAGAAATTTTTTATTAATTTGGTTAAGCAGTAATGAACTATCTTTAAATATCAGTAAAACACATTTAATTGTATTAAAATCAGTGAATATTGAAGTGTGGGGAGGAGCATGTAACACATATTTTATTGAAGTGTGGGGAGGAGCACGTAACACATATTTTATTGAAGTGTGGGGAGGAGCATGTAACACATATTGTATTGAAGTGTGGGGAGGAGCATGTAACGCATATTGTATTGAAGTGTGTGGAGGAGCATGTAACACATATTGTATTGAAGTGTGGGGAGGAGCACGTAACACATATTGTATTGAAGTGTGTGGAGGAGCATGTAACACATATTTTATTGAAGTGTGGGGAGGAGCATGTAACACATATTGTATTGAAGTGTGTGGAAGAGCACGTAACACATATTTTATTGAAGTGTGGGGAGGAGCATGTAACACATATTGTATTGAAGTGTGTGGAGGAGCACGTAACACATATTTTATTGAAGTGTGGGGAGGAGCATGTAACACATATTGTATTGAAGTGTGGGGAGGAGCACGTAACACATATTGTATTGATGTTTGGGGAGGAGCATGTAACACATATTGTATTGAAGTGTGGGGAGGAGCATGTAACACATGTTTTATTGAAGTGTGGGGAGGAGCACGTAACACATATTTTATTGAAGTGTGTGGAAGAGCATGTAACACATATTGTATTGAAGTGTGGGGAGGAGCATGTAACAAATATTGTATTGAAGTGTGGGGAGGAGCATGTAACACATATTGTATTGAAGTGTGTGGAGGAGCATGTAACACATATTGTATTGAAGTGTGGGGAGGAGCATGTAACACATATTGTATTGAAGTGTGGGGAGGAGCATGTAACACATATTGTATTGAAGTGTGGGGAGGAGCATGTAACACATATTGTATTGAAGTGTGGGGAGGAACATGTAACACATATTGTATTGAAGTGTGGGGAGGAGCATGTAACACATATTGTATAGAAGTGTGGGGAGGAGCTTGTAACACATATTGTATTGAAGTGTGGGGAGGAGCATGTAACACATATTGTATTGAAGTGTGGGGAGGAGCATGTAACACATATTGTATTGAAGTGTGGGGAGGAGCATGTAACACATGTTTTATTGAAGTGTGGGGAGGAGCATGTAACACATATTTTATTGAAGTGTGGGGAGGAGCATGTAACACATATTTTATTGAAGTGTGGGGAGGAGCATGTAACACATGTTTTATTGAAGTGTGGGGAGGAGCATGTAACACATATTTTATTGAAGTGTGGGGAGGAGCATGTAACACATGTTTTATTGAAGTGTGGGGAGGAGCATGTAACACATATTTTATTGAAGTGTGGAGAGGAGCATGTAACACATATTTTATTGAAGTGTGGGGAGGAGCACATGACACATATTTTATTGAAGTGTGGGGAGGAGCATGTAACACATATTTTATTGAATTTGGGGGAGGAGCACGTGACACATATTTTATTGAATTGTGGGGAGGAGCACGTAACACATATTGTACTGAAGTGTGGGAAGGAGCATGTAACACATATTTTAGTTCTTTAATCATATAACAAAAATATGCAATTCGTTTAATTATGTCAGCTCCATACTGAGCGCACACAGACCAACTCTTTAAGAAGCTATTGATTTTACCATTAAGAAAAATTTACGAATACACTGTTGTTCTGTTTATGTATAAAATTGTCAAGAATATCTTTCCATCGGTTATGACAAGTATGTTTAATAGAAATGATGAAATCCACAAATACAGGACACGCCATGCTGAGTTATTGCATGTACCCATTTCAAAATCCATCATATTATACAAAACTATTAGACACTGTGGTGTTAAACTATGGAATTATATGGTAAAAACATTGGATTGTACTTATGCATTTGTAACATTTAAATATCAACTCGATAATTTTTTTAGTAAATGATATTAGTATGGTATATAATTAACATTCATTGTTGCAATCATAATGAGTGTAATTATGAGAATAGTATTGCTGTGATTTATGTTTCTGCTATTCTTCAACTGAACAATCTGTTTGTCTTTTGTAATTTTTTGCACCATGGAATTAAATATGTATTACATGAATTGAGAGAGAAAATCAGCCGAAATTGTTTGTTGAGTTTTTGATCGTTGTTTCATCATATTTTCGACTGGCACCTTTTCGACGTGAATGCTTTCCGGTGACCCCACCTAGTGGATAATTTCGCGTCTAGTGGATTGCCATGGAATCAGCCGATAATAGCGGGGATAAATTGGCTGGAATAATAATGTTTCGTTTGCTGTGGAGTCTTGGCTATACTGCACCACATTACAGCATAGCTCCAAAACAGTCGAACAATTGGAGGGATATTCCCATCAATTAATGTAGAATTACATTTACGCGCCCTTTGGGCGCATTCATGCGATTTGCTTGTGCCAGTTTTTAAAATACCACGTCAATGGTGCAAAGGCGCATCTGACCTAGATCGAACCCTGTCATCCTAAGACTTCTTCATGACAAAATGACTGCAACCGTCCTCTTCAGTGGGACTGAAATGGAGCCTTTCACCATCCGAACAGGATGAATGCATTATAGCACCGACCCTTTTCACTATCTACCTATGGCAAGAAAAAAGTGATGAAAACTGCCGTCATAGACTTTCATTTTTACATTTTACCCCTGTCTCTAATGCAGGAGAGTTCTTCTCTAATGCTGTTTCCTTTTCCGGTGGATGACGGCACGGTGAAGGCAATGGCCTGTTTTGTATAGAACAGTTGTGCAAATGGCTCATTATGATTTAATAAATCATTAATTGTGTTCGTAACACATCTTGAGTGAAATCTAACATTGGTAGCAGAGCGTACAAATGAAAAATGGCAAGTGGCTAAAAGAACCCACCCAAGTTTGACCCTAAAACAACCCTGTACGAAACGTGGAAGAACGAGCTTGAAATATGGCGACTGGTTACCGACCTACCACCAAACAAGCAAACATTGGCGGTCTCTCTAACGTTGTCCTGAACGGCCAGAGAAACGGTACTAGAGTTATCGGCTGTAGATTTGAACAAGAACAATGGTATGACCACATTAGTTGGTAAATTGGACAAACTTTTCTTAAAAGAAGAAAAAGTTGTGGATATGAAGTATATCAAAACTTCGACAGTTTTTGCAAATCAGACAAAATAATTAACTGGCAAAGTTAAGACTATGCCAGCATACAGTTCATTACGTGAATGGTTTAAACAACAGGAAATGTGTTGCCACCTCAGCCAGCAAAAAAGGTTTTAAATTTGGTGATGGTAATGTTGTTCATTCATTCAAACGAGTTGTCATTCCGCTGAAGATAGGCAACACTGACTGCAACATTGTCACTGAAGTTGTGAAATTGTTACTCAGCAAAACATCCTTATAAAGAGCAGGCACTGTATTAGATCTGAAGAAGGACAAGGCAGTGATGTTTGAGGAAGAGGAACCAGTTAAACTTGAATTCACATTAAGCGGACATTATTGTGTCAAACTATTGAATCAAAACATTCATTCTAAAGTTCCCGAATAAGAAGTCTTAACAGTGACATAGAACATGAGTTGTGTTGACAAACAGAAGATAGTGGTCAAATTACGCAAACAGTTTGGTCATGCATCAGTTGATCGTTTAACGCGGCTGTTTAAAAGCGCAGGGACAACAGACACTGAGACCTTAGGGTTGTTACAAGTAGTTGTAGAACAATTTTAAATTTGTGCTCAACGCAGAAAACCCAGTTGCAAGCCTGTTGTTTGTCTTCCTCTAGCTACAGGATACAGTGAAACTGTTGCTGGAGATCTGCATGAACTGGAACATAGTGTGTGGTACTTACACATAATTGATGAATTTATGTAATCACATAATGCGGACGAAACAGTCTTCAGAATTTGTGAAGAAGTTCCTTCAATTCTGGATCTGTGTACATGGTGTGCCAAAACGTCTCTGAAGTGATAACAGTAGTGAATTCAATAATGACGAAGTCCGTAACATGGCAGAAAACTTCAACAGTGAAGTTAAGACTATACCAGCATACAGTTCATGGAGCAATGGTCTGTTAGAAAGACATAACCAGACACTAACAGAATTCCTTTTGAAGGTGAAAACAGAGAATGGGTGTGACTGGGAAACCGCTCGTTGTTGGGCACTCATGACAAATAATGCGCTTCACAATGTCCATGGTTACAGTCCATGTCAGCTATTTTTTGGATGTACTCCCAACCTTCCAAGTGTGTTGATCAATAAACCCCCAGTTTTAGAGGGATCAACCATAAGCAGCACTGTTGGAAGTCACATTTTGGCACTTCATTTGGCTAGGACAGCTTTCACTCAATCGAAAAGTTCTGAATGGATTCGTCGAGCATTACGTAAACAGATTCGTCCACGTGGTGTACAGTACCTTACAGGAGACAAGGTGTACTACAAACGGCCACATTGCATTGAGTGGAAAGTTATCGGCCAGGATGGAGCTGTTGTCTTCATCAGGCATGGGGGAACTTATGTTTGTGTCCATCAATGTCGATTGGTCAAAACGAATCTTTCTACTGATTCAACACCTAATGTTGAACCTACAGAATGGGGACCACGAAAGGTAGAGAAACAAAATGAAACTTAAGAGACTAACATTTCTAATGATAAGGGACAAAATGACAACAAACATTCGGAAAAAATGAAGAAAATCAACCTGGGGCTGTGAACATTCAAGTAAAACCAGGACAAACAGTGACATGTTGACATGCAAACATGGGGACATATGTGTTGCAGGAGTACTTGGCTGAGCAGGCAAAGCCACAGGACATAATAAATAAGAATTGGCATAATCTCAGATAGTCTGCTCCTAATGTCATGAAGGGAGCTCAGGCTTCTGTGGATTTGAGCAAAGTGAATGAATTCAAGTGTGTGAATGATGTTTCCTGTGTTGACTTTAACAATCGTGAAGAAAATGTGACGGCATTTGAAGATGTCTCATTTATGACAGCTAAATCAGCTGAATTGAACAGTTGGAAAAACAACCAGGTGTACAGGTGTATGTTGAAAAGAAACACATTCGTCAAAAGTGTATCTCCACGAGGTGGATATGCAACCTCAAAGAAACCCCTGAAGGTATAATTCCCACAGCTCAGTTATTGGCTTGGGGCTTTGGAAACTAATACTCTCTTGTTCTTGTTCTGGCGGTTATTGCTGCAAAACGCTGGAAGCCTCATTCGATGGAAATAAAGACGGCCTTTCTACAGAGGTCTGAATTAGAGAGGGACATTTATATAAGGCCTCCTGCAGAAGCCAAGTGTGTCTATGGACTAGCAGATGCTTCTTTCTACTGGTATAATAAAGTGCTTGAAGTGGTGCCAAAATCTCTCTGGTTGACCTGGCTGTATTCTACTGGAAAAATAACCAGGGCACTGTCTGGGGAGGAACAATGGACTTTCACAAGGAAGTCATCAGCAAGATCAGATCAACTTTCTGTGTGGGTTGCGAACGTGGGAAAGAAAATGAGGCTTTCTCTTACGTTGGTATCGAGTTGTCTTGTTCTGAAGAAGGAATACGACTACAACAACGAGATTACCTCAACAACCTACATCCGATTCATCTTGAGAAATCTAGGATGCTGCAGCGTCACTCGACCTTGACCAAATGTGAACTTCAGGCATATCAGTCCAAGATTGGTCAAATCCTGTGGATTGCTAGACAGACTCGACCTGATGTCATGTTTGATGTATCAAACTTAGCAGCTTCTGTGAAAGGTGCTACTGTGCAGAACATTACTGAGGCTAACAAAGTCATTCACAAGTTGAAATCTGAAGAAGTTGCACTGAAGTTTCAATTTTAGGAGAGGAGAATGTCTTACAAGCAATCTTGTCTAATTATTTTTAATTGTATCGATATTATTTTTAAATCATTAGTAGACAACATTTATTTATGTCACAGTAACATGTCTTGAATACTGTACAACAAACACCTCAACGCACAATAGTGAACTTTCCCGACAAGCCCGACAGCTGAAGCGCGACAAGAAAATCCACAGCGCGTGGTTTGTGTTCGTCAAGATTCGCGAGGATGGGTAGATACTGAAGGTCAAGACTCTTGCAGACCTTGCGAGAGTTTGAACTCTGTAACAAGACTTCGATTATTCAAAATGCCATTGGACTCATTAGACACTCTCCCGTTTGCGGGAATCTATGTTGATGAGTTTATGTTCATACAGTGTGATTATGAATTTTGTGAACAAGTATTCGATCAGTTAAACTTTTGTTTGTTTCAATACTCTGGTTATAGAGCCCATGACCAAGAAGGTAGTATTGATCCAGAGAATAACTTCTATAATTATATCTCATAAAATTGTAAATATTACAGGTATTCTGAACAGAAATTTAACGAAGATCTCAATATGTCACATGGTATTTTTGGTAGAAATTTGTCTTTCATTCATTTTAACTCATGCAGTTTGAATTCAGATTTTTTTTTTAATATTTATATTTACTTAGAAATAAATAAATAAAAAAAATTAAATAAGCAATACAATTGTCCAACGTAACTGTCATTGAGAATTGAAATAGGTGAAATGATGACATTTATTATTGGAAAGTGGACTGCTTATCATGCAACCACTTTGGGGACAACGATAATAGGAATGTGAGCTGTACAATGCAAACGAGATGCGATGCTGATGTAGCTAGCAGACATTTAATTATACCACAACTGCAATTGATTATATTATATTTCTTGTTTGTTAGAAATTTTTCACAATTTGCTTCCTTCATTACAAAATATCTTAATTTGATATATATATATATGTAATATATATATATATATATAGTGCAAACTGCTGTTCCATGAAATATATGTTGGAATAATATTCAAGGATCATCACGTGAATGTCATGTCATTTATACGTTGAACGTCGTAGTAAAGTCACCAAAAGGATACAAACTAAATAATCTTGATGATAAAGTGACAATGATAGTGAATCTGATCACTGAAGTGTCATGGGTATTCTGGCGTGTCACACTGCCACTAAAACTATTAATTTGCAGGAACATGTTATGACTACTTAATTTATTAATGATGGTCTACTTAGTTAGAAATCAGCTATTTTGCAACATATTGATGGTCAAGTCTCCTTATTATGTGGATGTCTTACAAGCAGTCTTGTCTAATTATTTTTAATTGTAACAGCCATTTTGATTCTGTTAAACCGTTGATTCTGTTATCCGTGATTGTGTTAAGCAGTGTTCACTGTATAAATGGTTTGAGGCCTAAAATCGAACTTTGGGGCACACCACATGAAATAATGCACATATCAGACTTACATTCGTCAATAGATACCCATAGTCTTCTAGAACAGTTTTTAACCACTCACATGTCATTACACTGATAACAAGTATTTCCTTTTTTCATACATAATAGCTGATGATTAACCGGTTCAAATGCTCTTTTGCATCCAATGGTTTGATTATTACAATAAATAAATCCAAAGTCACACATGTTGTTTGTTTGAAAATTGCCTCTGCTTTAATTTGCAGGACTTATATTTCATTTTAAAATGACAACAGTGATCAGTGGAGTCAATTTATATACAGTCTGCTTACTTTAATGCGTTTCATTGTAAAGTATACACCAATGTCTGTACGATGTGTCTTTGCAGTTTGCAACAGTGTGGAATTGGAACTCGGGGCATGCTCTGTGTGGCACATGCTCTTCAGCAGTGCCCTAAAGTGGAAGAACTTCTGTGAGTTTTTGTTGTATATATTCAAGACAGTAATGCACTCTTCTAAGTGGTGCTAACTCATTACTAAGCAGTGAGTCAGCACATCTTGTACAGCATAATCATTTTATATACGAGTATACTGTTACACAAGTGAGATTGATTTGATGTTGCTGATACTTTTTCATTGGTGTAGCTCTTAAGATTTTAATAATAATCAGCCTCAAAGCAAACCTTGTTTTGGAATAATTCACTGCTAATTGATGCTGTCATATTCTGTTTCAATCAGTTATGTGACAGTACATAATTTGTTGGATTATGATGTGTATACTTGCTTTTGTGTTGATCTGTGTTGTATTAATTTGTACCGTTTGAAGGCAATTACAGGTGTCGAAATGTTCGCTGTTCTACTCTCTGATTGTATAGTTGGTGCTGTGTTGGCTATCACACACGCACACGCACGCACGCACGCACGCACGCACACACACACACACACACACACACACACACACACACACACACACACAGTTTGCATTGTTTAAGTTAATAAAATATTTTTCAGTCTTTGTGAAAACGATCTGAATGCTCCAGAAGCTGGCCAAGCTCTTAGTGAAAGTATTTCCCGTATGACGTCATTGAAGAAATTGTAGTAAGTAGTTATCCACCCATTTCGTCATTAATTGGTGCTGCAGAATCCAAGTTGAATGAGGGCATTTGCTAGCAATGGTCATAAAAGGAGTTTAAATCTAAGTGCAAATGACAAAGTGTTTTGCATTTCCTGATTAGTTTTCATTAAACATGCTAATTGAAACAGTTGTCTTCCACAAATTAAAACTACCACTTAGATCAACGGTTGTAAATTGATGAATAACCTTAATGAAATAAGCAACACAAGTCCAACGTAACCGTTATTGAGAATTGAAATAGGCCAAATGATGACATTTATTATAGGAAAGTGGACTGCTTATCATACAGTCACTTTGAGGACAACGATAATAGGAATGTGAGCTGTACAATGCAAACAAGATGTGATGCTGAATCCATGATATACAGCCTGGTACAAAACTTGAGGTTTCTTAGAGCCCACATCTCTACGTAACACATATTCATATACATACAGCATACCTAAATCTTCCCTACTTGGTAATGGAATTATAACCAATATGTATATCAACATAAACAACTATTCAGAATACACTCTGATAAAATGTAGCCTGTATTTTCTAACATTCAACCACAAATATATAATGATACCACAAACAGGTGGGGCCATTTCGCTATCACCAAACTAACCTGTTTAAATATAACTCCGACATACCGAAGGAGGAGTGGAAAGCCTGTCACTGCACTAAAACCCCTCGGACAATTGACTGGGGGATAAACCCGTGTTCAATACCAAATTGGGGAAAGTGTAAAAAATCAGACATTTTCAAACTTTCCTTCCTACCAAAGATTTACAATAGTTCTTTAAGTAATCACAGCAAAACAATGAAGACAGGTGGGTAAGGAGGGCAGATTCAACATCAAATTAATTAGAAACAAATTAAAAACACTCGCCTGTTATAGCTCATTTCGTGATATTCCTCCTGCAGTTAATTAGCAGCAGAATAGTTTCCCACTTTTAAAACCTGCGTAAACACCGACACAACGTTACAGATTTAAACTAAAGCATAAAACACGACTTATTCTGACAACACCATCTGCAGAAGTGACAAGCCAGCCTACTGTATCAGTGGTGTGGATTGATATTGTTTAGGTTAACAAAATAGTTTGTTAGCCTCAGGCATCCAGGTCATGTATTGTTGACCCCATAAAAAACAGCATGGAACCGTTTGCAACTTGTGGCATACCTTCGTTTTCAGTTCTATCATTCTAATTTTATTTGAAGGTGCCATTGGTTCCAGTTTACAAAGCTAGCATCTACAGATTAAAAGTATGGAGAAGAACAATAATCAAGCGCAATGCATTATATGCATATTTATTTTGTTGTATGAACAAATGATTTGTCAGCAAACGTAACAGGCAGCCACATTCGTTTTTTTACTCATTATCATTGTCTTTCTTCTGGATGCTAAATTAACAATTGTTTACATTTATATGTAATATTAAGATGTAGCTAGCAGTCATTTAATTATACCACAACTGCAATTGATTATATTATATGTCTTGTTTGTTAGACATTTTTCACAATTTGCTTCCTTCATTGCAAAATATCTTAATTATATATATATATATATATATATATATATATATATATATATATATATATATATATATATATATATATATATATATATATATATATATATATATATATATATATATATATAGTGCAGACTGCTGTTCCATGAAATATATGTTGGCATAATATTCAAGGATCATCACGTGAATGTCATGTCATTTATACGTTGAACGTCGTAGTAAAGTCACCAAAAGGATACAAACTAAATAATCTTGATGATAAAGTGACAATGATAGTGAATCTGATCACTGAAGTGTCGTGGGTATTCTGGCGTGTCACACTGCCACTAAAACTATTAATTTGCAGGAACATGTTATGACTACTTAATTTATTAATGATGGTCTACTTAGTTAGAAATCAGCTATTTTGCAACATATTGATGGTCATGTCTCCTTATTATGTGGATGTCTTACAAGCAGTCTTGTCTAATTATTTTTAATTGTATCAGTATTATTTTAAAATCATTACTAGACTACATTTATTCATGTCACGGCAAAATGTCTTGAATATTGTACATGGAACAATGTTCTGGAGGACACCATCACTGTTTTCGTAGTGTTGAGCAAGATATTTTGCAAGGAGTTTATTCTGTGGGTCATAGTCTAAGGGATAATGTAATTGGGGATGTTGGTAGGTAGTATAACATTGTCATCAATCGTTTTTGTTTGTCTGATTCTACTAAGTGGCAGACGTGATTCTGTTCAGCAGCTCATTTTAACACAGTGGGAATAGGGAACGATTCCGTCACAGCCATTTTGATTCTGTTAAACCGTTGATTCTGTTATCCGTGATTGTGTTAAGCAGTGTTCACTGTATGAATGGTTTGAGGCCTGAAAGCAAACTTTGGGGCACACCACATGAAATAATGCACACTTTAGACTTACATTCGTCAATAGATACCCATAGTTTCCTAGAACAGTTTTAACCACTCGCATGCCATTCCACCGATAACAAGAATTTCCTTTTTTCATACATAATAGCTGATGATTAACCGTTTGAAATGCTCTTTTGCATCCAATGGTTTGATTATTACAATAAATAAATCCAAAGTCACACATGTTGTTTGTTTGAAAATTGCCTCTGCTTTAATTTGCAGGACTTATATTTCATTTTAAAATGACAACAGTGATCAGTGGAGTCAATTTATATACAGTCTGCTTACTTTAATGTGTTTCATTGTAAAGTATACACCAATGTCTGTACGATGTGTCTTTGCAGTTTGCAACATTGTGGAATTGGAACTCAGGGCATGCTCTCTGTGGCACATGCTCTTCAGCAGTGCCGTAAAGTGGAAGAACTTGTGTGAGTTTTTGTTGTATATATTCAAGACAGTAATGCACTCTTCTAAGTGGTGCTAACTCACTACTAAGCAGTGAGTCAGCACATCTTGTACAGCATAATGATTTTATATACAAGTATACTGTTACACAAGTGAGATTGATTTGATGTTGCTGATACTTTTTCATTGGTGTAGCTCTTATGATTTTAATAATAATCAGTCTCAAACCAAACCTTGTTTTGGAAGAATTCACTGCTAATTGATGCTGTCATATTCTGTTTCAATCAGTTATGTGACAGTACATAATTTGTTGGATTATGATGTGTATACATGCTTTTGTGTTGATCTGTGTTGTATTAATCTGTACCGTTTGAAGGCAGTTACAGGTGTCAAAGTGTTCGCTGTTCTACTCTCTGATTGTATAGTTGGTGCTGTGTTGGCTATGACACACGCACGCACGCACGCACGCACGCACGCACGCACGCACGCACGCACACATACAAGAACAGTTTGTATTGTTTAAGTTGATAAAATATTTTTCAGGCTTTCTAGAAACGATCTCAGTGGTCCAGATGCTGGCCAAGCTCTCAGTGAAAGTATTTCCCATATGACGTCATTGAAGAAGTTGCTGTAAGTAGTTATCCATCCATTTCTTCATTAATTGGTGCTGCAGAATCCAAGTTGAATGTGGGCATTTGCTAGCAATGTTCATAAAAGGAGTTAAAATCTAAGTGCAAATGACAAAGTGTTTTGCATTTCCTGATTAGTTTTCATTAAACATGCCTAGGTGATGAAACCATCTGGCTTGTGAACCCCCACCTTCTCATGTCTTCCCAGATATGTCTTATCAGCTCACACAAACATTGAAACAACAGGCTTTAGCAGATAGCTGTGTTGGTTACCTGGTACCAGCTGGGGATAGAATTGATCAGAAGACAGACCAGTGCAACAGAGGAATGCTGATTTGAGATGGCATTCAAGCGTTGTGTGCTCGAAGTGACATTTCATGTCAACGGCCTTGACCTGACCTATGCCAATATTTGGCAGACTTCGTTCACTGACGTAGATATAAAACAGTGGTTACGTCGATTTCCCAAAGAGAGGTATACATGCAAATATGATCGCGAACTGGCATGCGATTGAATGATATTAATAGCTTTTGGCCCGGCGACTATGGACAGGTTTAGAAATGTTGTTGATGGTGGAGTGCCACCGGCAGCAGCGGTTTCACCAAAAAATGTAACAAAAATATATTATGAAGTAAATAAAAGTAACGGAGTAAAAAGTCGCGTTACTTTAGATAAAACTACTTCGTTACAAGTAAAAACTATTTAGTCAAAATTCTACTTCGTTACACGCCAATTACTTGAAATAACTACTCAAGTATTGTAACGAAGTACTTTTACTTCGTTACATGCCTACCCTGATTTTAACACAGTGGGAATAGCAAACGATTCCGTCACAGCCATTTTGATTCTGTTAATCCGTTGATTCTGTTATCCGTGATTGTGTTAAGCAGTGTTCACTGTATAAATGGTTTGAGGCCTAAAATCGAACTTTGGGGCACACCACATGAAATAATGCACATATCAGACTTACATTCGTCAATAGATACGCATAGTTTTCTAGAACAGTTTTTAACCACTCACATGCCATTACACTGATAACAAGAATTTCCTTTTTTCATACATAATAGCTGATGATTAACCGGTTCAAATGCTCTTTTGCATCCAATGGTTTGATTATTACAATAAATAAATCCAAAGTCACACATGTTGTTTGTTTGAAAATTGCCTCTGCTTTAATTTGCAGGACTTATATTTCATTTTAAAATGACAACAGTGATCAGTGGAATCAATTTATATACAGTCTGCTTACTTTAATGTGTTTCATTGTAAAGTATACACCAATGTCTGTACGATGTGTCTTTGTAGTTTGCCAGAGTGTGGGATTGGAACTCAGGGCATGCTCTCTGTGGCACATGCTCTTCAGCAGTGCCCTAAAGTGGAAGAACTTGTGTGAGTTTTTGTTGTATATATTCAAGACAGTAATGCACTCTTCTAAGTGGTGCTAACTCATTACTAAGCAGTGAGTCAGCACATCTTGTACAGCATAATCATTTTATATACGAGTATACTGTTACACAAGTGAGATTGATTTGATGTTGCTGATACTTTTTCATTGGTGTATCTCTTATGATTTTAATAATAATCAGTCTCAAAGCAAACCTTGTTTTGGAAGAATTCACTGCTAATTGATGCTGTCATATTCTGTTTCAATCAGTTATGTGACAGTACATAATTTGTTGGATTATGATGTGTATACTTGCTTTTGTGTTGATCTGTGTTGTATTAATCTGTACTGTTTGAAGGCAGTTACAGGTGTCAAAGTGTTCGCTGTTCTACTCTGTGATTGTATAGTTGGTGCTGTGTTGGCTATGACACACACACACGCACACACGCACACACGCACACACGCACACACGCACACACGCACACACGCACACACACAGTTTGCATTGTTTAAGTTGATAAAATATTTTTCAGGCTTTCTAGAAACGATCTCAGTGGTCCAGATGCTGGCCAAGCTCTCAGTGAAAGTATTTCCCATATGACGTCATTGAAGAATTTGTAGTAAGTAGTTATCCACCCATTTCGTCATTAATTGGTGCTGCAGAATCCAAGTTGAATGAGGGCATTTGCTAGCAATGGTCATAAAAGGAGTTTAAATCTAAGTGCAAATGACAAAGTGTTTTGCATTTCCTGATTAGTTTTCATTAAACATGCTAATTGAAACAGTTGTCTTCCACAAATTAAAACTACCACTTAGATCAACGGTTGTAATTTGATGAATAACCTTAATGAAATAAGCAACACAAGTCCAACGTAACTGTTATTGAGAATTGAAATAGGCCAAATGATGACATTTATTATAGGAAAGTGGACTACTTATCATACAATCACTTTGAGGACAACAATAATAGGAATGTGAGCTGTACAATGCAAACAAGATGTGATGCTGAATCCATGATATACAGCCTGGTACAAAACTTGAGGTTTCTTAGAGCCCACATCTCTACGTAACACATATTCATATACATACAGCATACCTAAATCTTCCCTACTTGGTAATGGAATTATAACCAATATGTATATCAACATAAATAACTATTCAGAATACACTCTGATAAAATGTAGCCTGTATTTTCTAACATTCAACCACAAATATATAATGATACCACAAACAGGTGGGGCCATTTCGCCATTACCAAACTAACCTGTTTAAATATAACTCTGACATACCGAAGGAGGAGTGGAAAGCCTGTCACTGCACTAAAACCCTTCGAACAATTGACTGGGGGATAAACCCGTGTTCAATACCAAATTGGGGAAAGTGTAAAAAATCAGACATTTTCAAACTTTCCTTCCTACCAAAGATTTACAATAGTTCTTTAAGTAATCACAGCAAAACAATGAAGACAGGTGGGTAAGGAGGGCGGATTCAACATCAAATTAATTAGAAACAAATTGAAAACACTCGCCTGTTATAGCTCATTTCATGATATTCCTCCTGCAGTTAATTAGCAGCAGAATAGTTTCCCGCTTTTAAAACCTGCGTAAACACCGACACAACGTTACAGATTTAAACTAAAGCATAAAACACGACTTATTCTGACAACACCATCTGCAGAATTGACATGCCTGCCTACTGTATCAGTGGTGTGGATTGATATTGTTTAGGTTAACAAAATAGTTTGTTAGCCTCAGGCATCCAGGTCATGTATTGTTGACCCCATAAAAAACAGCATGGAACCGTTTGCAACTTGTGGCATACCTTCATTTTCAGTTCTATCATTCTAATTTTTTTTAAAGGTGCCATTGGTTCCAGTTTACAAAGCTAGCATCTACAGATTAAAAGTATGGAGAAGAACAATAATCAAGCGCAATGCATTATATGCATATTTATTTTGTTGTATGAACAAATGATTTGTCAGCAAACGTAACAGGCTGCCACATTCGTTTTTTTACTCATTATCATTGTCTTTCTTCTGGATGCTAAATTAACAATTGTTTACATTTATATGTAATATTAAGATGTAGCTAGCAGTCATTTAATTATACCACAACTGCAATTGATTATATTATATTTCTTGTTTGTTAGACATTTTTCACAATTTGCTTCCTTCATTGCAAAATATCTTAATTTTATATATATATATATATATATATATATATATATATATATATATATATATATATATATATATATATATATAGTGCAGACTGCTGTTCCATGAAATATATGTTGGCATAATATTCAAGGATCATCACGTGAATGTCATGTCATTTATACGTTGAACGTCGTAGTAAAGTCACCAAAAGGATACAAACTAAATAATCTTGATGATAAAGTGACAATGATAGTGAATCTGATCACTGAAGTGTCATGGGTATTCTGGCGTGTCACACTGCCACTAAAACTATTAATTTGCAGGAACATGTTATGACTACTTAATTTATTAATGATGGTCTACTTAGTTAGAAATCAGCTATTTTGCAACATATTGATGGTCATGTCTTCTTATTATGTGGATGTCTTACAAGCAGTCTTGTCTAATTATTTTTAATTGTATCAGTATTATTTTAAAATCATTACTAGACTACATTTATTCATGTCACGGCAAAATGTCTTGAATATTGTACATGGAACAATGTTCTGGAGGACACCATCACTGTTTTCGTAGTGTTGAGCAAGATATTTTGCAAGGAGTTTATTCTGTGGGTCATAGTCTAAGGGCTAATGTAATTGGGGATGTTGGTAGGTAGTATAACATTGTCATCAATCGTTTTTGTTTGTCTGATTCTACTAAGTGGCAGACGTGATTCTGTTCAGCAGCTAATTTTAACACAGTGGGAATAGGGAACGATTCCGTCACAGCCATTTTGATTCTGTTAAACCGTTGATTCTGTTATCCGTGATTGTGTTAAGCAGTGTTCACTGTATAAATGGTTTGAGGCCTGAAAGCAAACTTTGGGGCACCCCACATGAAATAATGCACACATTAGACTTACATTCGTCAATAGATACACATTGTTTTCTAGAACAGTTTTAACCACTCGCATGCCATTCCACTGATAACAAGAATTTCCTTTTTTCATACATAATAGCTGATGATTAACCGTTTGAAATGCTCTTTTGCATCCAATGGTTTGATTATTACAATAAATAAATCCAAAGTCACACATGTTTGTTTGAAAATTGCCTCTGCTTTAATTTGCAGGACTTATATTTCATTTTAAAATGACAACAGTGATCAGTGGAGTCAATTTATATACAGTCTGCTTACTTTAATGTGTTTCATTGTAAAGTATACACCAATGTCTGTACGATGTGTCTTTGCAGTTTGCAACATTGTGGAATTGGAACTCAGGGCATGCTCTCTGTGGCACATGCTCTTCAGCAGTGCCGTAAAGTGGAAGAACTTGTGTGAGTTTTTGTTGTATATATTCAAGACAGTAATGCACTCTTCTAAGTGGTGCTAACTCACTACTAAGCAGTGAGTCAGCACATCTTGTACAGCATAATGATTTTATATACAAGTATACTGTTACACAAGTGAGATTGATTTGATGTTGCTGATACTTTTTCATTGGTGTAGCTCTTATGATTTTAATAATAATCAGTCTCAAAGCAAACCTTGTTTTGGAAGAATTCACTGCTAATTGATGCTGTCATATTCTGTTTCAATCAGTTATGTGACAGTACATAATTTGTTGGATTATGATGTGTATACATGCTTTTGTGTTGATCTGTGTTGTATTAATCTGTACCGTTTGAAGGCAGTTACAGGTGTCAAAGTGTTCGCTGTTCTACTCTCTGATTGTATAGTTGGTGCTGTGTTGGCTATGACACGCACGCACGCACGTACGCACGCACGCACGCACGCACACACACACACAAGAACAGTTTGTATTGTTTAAGTTGATAAAATATTTTTCAGGCTTTCTAGAAACGATCTCAGTGGTCCAGATGCTGGCCAAGCTCTCAGTGAAAGTATTTCCCATATGACGTCATTGAAGAAGTTGTTGTAAGTAGTTATCCATCCATTTCTTCATTAATTGGTGCTGCAAAATCCAAGTTGAATGTGGGCATTTGCTAGCAATGGTCATAAAAGGAGTTTAAATCTAAGTGCAAATGACAAAGTGTTTTGCATTTCCTGATTAGTTTTCATTAAACATGCCTAGCTGATGAAGCCATCTGGCTTGTGAACCCCCACCTTCTCATGTCTTCCCAGATATGTCTTATCAGCTCACACAAACATTGAAACAACAGGCTTTAGCAGCTAACTGTGTTGATTACCTGGTACCAGCTGGGGCTAGAATTGATCAGAAGACAGACCAGTGCAACAGAGGAATGCTGATTTGAGATGGCGTTCAAGCGTTGTGTGCTCGAAGTGACATTTCATGTCAACGGCCTTGACCTGACCTATGCCAATATTTGGCAGACTTCGTTCATTGACGTAGATATAAAACAGTGGTTGCGTCGATTTCCCAAAGAGAGGTATGCATGCAAATATGATCGCGAACTGCCATGCGATTGAATGATATTAATAGCTTTTGGCCCGGCGACTATGGACAGGTTTAGAAATGTTGTTGATGGTGGAGTGCCACCGGCAGCAGCGGTTTCACCAAAAAATTTAACGAAAATATATTACGAAGTAAATAAAAGTAACGGAGTAAAAAGTCGCGTTACTTTAGATAAAACTACTTCATTACAAGTAAAAACTATTTAGTCAAAATTCTACTTCGTTACACGCCAATTACTTGAAATAACTACTCAAGTATTGTAACAAAGTACTTTTACTTCGTTACATGCCAACCCTGATTTTAACACAGTGGGAATAGCGAACGATTCCGTCACAACCATTTTGATTCTGTTAAACCGTTGATTCTGTTATCCGTGATTGTGTTAAGCAGTGTTCACTGTATAAATGGTTTGAGGCCTAAAATCGAACTTTGGGGCACACCACATGAAATAATGCACACATCAGACTTACATTCGTCAATAAATACACATAGTTTTCTGGAACAGTTTTTAACCACTCGCATGCCATTCCACTGATAACAAGAATTTCCTTTTTTCATACATAATAGCTGATGATTAACCGTTTGAAATGCTCTTTTGCATCCAATGGTTTGATTATTACAATAAATAAATCCAAAGTCACACATGTTGTTTGTTTGAAAATTGCCTCTGCTTTAATTTGCAGGACTTATATTTAATTTTAAAATGACAACAGTGATCAGTGGAGTCAATTTATATACAGTCTGCTTACTTTAATGTGTTTCGTTGTAAAGTATACACCAATGTCTGTATGATGTGTCTTTGCAGTTTGCAAGAGTGTGGAATTGGAACTCAAGGCATGCTCTCTGTGGCACGTGCTCTTCAGCAGTGCCCTAAAGTGGAAGAACTTCTGTGAGTTTTTGTTGTATATATTCAAGACAGTAATGCACTCTTCTAAGTGGTGCTAACTCACTACTAAGCAGTGAGTCAGCACATCTTATACAGCATAATGATTTTATATACGAGTATACTGTTAGACAAGTGAGATTGATTTTATGTTGCTGATACTTTTTCATTTGTGTAGCTCTTATGATTTTAATACTAATCAGTCTCGAACCAAAGCTTGTTTTGGAAGAATTCACTGCTAATGGATGCTGTCATATTCTGTTTCAATCAGTTATGTGACAGTACATAATTTGTTGGATTATGATGTGTATACTTGCTTTTGTGTTGATCTGTGTTGTATTAATTTGTACCGTTTGAAGGCAATTACAGGTGTCGAAATGTTCGCTGTTCTACTCTCTGATTGTATAGTTGGTGCTGTGTTGGCTATCACACACACACGCACGCACGCACGCACGCACGCACGCACACACACACAGTTTGCATTGTTTAAGTTAATAAAATATTTTTCAGTCTTTGTGAAAACGATCTGAGTGCTCCCGAAGCTGGCCAAGATCTCAGTGACAGTATTTCCCGTATGACGTCATTGCAGAAGTTGTTGTAAGTAGTTATCCACCCATTTCGTCATTAATTGGTGCTGCAGAATCCAAGTTGAATGTGGGCATTTGCTAGCAATGGTCATAAAAGGAGTTTAAACCTGAGTGCAAATGAAATAATGTGTTTGCATTTCCTGATTAGTTTTCATTAAACATGCTAATTGAAACAGCTGTCTTCCACAAATTAAAATTACCAATTAGATCAACGGTTGTAAATTGATGAATAACCTTAACGAAATAAGCAACACAAGTCCAACGTAACTGTTAGTGAGAATTGAAATAGGCCAAATGATGACATTTATTATTGGAAAGTGGACTGCTTATCATGCAACCACTTTGAGGACAACGATAATAGGAATGTGAGCTGTACAATGCAAACAAGATGTGATGCTGAATCCATGATATACAGCCTGGTAGAAAACTTGAGGTTTCTTAGAGCCCACATCTCTACATAACACATATTCATATACATACAGCATACCTAAATCTTCCCTACTTGGTAATGGAATTATAACCAATATGTATATCAACATAAACAACTATTCAGAATACACTCTGATAAAATGTAGCCTGTATTTTCTAACATTCAACCACAAATATATAATGATACCACAAACAGGTGGGGCCATTTCGCTATCACCAAACTAACCTGTTTAATATAACTCCGACATACCGAAAGAGGAGTGGAAAGCCTGTCACCGCACTAAAACCCCGCGGACACTTGACTGGGGGATAAACCCGTGTTCAATGCCAAATTGGGGAAAGCATCAAACATCAGACATTTTCCAACTTTCTTTCCTACCAAAGATTTACAATAGTGCTTTAACTAATCACAGCAAAACAATGAAGACAGGTGGGTAAGGAAGGCGGATTCAACATCAAATTAATTAGTAGGTCGTAGGCAATCTAGAGAAAAACACTCGCCTGTTATAGCTCATTTCGTGATATTGCAGCTGCAGTTAATTAGCCGCAGACTAGTTTCACGCTTTTAAAACCTGTGTACTCACCGACACAACGTTAGAGATTTAAACTAAAAGCATAAAACACGACTTATTCTGACAACACCATCTGCAGAAGTGACAAGCCTGCCTATGGTTGATACTGTATCAATGGTGTGGATTGATATTGTTTAGGTTAAGTTTGTTAGCCTCAGGCATCCAGGTCATGTATTGTTGACCCCATAAAAAACAGCATGGAACCGTTTGCAACTTGTGGCATACCTTCGTTTTCAGTTCTATCATTCTAATTTTATTTGAAGGTGCCATTGGTTCCAGTTTACAAAGCTAGCATCTACAGATTAAAAGTATGGAGAAGAACAATAATCAAGCGCAATGCATTATATGCATATTTATTTTGTTGTATGAACAAATGATTTGTCAGCAAACGTAACAGGCAGCCACATTCGTTTTTTACTCATTATCATTGTCTTTCTTCTGGATGCTAAATTAACAATTGTTTACATTTATATGTAATATTAAGATGTAGCTAGCAGTCATTTAATTATACCACAACTGCAATTGATTATATTATATTTCTTGTTTGTTAGACATTTTTCACAATTTGCTTCCTTCATTGCAAAATATCTTAATTTATATATATATATATATATATATATATATATATATATATATATATATATATATATATATATATATATATATATATATATATATATATAGTGCAGACTGCTGTTCCATGAAATATATGTTGGCATAATATTCAAGGATCATCACATGTGAATGTCATTTCATTTATACGTTGAACGTTGTAGTAAAGTCACCAAAAGGATACAAACTAAATAATCTTGATGATAAAGTGACAATGATAGTGAATCTGATCACTGAAGTGTCATGGGTATTCTGGCGTGTCACACTGCAACTAAAACTATTAATTTGCAGGAACATGTTATGACTACTTAATTTATTAATGATGGGCTACTTAGTTAGAAATCAGCTATTTTGCAACATATTGATGGTCATGTCTCCTTATTATGTGGATGTCTTACAAGCAGTCTTGTCTAATTATTTTTAATTGTATCAGTATTATTTTAAAATCATTACTAGACTACATTTGTTCATGTCACGTCAAAATATCTTGAATATTGTACATGGAACAATGTTCTGGAGGACACCATCACTGTTTTCGTAGCGTTGAGCAAGATATTTTGCAAGGAGTTTATTCTGTAGGTCATAGTCTAAGGGCTGATGTAATTTGGGATGTTGGTATGTAGTATAACATTGTCATCAATCGTTTTTGTTTGTCTGATTCTACTAAGTGGCAGACGTGATTCTGTTCAGCAGCTCATTTTAACACAGTGGGAATAGGGAACGATTCCGTCACAGCCATTTTGATTCTGTTAAACCGTTGATTCTGTTATCCGTGATTGTGTTAAGCAGTGTTCACTGTATGAATGGTTTGAGGCCTGAAAGCAAACATTGGGGCACCCCACATGAAATAATGCACACTTTAGACTTACATTCGTCAATAGATACCCATAGTTTCCTAGAACAGTTTTTAACCACTCGCATGCCATTCCACCGATAACAAGAATTTCCTTTTTTCATACATAATAGCTGATGATTAACCGTTTGAAATGCTCTTTTGCATCCAATGGTTTGATTATTACAATAAATAAATCCAAAGTCACACATGTTGTTTGTTTGAAAATTGCCTCTGCTTTAATTTGCAGGACTTATATTTCATTTTAAAATGACAACAGTGATCAGTGGAGTCAATTTATATACAGTCTGCTTACTTTAATGTGTTTCATTGTAAAGTATACACCAATGTCTGTACGATGTGTCTTTGCAGTTTGTTCCAGTGTGGAATTGGAACTCAGGGCATGCTCTCTGTGGCACGTGCTTTTCAGCAGTGCCCCCAAGTGGAAGAGCTTCAGTGAGTTTTTGTTGTATATATTCAAGACAGTAATGCACTCTTCTAAGTGGTGCTAACTCACTACTAAGCAGTGAGTCAGCACATTTTATACAGCATAATGATTTTATATACGAGTATACTGTTAGACAAGTGAGATTGATTTGATGTTGCTGATACTTTTTCATTGGTGTAGCTCTTATGATTTTAATAATAATCAGTCTCAAACCAAACCTTGTTTTGGAAGAATTCACTGCTAATTGATGCTGTCATATTCTGTTTCAATCAGTTATGTGACAGTACATAATTTGTTGGATTATGATGTGTATACTTGCTTTTGTGTTGATCTGTGTTGTATTAATTTGTACCGTTTGAAGGCAGTTACAGGTGTCAAAGTGTTCGCTGTTCTACTCTCTGATTGTATAGTTGGTGCTGTGTTGGCTATGACACACGCACGCACGCACGCACGCACGCACGCACGCACGCTCGCACGCACGCACGCACGCACGCACGCACACACACACACACACACACAAGAACAGTTTGTATTGTTTAAATTGATAAAATATTTTTAAGGCTTTCTAGAAACGATCTCAGTGGTCCAGATGCTGGCCAAGCTCTCAGTGAAAGTATTTCCCATATGACGTCATTGAAGAAGTTGGTGTAAGTAGTTATCCATCCATTTCTTCATTAATTGGTGCTGCAAAATGCAAGTTGAATGTGGGCATTTGCTAGCAATGTTCATAAAAGGAGTTTAAATCTAAGTGCAAATGACAAAGTGTTTTGCATTTACTGATTAGTTTTCATTAAACATGCCTAGCTGATGAAGCCATCTGGCTTGTGAACCCCCACCTTCTCATGTCTTCCCAGATATGTCTTATCAGCTCACACAAACATTGAAACAACAGGCTTTAGCAGCTAACTGTGTTGATTACCTGGTACCAGCTGGGGCTAGAATTGATCAGAAGACAGACCAGTGCAACAGAGGAATGCTGATTTGAGATGGCGTTCAAGCGTTGTGTGCTCGAAGTGACATTTCATGTCAACGGCCTTGACCTGACCTATGCCAATATTTGGCAGACTTCGTTCACTGACGTAGATATAAATCAGTGGTTGCGTCGATTTCCCAAAGAGAGGTATGCATGCAAATATGATCGCGAACTGCCATGCGATTGAATGATATTAATAGCTTTTGGCCCGGCGACTATGGACAGGTTTAGAAATGTTGTTGATGGTGGAGTGCCACCGGCAGCAGCGGTTTCACCAAAAAATTTAACGAAAATATATTACGAAGTAAATAAAAGTAACGGAGTAAAAAGTCGCGTTACTTTAGATAAAACTACTTCATTACAAGTAAAAACTATTTAGTCAAAATTCTACTTCGTTACACGCCAATTACTTGAAATAACTACTCAAGTATTGTAACGAAGTACTTTTACTTCGTTACATGCCAACCCTGATTTTAACACAGTGGGAATAGCGAACGATTCCGTCACAGCCATTTTGATTCTGTTAAACCTTTGATTCTGTTAGCCGTGATTGTGTTAAGCAGTGTTCACTGTATAAATGGTTTGAGGCCTAAAATCGAACTTTGGGGCACACCACATGAAATAATGCACATATCAGACTTACATTCGTCAATATATACGCATAGTTTTCTAGAACAGTTTTTAACCACTCACATGCCATTACACTGATAACAAGAATTTCCTTTTTTCATACATAATAGCTGATGATTAACCGGTTCAAATGCTCTTTTGCATCCAATGGTTTGATTATTACAATAAATAAATCCAAAGTCACACATGTTGTTTGTTTGAAAATTGCCTCTGCTTTAATTTGCAGGACTTATATTTCATTTTAAAATGACAACAGTGATCAGTGGAGTCAATTTATATACAGTCTGCTTACTTTAATGTGTTTCATTGTAAAGTATACACCAATGTCTGTACGATGTGTCTTTGCAGTTTGCAAGAGTGTGGAATTGGAACTCAAGGCATGCTCTCTGTGGCACATGCTCTTCAGAAGTGCCCTGAAGTGGAAGAACTTCTGTGAGTTTTTGTTGTATATATTCAAGACAGTAATGCACTCTTCTAAGTGGTGCTAACTCACTACTAAGCAGTGAGTCAGCACATCTTATACAGCATAATGATTTTATATACGAGTATACTGTTAGACAAGTGAGATTGATTTGATGTTGCTGATACTTTTTCATTGGTGTAGCTATTATGATTTTAATAATAATTAGTCTCAAACCAAACCTTGTTTTGGAAGAATTCACTGCTAATTGATGCTGTCATATTCTGTTTCAATCAGTTATGTGACAGTACATAATTTGTTGGATTATGATGTGTATACATGCTTTTGTGTTGATCTGTGTTGTATTAATCTGTACCGTTTGAAGGCAGTTATAGGTGTCAAAGTGTTCGCTGTTCTACTCTCTGATTGTATAGTTGGTGCTGTGTTGGCTATGACACACACACGCACACACGCACACACACAGTTTGCATTGTTTAAGTTGATAAAACATTTTTCAGTCTTTGTGAAAACGATCTGAGTGCTCCAGAAGCTGGCCAACCTCTCAGTGACAGTATTTCCCGTATGACGTCATTGAAGAAATTGTAGTAAGTAGTTATCCACCCATTTCGTCATTAATTGGTGCTGCAGAATCTAAGTTGAATGAGGGCATTTGCTAGCAATGGTCATAAAAGGAGTTTAAATCTAAGTGCAAATGACAAAGTGTTTTGCATTTCCTGATTAGTTTTCTTTAAACATGCTAATTGAAACAGCTGTCTTCCACAAATTAAAACTACCACTTAGATCAACGGTTGTAAATTGATGAATAACCTTAATGAAATAAGCAACACAAGTCCAACGTAACTGTTATTGAGAATTTAAATAGGCCAAATGATGACATTTATTATTGGAAAGTGGACTGCTTATCATACAATCACTTTGAGGACAACGATAATAGGAATGTGAGCTGTACACTGCAAACAAAATGTGATGCTGAATCCATGATATACAGCCTGGTACAAAACTTGAGGTTTCTTAGAGCCCACATCTCTACGTAACACATATTCATATACATACAGCATACCTAAATCTTCCCTACTTGGTAATGGAATTATAACCAATATGTATATCAACATAAATAACTATTCAGAATACACTCTGATAAAATGTAGCCTGTATTTTCTAACATTCAACCACAAATATATAATGATACCACAAACAGGTGGGGCCATTTCGCTATCACCAAACTAACCTGTTTAAATATAACTCCGACATACCGAAGGAGGAGTGGAAAGCCTGTCACTGCAGTAGAACCCCTCGAACAATTGACTGGGGGATAAACCCGTGTTCAATACCAAATTGGGGAAAGTTTAAAAAATCAGACATTTTCAAACTTTCCTTCCTACCAAAGATTTACAATAGTTCTTTAAGTAATCACAGCAAAACAATGAAGACAGGTGGGTAAGGAGGGCGGATTCAACATCAAATTAATTAGAAACAAATTGAAAACACTCGCCTGTTATAGCTCATTTCTTGATATTCCTCCTGCAGTTAATTAGCAGCCGAATAGTTTCCCGCTTTTAAAACCTGCGTAAACACCAACACAACGTTACAGATTTAAACTAAAGCATAAAACACGACTTATTCTGACAACACCATCTGCAGAAGTGACAAGCCTGCCTACTGTATCAGTGGTGTGGATTGATATTGTTTAGGATAACAAAATAGTTTGTTAGCCTCAGGCATCCAGGTCATGTATTGTTGACCCCATAAAAAACAGCATGGAACCGTTTGCAACTTGTGGCATACCTTCATTTTCAGTTCTATCATTCTAATTTGTTTTAAAGGTGCCATTGGTTCCAGTTTACAAAGCTAGCATCTACAGATTAAAAGTATGGAGAAGAACAATAATCAAGCGCAATGCATTATATGCATATTTATTTTGTTGTATGAACAAATGATTTGTCAGCAAACGTAACAGGCAGCCACATTCGTTTTTTTACTCATTATCATTGTCTTTCTTCTGGATGCTAAATTAACAATTGTTTACATTTATATGTAATATTAAGATGTAGGTAGCAGTCATTTAATTATACCACAACTGCAATTGATTATCTTATATTTCTTGTTTGTTAGACATTTTTCACAATTTGCTTCCTTCATTAGAAAATATTTTAATTTCATATACATATATATATATATATATATATATATATATATATATATATATATATATATATATATATATATATATATATATATATATATAAGTGCAAACTGCTGTTCCATGAAATATATGTTGGCATAATATTCAAGGATCATCACATGAATGTCATTTCATTTATACGTTGAACGTTGTAGTAAAGTCACCAAAAGGATACAAACTAAATAATCTTGATGATAAAGTGACAATGATAGTGAATCTAATCACTGAAGTGTCATGGTTATTCTGGCGTGTCACACTGCAACTAAAACTATTAATTTGCAGGAACATGTTATGCCTACTTAATTTATTAATGATGGGCTACTTAGTTAGAAATCAGCTATTTTGCAACATATTGATGGTCATGTCTCCTTATTATGTGGATGTCTTACAAGCAGTCTTGTCTAATTATTTTTAATTGTATCAGTATTATTTTAAAATCATTACTAGACTACATTTATTCATGTCACGGCAAAATGTCTTGAATATTGTACATGGAACAATGTTCTGGAGGACACCATCACTGTTTTCGTAGTGTTGAGCAAGATATTTTGCAAGGAGTTTATTCTGTGGGTCATAGTCTAAGGGCTGATGTAATTTGGGATGTTGGTAGGTAGTATAACATTGTCATCAATCGTTTTTGTTTGTCTGATTCTACTAAGTGGCAGACGTGATTCTGTTCAGCAGCTCATTTTAACACAGTGGGAATAGGGAACGATTCCGTCACAGCCATTTTGATTCTGTTAAACCGTTGATTCTGTTATCTGTGATTGTTTTAAGCATTGTTCACTGTATAAATGGTTTGAGGCCCGAAAGCAAACTTTGGGGCACCCCACATGAAATAATGCACACATTAGACTTACATTCGTCAATAGATACCCATAGTTTTCTAGAACAGGTTTTAACCACTCGCATGCCATTCCACTGATAACAAGAATTTCCTTTCTTTATGCATAATAGCTGATGATTAACCGTTTGAAATGCTCTTTCGCATCCAATGGTTTGATTATTTCAATAAATAAATCCAAAGTCACACATGTTGTTTGTTTGAAAATTGCCTCTGCTTTACTTTGCAGGACTTATATTTCATTTTAAAATGACAACAGTGATCAGTGGAGTCAATTTATATACAGTCTGCTTACTTTAATGTGTTTCATTGTAAAGTATACACCAATGTCTGTACGATGTGTCTTTGCAGTTTGCAAGAGTGTGGAATTGGAACTCAGGGCATGCTCTCTGTGGCACGTGCTCTTCAGCAGTGCCCTGAAGTGGAAGAACTTCTGTGAGTTTTTGTTTTATATATTCAAGACAGTAATGCACTCTTCTAAGTGGTGTTAACTCACTACTAAACAGTGAGTCAGCACATCTTATACAGCATAATGATTTTATATACGAGTATACTGTTAGACAAGTGAGATTGATTTGATGTTGCTGATACTTTTTCATTGGTGTAGCTCTTATGATTTTAATAATAATCAGTCTCAAACCAAACCTTGTTTTGGAAGAATTCACTGCTAATTGATGCTGTCATATTCTGTTTCAATCAGTTATGTGACAGTACATAATTTGTTGGATTATGATGTGTATACATGCTTTTGTGTTGATCTGTGTTGTATTAATCTGTACCGTTTGAAAGCAGTTACAGGTGTCAAAGTGTTCGCTGTTCTACTCTCTGATTGTATAGTTGGTGCTGTGTTGGCTATGACACACACACGCACGCACGCACGCACGCACGCACGCACGCACGCACACACACACACACAAACACACATACAAGAACAGTTTGTATTGTTTAAGTTGATAAAATATTTTTCAGGCTTTCTAGAAACGATCTCAGTGGTCCAGAAGCTGGCCAAGCTCTTAGTGAAAGTATTTCCTGTATGACGTCATTGAAGGAATTGTAGTAAGTAGTTATCCACCCATTTCGTCATTAATTGGTGCTGCAGAATCCAAGTTGAATAAGGGCATTTGCTAGCAATGGTCATAAAAGGAGTTTAAATCTAAGTGCAAATGACAAAGTGTTTTGCATTTCCTGATTAGTTTTCATTAAACATGCTAATTGAAACAGCTGTCTTCCACAAATTAAAACTACCACTTAGATCAACATTTGTAAATTGATGAATAACCTTAATGAAATAAGCAACACAAGTCCAACGTAACCGTTATTGAGAATTGAAATAGGCCAAATGATGACATTTATTATAGGAAAGTGGACTGTTTATCATACAATCACTTTGAAGACAACGATAATAGGAATGTGAGCTGTACACTGCAAACAAAATGTGATGCTGAATCCATGATATACAGCCTGGTACAAAACTTGAGGTTTCTTAGAGCCCACATCTCTACGTAAAACACATATTCATATACATACAGCATACTTAAATCTTCCCTTCTTGGTAATGGAATTATAACCAATATGTATATCAACATAAATAACTATTCAGAATACACTCTGATAAAATGTAGCCTGTATTTTCTAACATTCAACCACAAATATATAATGATACCACAAACAGGTGGGGCCATTTCGCTATCACCAAACTAACCTGTTTAAATATAACTCCGACATACCGAAGGAGGAGTGGAAAGCCTGTCACTGCACTAGAACCCCTCGAACAATTGACTGGGGGATAAACCCGTGTTCAATACCAAATTGGGGAAAGTTTAAAAAATCAGACATTTTCAAACTTTCCTTCCTACCAAAGATTTACAATAGTTCTTTAAGTAATCACAGCAAAACAATGAAGACAGGTGGGTAAGGAGGGCGGATTCAACATCAAATTAATTAGAAACAAATTGAAAACACTCGCCTGTTATAGCTCATTTCGTGATATTCCTCCTGCAGTTAATTAGCAGCAGAATAGTTTCCCGCTTTTAAAACCTGCGTAAACACCAACACAACGTTACAGATTTAAACTAAAGCATAAAACACGACTTATTCTGACAACACCATCTGCAGAAGTGACAAGCCTGCCTACTGTATCAGTGGTGTGGATTGATATTGTTTAGGTTAACAAAATAGTTTGTTAGCCTCAGGCATCCAGGTCATGTATTGTTGACCTCATAAAAAACAGCATGGAACCTTTTGCAACTTGTGGCATACCTTCATTTTCAGTTCTATCATTCTAATTTTTTTTGAAGGTGCCATTGGTTCCAGTTTACAAAGCTAGCATCTACAGATTAAAAGTATGGAGAAGAACAATAATCAAGCGCAATGCATTATATGCATATTTATTTTGTTGTATGAACAAATGATTTGTCAGCAAATGTAACAGGCAGACACATTCGTTTTTTTACTCATTATCATTGTCTTTCTTCTGGATGCTAAATTAACAGTTGTTTACATTTATATGTAATATTAAGATGTAGCTAGCAGTCATTTAATTATACCACAACTGCAATTGATTATATTATATTTCTTGTTTGTTAGACATTTTTCACAATTTGCTTCCTTCATTGCAAAATATCTTAATTTTATATATATATATATATATATATATATATATATATATATATATATATATATAGTGCAGACTGCTGTTCCATGAAATATATGTTGGCATAATATTCAAGGATCATCACGTGAATGTCATGTCATTTATACGTTGCACGTTGTAGTAAAGTCACCAAAAGGATACAAACTAAATAATCTTGATGATAAAGTGACAATGATAGCGAATCTGATCACTGAAGTGTCATGGGTATTCTGGCGTGTCACACTGCCACTAAAACTATTAATTTGCAGGAATATGTTATGACTACTTAATTTATTAATTGTGGTCTACTTAGTTAGAAATCAGCTATTTTGCAACATATTGATGGTCATGTCTCCTTATTATGTGGATGTCTTACAAGCAGTCTTGTCTAATTATTTTTAATTGCATCAATATTATTTTTAAATCATTACTAGACTACATTTATTCATATCACGGCAAAATGTCTTGAATATTGTACATGGAACATTGTTCTGGAGGACACTGTCAGTGTTACTAGACTACATTTATTCATATCACGGCAACATGTCTTGAATATTGTACATGGAACATTGTTCTGGAGGACACTGTCAGTGTTTTGCGTAGTGATGAGCAAGATATTTTGCAAGGAGTTTATTCTGTGGGTCATAGTCTAAGGGCTGATGTAATTTGGGATGTTGGTAGGTAGTATAACATTGTCATCAATCGTTTTTGTTTGTCTGATTCTACTAAGTGGCAGACGTGATTCTGTTCAGCAGCTCATTTTAACACAGTGGGAATAGGGAACGATTCCGTCACAGCCATTTTGATTCTGTTAAACCGTTGATTCTGTTATCTGTGATTGTTTTAAGCAGTGTTCACTGTATAAATGGTTTGAGGCCCGAAAGCAAACTTTGGGGCACCCCACATGAAATAATGCACACATTAGACTTACATTCGTCAATAGATACCCATAGTTTTCTAGAACAGGTTTTAACCACTCGCATGCCATTCCACTGATAACAAGAATTTCCTTTCTTTATACATTATAGCTGATGATTAACCGTTTGAAATGCTCTTTTGCATCCAATGGTTTGATTATTACAATAAATAAATCCAAAGTCACACATGTTGTTTGTTTGAAAATTGCCTCTGCTTTAATTTGCAGGACTTATATTTCATTTTAAAATGACAACAGTGATCAGTGGAGTCAATTTATATACAGTCTGCTTACTTTAATGTGTTTCATTGTAAAGTATACACCAATGTCTGTACGATGTGTCTTTGCAGTTTGGAAGAGTGTGGAATTGGAACTCAAGGCATGCTCTCTGTGGCACATGCTCTTCAGCAGTGCCCCAAAGTGGAAGAACTTCTGTGAGTTTTTGTTGTATATATTCAAGACAGTAATGCACTCTTCTAAGTGGTGCTAACTCACTACTAAGCAGTGAGTCAGCACATTTTATACAGCATAATGATTTTATATACGAGTATACTGTTAGACAAGTGAGATTGATTTGATGTTGCTGATACTTTTTCATTGGTGTAGCTCTTATGATTTTAATAATAATCAGTCTCAAACCAAACCTTGTTTTGGAAGAATTCACTGCTAATTGATGCTGTCATATTCTGTTTCAATCAGTTATGTGACAGTACATAATTTGTTGGATTATGATGTGTATACATGCTTTTGTGTTGATCTGTGTTGTATTAATCTGTACCGTTTGAAGGCAGTTACAGGTGTCAAAGTGTTCGCTGTTCTACTCTCTGATTGTATAGTTGGTGCTGTGTTGGCTATGACACACACGCACGCACGCACGCACGCACGCACGCACACACACACACACACACACACACACACACACACACACAAGAACAGTTTGTATTGTTTAAGTTGATAAAATATTTTTCAGGCTTTCTAGAAACGATCTCAGTGGTCCAGATGCTGGCCAAGCTCTCAGTGAAAGAATTTCCCATATGACGTCATTGAAGAAGTTGGTGTAAGTAGTTATCCATCCATTTCTTCATTAATTGGTGCTGCAAAATCCAAGTTGAATGTGGGCATTTGCTAGCAATGTTCATAAAAGGAGTTTAAATCTAAATGCAAATGACAAAGTGTTTTGCATTTCCTGATTAGTTTTCATTAAACATGCCTAGCTGATGAAGCCATCTGGCTTGTGAACCCCCACCTTCTCATGTCTTCCCAGATATGTCTTATCAGCTCACACAAACATTGAAACAACAGGCTTTAGCAGCTAACTGTGTTGGTTACCTGGTACCAGCTGGGGCTAGAATTGATCAGAAGACAGACCAGTGCAACAGAGGAATGCTGATTTGAGATGGCGTTCAAGCGTTGTGTGCTCGAAGTGACATTTCATGTCAACGGCCTTGACCTGACCTATGCCAATATTTGGCAGACTTCGTTCATCTATGCCACAAATCTATACCACATAACTGTATCTAGTCTCATAGTTTGATGTAATTGCTTCAGAGAGGCTGCCAAAGATAAGAGATAAGCTACAAAGCGTAGACCCTTTGGAATTACCCTGGAAGCAAATTTTTTAGGTGACCCAATAAGCTCAACAGCTCCCTCTTTGAAATACTGTGCTTATTTTTGAAAATATCCATTTTGATTATCCTGCTAAGTTTGTCATCAGGCAACCTTGCTTCCATTCTATCAGTGTCTATGAATATCCCTAAATATTGCAACTGTACAGTAGGTCCCACAGTCTTATGCGGGGCTGTTGGGACACGTAGCATATTAAATACCAAGGTAAACCTAGCCATTGTTCTCTCTGCCGTGGCATTGGGTGGATATATAGTTAGAAAGTCATGTAAAAAGTGTAACATAAAATTAATTCCATAGTTATGCTGAGCTATCCAACAAATCGCTTGTGAAAGCCAGTCAAAAAATGTTGGACTGGAGTGGCTGCCACAAACTAGCCTAGTATAGAAACAATATTCTCCATTCCACTTGACTCCATAGTAATGGGTGGATAGGAATCTGTTTAAATGCATCTACTACAGTCTTACATAACCAAGATCCCTTACCCCTTATCTAGGATTCCCTGTATAGCATCATCTAATTTAACATAGGACAGAGAGTATTCCTCTTTGTTGATCAGCTCATTTAAACTAGTCTGTTTGTCACTGTTATGTTGGGCGGATAAATCAACAGTGAGATGCATCTTCCTGGAATAGGTGCCGTCAGCTAAACCCAGGGGACTTACTCTGTATAGTGAGAAGGGGGCGTTATGAAAAGACCTACCAGGAACCCTTTCTTCATTTCTTTCATTATTAGTCAATTGATTATTTCAGGCTGTGCTTGCTTACAAGTTATTTGGACCTTACAAACTGGCCACTGATGGCAACGGTGGCTCACTAATCCCAGTGAAGAAGGCCTCCCTCAAATTTGTCACAAAGGCCTTATCTGGGCACCCCACTAGCTCCCCTCCAGTCTGTCTATGTCAATGGGTGTGGTAGTCACTGTCTGACTGCCAAGTGTGTTTGTCTCCTTCACTGCTATTTGTGTATGAGTCACAGTCTGTCTGTCAGTAGTGTCTGTTTTTACTAGTCACTGTGTCGATCTAGTGGTGTTGTGTGTTGTCTTAGCTCGGTGTCCATCGGACATGTTCCTACCATCTGGTCTGGTTGGGCAGGATACACCGGCATGTGGTGCCCCTCGAGGATGGCTGATCACAGGGCAGGTGACACGGTCTCAACATCCGGTAGAGGTTGAACTGACACGTCCATCGCAGCCAGTGCGTCCGTATCCGTTCGTGCGGCCAATGAAGATAAGGGTACCATGCTTGCCCGAGCGGTTCCCGGTCCATCGGAGGGGTGTCGTGCAGCGATAATCTCCCGTATTTGTGTTGTCTGACACAGAATTTGTAGTGCTTGCACAACGTCAGTCAGTGGCTCCCCACTACTGATGGATGTGCTACTGGGCTGCGGGAAATCACACTCTGCCGTTGTTACATTGTTCTTACTCGTTTGAGCCAGAATCTGACCCACACCCGAGAGAAAACGTTAGAGCCAGTAGCGATCCCATTGCGGAGGTGATGGCGGCGGCCTTATGTGGACAGCACTGGCACTAGCGTCAGGTGTAGATTGATTGTCAGTCTCGCTGGAAGTTATCCTCGTAAATTCGCACAAGCTGTGCCTTCTTGATGCCAGTAGATAGTTTTATGCTGCGTTCCTCGATGCGCATACAGGGTGAAGCAGCTAAATAGTTGGCAGGGAGTCCAAGTTCAATATCCCAGCGACGTTGTTCCACGGCTGGACTCGTTCCAGGGTCCGAAGGCGTAGTCGATGACGTGATGTTTTCGTCCAAGACCAAGAAGTCCACAGAAAGCGCCGCTGCCGGGGGCGAATAAATAGATTCTCTATGACAGCGATCTGCTGGTAGATATCGTCGTTCCGCTGCGCTTCGTATCGGTCGGCCTCGCGGCATTTCTAGTACATAAATGTGGATTAAAAGCAACGATTAAAAAATGACGTGTTTCCTTGTTCGTGCTACGAGACAAAGATGGCCCAAGGAAGGGATGTTGCCAGATCCCACTGCTGGGATAATGCTTCTAATTGGTCAGACACCCCCTGCAGTGAGGGAATATAAGGGGTGCTGCCAGCTCTCATAGCAGGGTTAATGCTTGTAATTGGTCAGAGGCCCCCTGCGGTGAGGGGATGAACCTTTTAATTGGTCAGCTTTCATTCCCCCAGGCCCTTGGTAGGGATGGTCCCTGGCTTCTTCCCAAGATGCATCAGTCAGTTGTTCTGTCATAAATCATGCACTATGCTTCAAATTATTTAATAGAGTTGTTCCATTTCACTCAAATGTGTCGTTGCCACAAAATTTACTCAGAATAATGGAAATGCCCCTTGATTACAAGTAGGTTAAGAATCAAAATAGAAGAGTTGACTAATCTTGACAGGCCATTTATTTCTACTAACGTCGCAATAAATACATATTTTATAGAACCACAAACTCTCTCACTCTTCTCCTTCCTACTTGACAGTTGGTGAATTATTATTTCATATCTTTATTTGCACACATACATGCGTGTTGGAAGTGTACTTGTATCAAGAGACGTGTTCCCAGCAGTCACAGACCACGGCGGACAAGAGGCATTGAATTCAGATACACTGTTACAGCAGCAGTTTCATTGGAAGGCTTTAGAATATTATAATTTATTTTCAATTTCACTCAGGAGAATGTACTTGTTTACATAAACATCAGTTGGTGAATGGCTATGAAACATTCAGTAAACCTGTCTACATTGTCTTTTGTTATATATATTACAGGTTGGCTGGTTGTGAACTTGGATCTAAACCAGCACTCACTTTGGCTAAAGCTCTTTCACGCTGCCAGAAGATGGAGTGTCTTTGGTAAGTTGTGCACATTCAGACTAATTGTGAACATTCACAATCATACATAATGCATATATGAGTACAAGTTTATATGTCTACCATACTAGTTGCTCATAAAAATGTATTTTAAAATTCAAACGTTGGTTGTAACATATTATACTGATCACACAAATTAACACTACAGTGTATTCTGTGTAGATGCATCACATACGTTACCCAGACATTGCTACCAACAGTGCATAGAACGTTTTAAAAATTAAACAAGCAAATTATAGGCTTTTGAATAAATCTTGCATATTGCAGTCCAGAATGTACATCTTTGTGTTGTTTCTAATGACATTGACTTTTACAGGTTGAGTGGAAACAAGTTTGGTAGTGCTGAAGTTGCGGCAGCCCTCTCGAAAAGTCTTGTGTCAATGCCATCATTGCGTGAATTGGGGTATGTTGTATTATACATATATAGGTCAACGTTTTGCAGTTCAACTTCGCGGTTCAACTTAAATGCAATTCAACAAAAAACCGTGTAACTTAAAAAGTTACTGTCAGATTTTGATATTTTTTAGTGGGGCAAAACTAACAGACATTGCTAAATTTGCTTCACTGGATTGCATATGGTAATGGCAATACATCATTGTCCCCCTGACTTCTTAGAAACGCTGATGATGTTTCCATAGTAACGACCGCGTGTGCGTCGAGCTTCGAACCAGCTATATTTGTTCGCCGTGAATGCGGAACATACTGTCTGGTTACTGTGATTCCAGTACACATCAGTATTATATCTAACTAAATCATGTCCATACACCAGCAAATATCAGTGCTAACTTTGTTTATTGTGCCTTTGAACCTATAACGGAAACGGCCTAATACCCCGAACTGGTGACCCTGCCGGATAACAGGCCAATCAAAATGATCGTAAATACGCCCTGCCATGTGTTTGTCAGATGGCTGGCATAACCTGATATTGTAGACAACAACACGTTACAAATACAGATTCAAGGGCCATTGTTGTGGCAAATTAAGGGGACATGTCAATATTATAAATGGCTGTTATGTTTTGTCAACAATACCTAAAACGCCAATGAAAATCGTCACATTTCAAGCATAATACGAGTAGGTATCTGTCGACATTTCTGTTATCACAAACAATCAGGAAACGCTATCTAATTCTTTCTTTTTTTTTAACTACAACACTTACGATACTGAAATTTGGCGTATGAATGCAACTTACATGTAGGCAACTTTACACGGTTTGGAATTACGATTGGTGAAGGGTTTGTGTCAAAAATACACTGCCACTTTAGGCTGTCATTCAACTTTTGCTTAATTCATTCTCGGTGGTGTAGCAGACATAATTCGTTTATGTTAATCAAAATTTCCCTCAAGGTTATCAGTTTGACACTGTCATACTTATATGTGTCATTTATTTCTTTGGGGATTTTCTCAAAACGATATAATTTCACATTTTGTGGTTATTTTTTCACATTTATAAAAAAAATAAAAATCTTGTAACATACCAAATAAATGGAAAACTACAAATTTTATTGATTTGGAATATTATGTAGTATTTCAACTACAATCTTTGAAGAAATGGTTAATTTATCTTAAAAACTTCTACTGAACGACTTGCTTCTAAACTATGTAATAATGACTTCAAAAACTTCTGGAAGGACATAAAACATATGAATAATGCCAGGAGCCAAATCCTAGCAATGTTGTTGGTGCTTCTGGTGTGGAAAATGTAAAGAATATGTGGCTTCATCAGTACCAGTCCCTACTTAACTCTATACCTGGCTCTCCAGTCAACATCAAGAAGATCAATGAATACTGTAGCAATGTACAGTTTAATGTTCAAATGATTGTTAATGTTAAGGAAACTCAAGATATAATACATGCAATGCCTATAGGCAAAGCCCCGGGTTATGATAGTGTAAGTAACGAACATTTTAAATATGCGAATGAAAAACTTCATGTTCTCATGCCATTGTTATATAGCAGCATGTTAATTCACGGTTTTTTACCGGATGCTATGATGATTACAATCATAGCCCCCATAATTAAAAATAAGGCGGGTGACCTGTCTGATAACAACAACTACCGACCCATTGCTCTAGCCACAATTGCTAGTAAATTATTTGAATCCTTGATATTATCCAGGGTTTCTACTTTTTTATCTACATGTGTAAACCAATTTGGATTTAAAAAGCATCACTCAACTGAAATGCTCATATTTTTATTAAAAGAACTCTTTCGACACTACATAGCGAATGGCTCATCTATGTATGTCACTATGCTGGATGCCTCTAAGGCCTTTGACAAAGTCAAGCATAGTAAGGTATTCGCCAAACTAATTGACCGGGGATGTCCTTCTTTTATTGTGCGCATTTTTTATTACTGGTACAGAACTAAAAAATTCACTGTCAGATGGAGTTGTAGCTTCTCTGAATTTTTTTTCGTTTCAAACGGTGTTAAGCAGGGTGGAATCCTTTCTCCATATCTTTTTAACATTTACATGGATGACTTAAGTGTAAATTTGAATAAACTACAAATTGGTTGTTTTTATGCAGAAACCATAATGAATCATATGATGTATGCCGATGACCTTTGTGGTTTTTTTACCTAGTGTTGCTGGGTTGAGAAAACTCACCGATTGTTGTGCCGAGTACGGCAATATGTTTGATATAACATACAATGCCAACAAATCTTTCTGTCTGGTTATTGATAACAAACCAAGGGACAAGAAAAATATTCATCCTGTTGTTATCAATAACCATACACTACCTCACACTGAGAAATGTAAATACCTTGACCATATTATAAACAATAACCTTACTGATGATGACGATATTGCCAGGCAGAAAAGATGTATCTATGCGCAGGCAAATGCTTTAGCCAGAAATTTAACTTATGAAACAGTTCCATTAAAACAACTTTATTTAATTCATACTGTGGTTCAATGTATACCTCAAGTCTTTGGTGTAACTTTAAAAAACAGAGTCTGAAAGGTATTACTGTTGCTTATAACAACAGTTTTAGAATTATACACAACTTGTCACCCCGCTGTAGTGCAAGTCATATGTTCGCTACTAATTATGTTAAATCCTTTAATGAACGCATTCGCTCAGCAATTTTTAGCCTTTTATGCCGGTTAGAAAAATCCGACAATATACTTTTTGTGAATTATTTTCACACTTTTATTTATTATCGAAGTCCATTGATTAAACATTGGATTGATCAATTGTATACTTTTAATTCATGATGTTTGTACTTTTATACAAATATATTTTTTATCCTGACTTATTCTATATATATTTTTACTACACGTCATGTATGTATATTTATATATATATATTTTTCTCACTACATGTACCTCTATTGTTCAACATGTGTGTATATTTATGTTTTTTTTACTTGTATGTATATATATATGGGCTCTTGCCTGAAATAAAACATTATTATTATTATTAATTCAAAGCAAGCATATAGTAGACAGCCCAGCTACCTTAACTCTAATCGCGAGGGAGTTCCACAGAGTTTGAATGGCCCTAGTTGCGATATTTATTTAACTCGTTTAACTCTGGGAATTTAAAATATCTCCTGACTAGATGAACGAAGCTGCAAATGTTTTCTTGCAGGAGGGAGCAGTGAGTATACATACACTGGCAGCTTAGATGACCAAATGTTTGACCCAAAAGAGTAATATTTGTGGGTTTAAACTCAACATGCTTAATAACAGTATTTCCCAAATGTTCTGGAGGGGACATTTGTTTAACGCATGATATGCTAGTGTGGTAATTGATCCATATTAAGTCTTCATACGGCCTAAGAAACCTGATCTTAGAACATTACACATTTTACTTAAAATCTCTGCTGTAATAGGTAGCCTGGGTTTAAACTACATTATCCTGTGATTTCTTTACTGCTTTTAGAATAGTTTGCAAACACAGGAAAGGCTGGTCATTTATAAAACAGCATCCATGGATTCTAAAAACCTGCCTTGACATAAGTAAACCAAATGCCTACTAGATATGTCTTTATGGTAGAATACTTTAACTGTAAGACACTAAAACAGTGTGCCACAAAGTAGATGAGAATTTCTTCTGATAGAGTTGGGTGTGTAGGACTCATGCTTCCATTGGAGACATATCTGAAAATCTTCTCAATGCTCTAAAATCTGCTTCATATACTGTCCGGGTAGACTTGTTTATTGACCTATCCCATCAACGTCCAACTACCCTACCTAATATCCGAGGGCATGGACACTGGCAAGGTTTGAGTGCCGCCCCGGGTGCGAGCTGTCTGAATCTGCTGGCCTGGAACTGAGATAATGCATCAACAGTGTTATTATTCATACCTGGGATGTGTTTAGCAATAATTATAGTTCCCAGATGCAGCACACCATGTCAAGCACCTCATTAACCTCATAATTGGTTGAACTTTAGATCTACCCTTGTAGCTTCATTATCACAGTAGAAACTAATTTTTTTCTTGCCCTTCCACTTCTCTCCCCATAGTGTAGCTGACACCACGATAGGGTAGAGCTACAGTCTTACATAACCAAGATCCCTTACCCCTTATCTAGGATTCCCTGTATAGCATCATCTAATTTAACATAGGACAGAGTATTCCTCTTTGTTGATCAGCTCATTTAAACTAGTCTGTTTGTCACTGTTATGTTGGGCGGATAAATCAATAATGAGCTGCATCTTCCTGGAATAGTTGCCGTCAGCTAAACCCAGGGGACTTGCTCTGTATAGTGAGAAGGGGGCGTTATGAAAAGACCTACCAGGAACCCTTTCTTCACTTCTTTCATTATTAGTCAACTGATAATTTCAATGTGTGCTTGCTTACAAGTTATTTGGACCTTACAAACTGGCCACTGATGCCAGTGGTGGCTCACTAATCCCAGTGAAGAAGGCTTCCCTCAAACCTGTGATGAAATTTGTCACAAAGGCCTTATCTGGGCACCCCACTAGCTCCCCTCCAGTCTGTCTATGTCAATGGGTGTCACTGTCTGACTGCCAAGTGTGTTCGTCACCTTCGCTGCTATTTGTGTAGGAGTCACAGTCTGTCTGTCAGTAGTGTCTGTTTTTACTAGTCACTGTGTCGATCTAGTGGTGTTGTGTTGGGCAGGATACACTGGCATGTGGTGCCCCTCGAGGATGGCTAATCACAGGGCAGGTGACACGGTCTCAACATCCGGTAGAGGTTGAACTGACACGTCCATCGCAGCCAGTGCGTCCGTATCCGTTCGTGCGGCCAATGAAGATAAGGGTACCATGCTTGCCCGAGCGGTTCCTGGTCCATCGGAGGGGTGTCGTGCAGCGATAATCTCCCGTATTTGTGTTGTCTGACACAAAATTTGTAGTGCTTGCACAACGTCAGTCAGTGGCTCCCCACTACTGATGGATGTGCTACTGGGCTGTGGGAAATCACATTCTGCCGTTGTTACATTGTTCTTACTCGTTTGAGCCAGAATCTGACCCACACCCGAGAGAAAACGTTAGAGCCAGTAGCGATCCCATTGAGATCTGCGGAGGTGATGGCGGCGGCCTCATGTGGACAGCACTGGCACTAGCATCAGGTGTAGATTGATTGTCAGTCTCGTTGGAAGTTATCCTCGTAAATTCGCACAAGCTGTGCCTTCTTGATGCCAGTAGATAGTTTTATGCTGCGTTCCTCGATGCGCATACAGGGTGAAGCAGCTAAACAGTTGGCAGGGAGTCCAAGTTCAATATCCCAGCGACGTTGTTCCACGGCTGGACTCGTTCCAGGGTCCGAAGGCGTAGTCGATGACGTGATGTTTTCGTCCAAGACCAAGAAGTCCACAGAAAGCGCCGCTGCCGGGGGCGAATAAATAGATTCTCTATGACAGCGATCTGCTGGTAGATATCGTCGTTCCGCTGCGCTTCGTATCGGTCGGCCTCGCGGCATTTCTAGTACATAAATGTGGATTAAAAGCAACGATTAAAAAATGACGTGTTTCCTTGTTCGTGCTACGAGACAAAGATGGCCCAAGGAAGGGATGTTGCCAGATCCCACTGCTGGGATAATGCTTCTAATTGGTCAGACACCCCCTGCAGTGAGGGAATATAAGGGGTGCTGCCAGCTCTCATAGCAGGGTTAATGCTTGTAATTGGTCAGAGGCCCCCTGCGGTGAGGGGATGAACCTTTTAATTGGTCAGCTTTCATTCCCCCAGGCCCTTGGTAGGGATGGTCCCTGGCTTCTGGTAGGCTCCCAAGATGCATCAGTCAGTTGTTCTGTCATAAATCATGCACTATGCTTCAAATTATTTAATAGAGTTGTTCCATTTCACTCAAATGTGTCGTTGCCACAAAATTTACTCAGAATAATGGAAATGTCCCTTGATTACAAGTAGGTTAAGAATCAAAGAACCAAATTAGAAGAGTTGACTAATCTTGACAGGCCATTTATTTCTACTAACGTCTCAATAGATACATATTTTATAGAACCACAAACTCTCTCACTCTTCTCCTTCCTACTTGACAGTTGGTGAATTATTGTTTCATATCTTTATTTGCACACATACATGCGTATTGGAAGTGTACTTGTATCAAGAGACGTGTTCACAGCAGTCACAGACCACGGGGGACAAGAGGCATTGAATTCAGATACACTGTTACAGCAGCAGTTTCAATGGAAGGCTTTAGAATATTATAATTTATTTTCAATTTCACTCAGGAGAATGTACTTGTTTACATAAACATCAGTTGGTGAATGGCTATGAAACATTCAGTAAACCTGTCTACATTGTCTTGTTATATACATTACAGGTTGGAAGGTTGTGGACTTGGATCTAAAGCAGCATTCACCTTGGCTAAAGCTCTTTCACGCTGCCAGAAGATGGAGCGTCTTTGGTAAGTTGTGCACATTCAGACTAATTGTGAACATTCATAATGCATATATGAGTATAAGTTTATATGTCTACCATACCATACTAGTTGCTCATAAAATGTATTTTAAATTTGGTTGCAACATATTATGCTGATCACACGAATTAACACTACAGTGTATTCTACGTATATGCATCAAAAACGTTACCCAGACATTGTTACCAACAGTGCACAGAACGTTTTAAAAATTAAACCAGCAAATTATAGGCTTTTGAATAAATCTTGCATATTGCAGTCCAGAATGTACATCTTTGTGTTGTTTCTAATGACATTGACATTTACAGGTTGGCTGCAAACAAGTTCGGTAGTGCTAAAGTTGCGGCAGCCCTCTCGAAAAGTCTTGTGTCAATGCCATCATTGCGTGAATTGGGGTATGTTGTATTATACATATATAAGTCGCCATATTGGAAAATTTTATTTTCGTCTGTTTACTTCGATGTTTTGCAGTTCAACTTCGCGGTTCAACTTAAATGCAATTCAACAAAAACGTGTAACTTGAAAAGTAAGCGTCAGATTTGGATATTTTTTTAGTGGGGCAAAACTAACAGACACTGCTAAATTTACTTCACTGGATTGCATATGGTAATGGCAATAGATCATTGTCAAATGTCCATGAAAATTTTTTGTCAAGTTATAGTTTTAAAAAATTATTTTGTCTTTGCAAATTGTGATAAAGTGTCAACATTTTATGATCAAATCTCATTTGTTTATGTAGAGGCACACGGGGAAATTAATACTCTTCAAAATAAACACAACTTGCAATTAACAATATTGTATAGTTTTTTCTACAGATTTTTTGAACAGAAAGTACTAAATACGCTCAGAATTTGCCAATAATCCTGGCATTAGAGGAGCATTTGTTCACTAAATTCTGGGATCTAATAACTTTTAAGTAGTTTAAATTGTAGTATGCAAACATAGGACAGTAGTCAAATCATATGAAATATATTGTTCATGGCTCCAAGATTTCATTAGAAAATAATAATTTACACTTCTTCTTCCATTAAACGGCCAACATCATTATGTTGATGATTCTGTCGTTCGGCGCCTCTCACGTGCCGGGAATTGGTGGGTTAGAGATAGAGACCACCACTCTGAGTCCACAACAGGTTACACATTTACCCCCTGTGTGGGATCTTTTACTTCCCCTGGCATAGACATCAGGTAGAAGGGACCAACGGCTTTTAGTGTCTCTTCCGAAAGACACGAGCAAAGTGGGGTGAACAAATTTGCCCAGATTTTGAAACGGCAGCAGGTGGTTTTGAACCCCGGTCCCTTCGACCGAAAAGTCCGATGCTCTGCCACAGGTGGTTTTGAACCCCGGTCCCCTCCACCGAAAGTCCGATGCTGTACCACTCGACCACCGCGCCCCACACTTACTTTGGAGCAAAAATTTAAACGACTGCCACTTTTCGACCCATCTACTGCGGACCTTGTTCACGCACTGATGACCTAAGTCACGTAAACAAAATAAATTTGAGAGACTATACAACAAACCTTGGATAATAAGAGTGTGACATTGACACAAAGAGGTGGATTGTGAACCTGAGTGACAGGCAGATTAGTGCTAAAGGCCTAAACTTTGCCATTACCCGACTGCCATCCCGGTTAAAGAACTCATCGCCTGTACAGAGACAGTCACAAAACAGATGACGGACACTAATACGGATGAACTCAGATGTGAGGTCATCCGTACCATCAAACGAGCAAAACTCCCCAAACCAAACATCAGCAAAGGGGAGAGGACTGCTCTAAATGAACTGAAAAAGGACAAATCTACCATCACACTCCCCGCAGACAAGGGGAGGGTCACTGTACTCATGAACATCACTGAATACAGAGAGAAAATGACAGCCATTGTGCGTGACACGAACACCCATACCAAACTAGGCAAAGACCCCCACAAATACAAAATCATTAACATCTAAAAGAAGTGGAAGCTCAATCACAAACTGTACTGGAGATTATGCCCAGACTCCGAAGAGACCCCAAGTTATATGTGACCCCTAAGATCCACAAAGCCAACTACCCTATTAAGCCAATTGTATCTAGTTGTGGCAGTATCACATACAATACAGCGAAATACCTTGCCAGCATCCTCACTCCCTTGGTGGGTAAGAACGGTCACAGTGTCAAAAACACTCAGGAGCTGGTGGACAAACTAAAGGGGATGGAAATACCACCTGGGCAGAAACTGGTGTCATATGACGTCACAGCGCTCTTCACCAGTGTCCCTGTAGACAAAGCCCTAGAAGTCATCACTAGGAAACTTCACGAAGATGACAACCTACCCAGCCGTACTGAACTATCTATCACACAGATAGTCGAACTCCTTGTCTGAACACCACCTATTTCCTATATGATGGTGTCCACTACCAACAGACACATGGAGCAGCAATGGGCTCGCCCATACCCTCCTAGTAGCCAATCTATATATGGAACTTTTTGAAGAACTAGCCCTCTCTACAGCACCTCAACCTCCATCGCTATGGCTACGTTATGTGGATGACACGTTCATTGTACTTCATGAGTATGATGTGGGTGAGTTCACTGAACATATCAACAACATCGATCCACATGTTAAGTTCACCACTGAGCAAGAGAAAGACCAAAAACTACCATTCCTGGATCTCTGCCCACGTACACCGACTAATACCTCAACTTCAAATCACACCACCCCTTAATGCACAATAGATCGGTTGTGCGCACACTCACCAACACGTCACCACATTCAGAAAAGCAGAGCTTGTGCATGTCCGTAACGCCCTGAGAGCCAACGACTATCCGGAGTGGGCCCTTGAGGTTCCCCTGCCAGTGAGAAACTATCCAGAGTGGGCCCTTGAGGCTCCCCTGCCAGTGAGAAACTACCCGGAGTGGGCCCTTGAGGCTCCCCTGCCAGTGAGAAACTACCTGGAGTGGGCCCTTGAGGCTCCCCTGCCAGTGAGAAACTATCCGGAGTGGGCCCTTGAGGCTCCCCTCCCAGTGAGAAACTGCCCGGAGTGGGCCCTTGAGGCTCCCCTGCCAGTGAGAAACTACCTGGAGTGGGCCCTTGAGGCTCCCCTGCCAGTGAGAAACCACCCGGAGTGGGCCCTTGAGGCTCCCCTGCCAGTGAGAAACTACCCGGAGTGGGCCCTTGAGGCTCCCCTGCCAATGAGAAACTACCCGGAGTGGGCCCTTGAGGCTCCCCTGCCAGTGAGAAACTACCCGGAGTGGGCCCTTGAGGCTCCCCTGCCAGTGAGAAACTACCCGGAGTGGGCCCTTGAGGCTCCCCTGCCAGTAAGAAACTACCTGGAGTGGGCCTTTGAGGCTCCCCTGCCAGTGAGAAACTATCCGGAGTGGGCCCTTCAGGCTCCCCTGCCAGTGAGAAACTATCCGGAGTGGGCCCTTGAGGCTCCCCTGCCAGTGAGAAACTACCCGGAGTGGGCCCTTGAGGCTCCCCTGCCAGTGAGAAACTACCCGGAGTGGGCCCTTGAGGCTCCCCTGCCAGTGAGAAACTATCCGGAGTGGGCCCTTGAGGCTCCCCTGCCAGTGAGAAACTACCCGGAGTGGGCCCTTGAGGCTCCCCTGCCAGTGAGAAACTATCCGGAGTGGGCCCTTGAGGCTCCCCTGCCAGTGAGAAACTATCTGGAGTGGGCCCTTGAGGCTCCCCTGCCAGTGAGAAACTATCCGGAGTGGGCCCTTGAGGCTCCCCTGCCAGTGAGAAACTACCCGGAGTGGGCCCTTGAGGCTCCCCTGCCAGTGAGAAACTATCCGGAGTGGGCCCTTGAGGCTCCCCTGCCAGTGAGAAACTATCCGGAGTGGGCCCTTGAGGCTCCCCTGCCAGTGAGAAACTATCCGGAGTGGGCCCTTGAGGCTCCCCTGCCAGTGAGAAACTATCCGGAGTGGGCCCTTGAGGCTCCCCTGCCAGTGAGAAACTACCCGGAGTGGGCCCTTGAGGCTCCCCTGCCAGTGAGAAACTACCTGGAGTGGGCCCTTGAGGCTCCCCTGCCAGTGAGAAACTACCAGCCACAAGCAACAATAATTGTTCTATAACAACGAACTACAACCGACCCATGTTGGGACTACCATATGTAGCAGGACTATCAGAATAACTCAGACGAGTCTTCAAGTCACACAATGTGCACCTGTACCATAAGCCTTCAAAACACCCTTCATTCCATGGTAGTTCACTCGAAAGATAAGACACCGAAAGAACACCAGTGTGGGACTATCTATCACGTGACAACAACAGCAGACACACATACATCGGTGAGACTAAACGAACACCCAGCCAGAGGTTCAAGGAACATACGAACCTAGATAAACCTACAGGGAGACTACTGCCTGACCACTCACTCAAAGAACAAAACTGGCACAAGAGAAGAGTGAAAGAGGCAATATACATCAAGCGGAAAGGCCCCATCATGAACCGAGACTAGGGATACCACCTACCCGCCGTCTACAACCAGATTATTCCGCTACAATCTGAGCCACAACATAAGTCATCAGTGCGTGAACAAGGTCCGCAGTAGACGGGTCGAAACATCGCATTCGTTTCAACTTTTGCTCAAAAGTTAGTGTAAATTAGTCAAATCATGACATAATAAGTATTCCTTCAAACATCTCAATAAAACTGTAGAACAACAAACCTCCTTCACCCTCTCCATCTCCCTTTTATTTGCTCTCTTTCTGTCTCAGAGTTATCTCTTTCTCCCTCTTCCCTCCCTCCCCTATCACAATTTGTGAGTCGTTGAACTATTAATCACCAAATATCAGCACTAACATTTGTTTATTTTGCCTTTGCACCTATAACGGAAATGGCCTATGACCCTGAACTGGTGACCCCGCCGGATAACAGTCCAATAAAAATTATCGTAAACATGCCCTGCCATGTGTTTGTCAAATTGCTGGCATAACCTGATATCGTAGACAACAACACGTTACAAATACAGATTCAAATGCCACTGTGGCGTCAAATTAAGGGGGCGTGTCAGTGTTAGAAATGGCCATTATATTTTGTCAACAATAGTAAAACAGTGAAAATTGTCAACACTTATTATGCTGACATTTAGCATATGAACACGTCTTGCATGTAGGCAGTTTTATACGGTTTGGAATTATGATTGGTGAAGGGTTTGTGTCAAAAATGCACTGCCACTTTAGGCTGTCATTCAACTTTTGTTTAATTCATTCACGGTGGTGTAGCATATGTAAATTGTTCATGTTAATCAAAATCTCCCTTAAAGTTATCAGTGACATTGTCATGCTTATATGTATGTCATTTATTTCTTTGGGGATTTTCTCAAAACGATATAAGTTCGCATTTTGTGGTTATTTTTTTCACATTAATTTAAAAAGATTTTAATCTTGTAACATAAAAAAAATCTGGAATATTATATAGTATCTGTGAAGAAATTGTTAATTTATTTTTAAAAGTTCTATAAAAACTACTTAATTCAAGACAAGCGTATAGTAGCCAGTGGCGGGAGTTCCACCGAGTTTGAACGGCCCTAGTTCCGACATTTGTTTAACTCGTTTAACCCGGGGAATTTAAAGTATCTCATGACTAGATGAACGAAGCAGCATACGTTTTCTTGTAGGAGGGAGCATTGAATATACGTACACTGGCTGCTTAGATGACCAAATGTTTGACCCAAAAGAGTAATATTTCTGGGTTTAAACTCAATATTCTAACACACAGGCTTTCTAAAACATTGAAAACCAGATTAAAGTTATATAAAATTCTTAATTACCCTCATTATTTTTCAATATTATCTAAATGCATTGATAAAACTGACAAAATACATTGTGGTCTAGATGTTTCATCATAGCTTCAAATGTATTCAAAACGTCAACCATAATTATAAGGTACACTGTAATAACAGTATTGCCCAAATGTTCTGGAGGGGACATTTGTTTAAAACATGATATGCTAGTGTGGTAATTGATCCATATTAAAACAAAACAACATGGAATGACAATTACTAGACAAAGTTGCTTAATGTACTGAAAAGTGTAATATTTTATCTTTTATAGAAAACAAGATGAAAATTATTTGAAATTGGCAACTAACCTCATTATTTCCCAATATTAGCTAAATACATTGATACAACAGGCTAAGTACATTGCTATGTGGTTTAATAACTCTAGAGACAAGGAGGTTAAGAGGAGATCAGATTGAAGTTTTTAAGATATTGAATGGGTATGAAAATATTGATAGAAATATTTTTTCTCACTCAAGAAAGATAATAAAACTAGAGTACATGAGGTAACATTAATAAATTATCAGTGTAGATCGGATATCAGGAAGTACTCGTTCTCACAGAGGACGATCAATGAATGGTACAAATTATTTACAGATTGTGTAACTGCTAGCAGCGTGAATATCTCTAAAAACAAGGTTGACACATATCTCAGGAGGGCGATAGATGGAAAAATCTTGTAAAACACCACAGAATTAGTTCCAGATAAGAAACTGGCACACCACCTAGTGATCATATATATGGTGGTGACATTTTGGTATTGCATATTTGCATAAATATAGTTTGTTGTATTACAGGATGGAAGCATGTCAACTTGGAAATCCTGGATTGTACGCTATGGCTACAGGTCTTTCACACTGCCCAAGACTGGAGACCCTTAAGTAAGCCTTCAGCTATGTAACTTTAAATTGACTATGCCTTCATATATGAATACAAGATGTGTATGAATGTAAAGTTTAATTTATTTAGCATATCTCCGTGGTTGACCATAAATGTTGTACACAAGTGCTGAAGTATTATGAAGTTAAATTTGTTTGCTATGACAGCTTTCTGTCTGGTGATAAAATTAATATTTTGTTGCATATATACTATTTCATGAACAGTAGTGGTTCATCTTTATACAATTCTGTAACTGTTAAACATGTAAAATAGTATGATATACAGTTATAGGATCTAATTAATATCACAGCTGTCTAGCATGTGTGTTGTAACAAATACCTGTATCACTGATGGGGTAGTCATATTATGTTTTGGGGATACCTACAATTTGCTGGTACTCAAAGTAAATGTCATTAATTTGGCCTGTTTCATCCTATGTCATACTTGTGTTTACATAAAATATACTAAAATTTGTAGGTTGGGTGGAAACCATTTTGACAACGAATGTCATCTTTGGGTCATGGAAAATGCCTTGTCCAACCTTCCATTAAGGAAAGGGAAATGAGGTATGTTTACATTCGTTGTGTGTGGTCCAGTCACTTGTAATGTATTCATTTATTTATTATTTGTTATGCTGTAACATGCACTAACAGTAAGATTAAAATGGTGTATTTGTGCATTTATCAAATATTGTCATGAATTGATATTTTCCACCTATTATTTGTCCAGTTACATAATTATATATATAAACTGTGTTACTCATGTTTTATTAATCAAGAAGTTTGATTAATTTTCAGTGTACCAACACATAATATCTATGTCATCATGTTGATGATTTATGAATAATAGGGTAGAGATTGAGACCATTCTGCCCATCTAAGATGTTTAATACATTTACGTATTTGCAACCTCGTGGAGGATTGTTCATTTGTTTTTATTGTTCATGAATATATACAGCAGCCAGCTGGCTCTTCGATTCAATTTTAGAATCTAATACCTAATAAAAAATAAATGTGTTGATAATGTTTCTTAAATGTAAAGATCAAACCTTCCTGGTTCATTGTTAAGTACTGGATAATATCACAATGTATTTGCATCCATAACAGATAGCAGTGGTTTACATCGGAATATGTATATTCAAGTGTATGTGGATAATGTTTACAGTGACTGTGCCTTCACATAAATGTGTGTGTGCATGCGTGCGTGTGTGCGTGGGTGCGTGTGTGCATGCATGCATGCATGTGAATGTACAATTTTATTCATTTAGCATGTTACTCTGGTTATACAGAAATATACAACAGTTAAATTTATTTGCTATGACGATGTTGCATGATACTATAGGTGATGCTTAAATAGTGTCTCCCCAAACATTGCCAAAGTCCAGTTTGAACATTCGATGGTGTTATACGTGAACTTTTCACTGTGTCTTTACTAAGGTGTGAGAGCCAATCTGTGATTGTTTGTAGGAGACGTTGGCTCCAACAAGGTTCACTACGACAGCGCTGAATTCACTGTCAACGATGTGGATTTATCCAGTCCAACAATTTGTGCCGTAAATGTCAAGCGACACGGACCTCAAAGCGATTTCTTAACTTGTCACATCTCTGTTCACCTGTCAATACAGGATTAAAACAGATGTGACTGAATGTTGCTTGTTGGGAATACGACTGACTTAGTTATGTGTGGCATAGTTATGTGTGACATAGTTATGTGTGGCATAGTTATGTGCTGCTAATTGTAATGTACACTGACTGTAATCAGCAGACAAATTTATATGTACATTCCATTAAGAGTTGACACCTGACAAATATGTAGTAATGTATAGCCACTGTACATATGATGTGCACATTTTTGTTATCAGATTACCAATATGTACATTCTTTGTACATTCACTGTACATAGTATTATGCATAACAATACACATACTTGTGTCAGTTGACCAAGTTGTACCTCCTATGTATATTCATGGTACATATTGTTGTTCAGAGATCAATATGAATATTCACTGTAGTTAGTATTACACACAGGCTTTTTTGTCAATTGACAAATATTACAACGTGTCTATATCCATTGTACATATTATCATACAGACTTTAGTCAAGTGACCAATAGGTAACCTCATTGTTCACTGAACGTCTGTCAACCGTTTGCAAATAAATTTAGTATGACTGTAAATTTAAGTAAAATAACAGTAATTGTTTGTTGAAATTAAGGTATTTTGAAACAAGATAAGAAGTAGTATTTTCAAAGAAATACCTTGGAGGTTGTAAGTTACTACAAATATGTATGTCTACCTTTTCAAGCCCGAACCTTCATGCATGGGTGGAGATCAATTGTGGTAGCTGTCTGGAAAGGTGATGTTTGTTGATGTTGTCAAGTTGTCACATTTCGTTTTGATAACATGTTACGAGTAATAACATGTAGAAGTGAGACACAGGGCTGTAGTACGTATAACTGCTTAGAAATTACACCAACATGTGTCACAAGAACCTGTTGTAACTGTCACACCTGGCTGCACTTGGGCCAGTTGGAGGACAAAGTGGAAGGTGTAACATAACCTGTGACAAGGTGTATCATAAGCTTTGTCTTTTAAATAGTAGCAGAAGAAGCTGGATATTTCTGACAGAATGACAAAATCATGTAATTTGATTAAAAGTATGTACATAGACAATATAAAATTTAACATGTGTATATCATTGTTTCAAATTCATAGAATTGACCTAGACCAACATGTAATATAAAATGTGTCTGTATGTAGATAGTAGTAGTGTCACTGTATATGGTATTCATTGTACACGTAGTTACTTCGTTTTTTTGTGCTCATTCCACGGATGCCGCATGTAGGAGAAAAATCGTGCAGTTGTAAAATTCTGCCACAGATATAAAACGAAAGGAAATACAAAATAACTATGTGACAATTAGAAACTGGGGAGCATTCATTGTACAAATATATTGGCAAGTGAAAATCGTCCACTCGTGCCTCCATCTGTTGGAGCATTTTCACTGTACATATTATCAAATTAGATGTTGTTAATTGACAAATAAGTAACCTTGGTGTGTATTCACTGTATTTTTGTATCAGAGAGTATTGTTGTCAACTAACAATTATGCAACTTTTTGGAGTATTTTCACTGTATGTAGTATCAAATTAGATGTTGTTAGTTGCCAAATGTGTAACAATGACCTATTTGTATCACATTAATAGAGTTGTTGTCATCTGACCATTATGTAATGTTTAGAGTATGTTCACTGTACGTAATATAAAAGTAGATGTTGTTAGTTGATAAATATAAAACCTCGTGTATATTCATTGTATTTTTGTGTCGCATATACTTGTGAGCTGACCAAGCTCTTTCTATAATAAAAATGCTGCCAGTTGTTCAACAGGTGTGATTCTTTACAACATGTCGCGCCTTCAGACTAGTGAACCTTCTAAATAATTATTTAACAGTATTTAATACAATTTATCTCCAAAGCAAAAAAGGAACCCATTGGCTTATCGAGACTCCAACAATTGTTCATCTTTGTTTAACCTCCTGAAATATGCATAAATGATTTATTTAAACATATCCACGCTGCTTGCATTTACAAAACATATCCACGCTGCTTGCATTTACAAAATTGGCAGATAATTTGTTCCATTCGTTTATCATGAGGCGATTGGACGACCGTCCATTCTGCACAGCCAAAGACAAGTGGTCACAATGCAGGTTGTTGAGGGCAGTGGCGACATTGTATGACACTCAATAATACTGATGTAGACTAACAAGCTTTGTTGTTGAGGGCAGTGGCGACATTGTATGACACTCAATAATACTGATGTAGACTAACAAGCTTTGTTGTTGAGGGCAGTGGCGACATTGTGTGACACTCAATAATACTGATGTAGACTAACAAGCTTTGTTGTTGAGGACAGTGGCGATATTGTATGACACTCAATAATACTGATGTAGACTAACAAGCTTTGTTGTTGAGGACAGTGGCGATATTGTATGACACTCAATAATACAGATGTAGACTAACAAGCTTTGTCGTTGAGGCCAGTGGCGACATTGTATGACACTCAATAATACTGATGTAGACTAACAAGCTTTGTCGTTGAGGCCAGTGGCGACATTGTATGACACTCAATAATACTGATGTAGACTAACAAGCTTTGTCGTTGAGGCCAGTGGCGACATTGTATGACACTCAATAATACTGATGTAGACTAACAAGCTTTGTCGTTGAGGCCAGTGGCGACATTGTATGACACTCAATAATACTGATGTAGACTAACAAGCTTTGTCGTTGAGGCCAGTGGCGACATTGTATGACACTCAATAATACTGATGTAGACTAACAAGCTTTGTCGTTGAGGCCAGTGGCGACATTGTGTGACACTCAATAATACTGATGTAGACTAACAAGCTTTGTTGTTGAGGGCAGTGGCGACATTGTGTGACACTGAATAATACTGATGTAGACTAACAAGCTTTGTTGTTGAGGGCAGTGGCGACATTGTGTGACACTCAATAATACTGATGTAGACTAACAAGCTTTGTTGTTGAGGGCAGTGGCGACATTGTGTGACACTCAATAATACTGATGTAGACTAACAAGCTTTGTTGTTGAGGCCAGTGGCGACATTGTATGACACTCAATAATACTGATGTAACGTCAGTGACGGTGGGCTCACTGTTCACTGCCTGCTCCAAGCACCTAAGCCGGACCGAACGATTTTGAACTTTCACATCTGGTAACACGCACGTGTAACAACATTGCAGACCTGTCGCAACAGTACGACTCTACTTTGAAAGAACTGTTAAACAACCACGCTCCACTAATCACACGGTCAATTACTGTGCGTCCCAACACACCTTGGCACTCAAACGAACTATCGCTTGCTAAGCGAAGGCTCAGGCAAGCAGAGCAGAAATGGAGACTGACAAAGCTGCATATTCGTCGATACATCTACACTAGACAACGTGAGGCTTACAAACAACAAATACAGTCTGTTAAAGCCAAATTCTACACAACGAAAATGTATTAATGTGCCGCTGGGAACACACTGTGTACGTTGAAATGATGCAGTGTTACTGACTTCAAGATGATGACGAATTAAACATGGAATAAACCTGTATAAAATAGTTGTACAAATACCAACCCGGGAGGTGCCTGTAAAACTGGCAACACAAATCCGTAAGACCGCAAACGAACTCGTATGATTATCGACGTTCACTGGTTTGCCGTGCATGCTCAGAAGTTTAAACTGGGATATATTGATTAGATCTCGCGAGATTTCGGCGCATCTGACTGCGATTGGCTAAAATATTCGAGAGAATCGCTCTTCCGACGTGTTTTGAACTGATGATGTGTTATTCGTGTATTGTTCGTGTATTGTTCGTGTATTGTTCGTGTGTTATTTGAAAAACGCGTGTGTTACAGTGTTGCTTTAAAACGTTCGCCACTGATTTTCATGCAATGGCGTATTTATGGGGGCATTGGGCCATGGCCCCTTTGGCTTAAATGTTTGGACTTTTTCGTATATAAACCGCGGTGGAAGTCCTGCCAGTAGCGAGGACATTTATGTCATTGTTTCCCAGCCGCTCTTCTAGAACATCGTCACAGACACAAACAGTGCAACTATGGTGAAGTATACGTCAGCGTGGCTGAACGGATTGATTCCTCTATTCATTTGTGAATTCACAAGTAGAAAATAAGCATTATGTTGATGCAAATACTACCCGAAGTCGGAGAGACGGACGAATGTTTCCATACACAATCAGAGCAAATGGCGAGTTGGGGTTTCCGTGACATGACACGTTCGTAGGTGCGCCAACAATAGGTCCGCGTATAAAATGACAGGATTCATGTCAGTGTCACCTGGCCAGTAGATGCCTACCGGTTGTCAGATACTCACAGTATGACTAATACATGCTAAGCATTACTGCAACGGCAGCGTATTTGACGGTTCGCAAAGCGCCAAAGGTAATTATAACAAACTTTCTGACGGTTAGACTTTGAAGTTAATTATGCGACATACCTGAAAATGTAGTAATTTTTCCAGGCAACACAAGAATCACTCCAACAACTACAAGATTGAAAACATAATAGACTGGCATAAACCATAATTATGTATGTACGTACGTACGTACGTACGGACGGACGGACGCATGGATGCATGCATGCATGTATGTAGTTGAGACCGGGGCACCATGGCCATTAGATTGTTTGGTCACTTGCACTTTTAATTATAGCATGTGACGTCACCTAGTGTGTGCTCTAAATATACAAAACACACGCAGACGACAGTGACGTAGATGCCACAGAGCTATTGGAGTTAAGTCATCCAATGCGTTTCAGACACACGTAAACAAATTGTGTAAGGGTCTGAATACGCGGATCGCAGGGCAACCTGGGATTACACAACATATGTTATTGAATGGCGAAGGCCTGGGGCACTATGATTGAAGCAAATTATATTCACCGTCAAGTCTTCAACAATGGCGAGGAGAATGAACTAACGGAGTACCTCATCACATCAGCGAAGATGTAACATGCTTTATCTCCAGGACATACAAGGCAGCTGGCATACCAATTGGATGTAAGAAATGAGAAAGAAATTCCAAATGCGTGGACTTGAGATAAGGAAGCAGGACAAGGCAGGATGACTGGATTCCACCAGCGAAACCCTACACTTAGCCTTCAAAAACCTAAGGCAATTAACCTTAGCCGTGCTGTATATTTTAAGAGAGCAACTGTCGGGATGCGTATACCTACAGGCATTTGTGCCGCAGACCATCCAGTCTGGATTTCCGGTGAATGAATGCTACCCTTTCAACAAAGACATCTTCACGGATGATGAATATTTGACATATTTCGTCACCGACCAGCTGGAAGAAGTTCCACTAAGAGAGGAAGTCACATAGCAGCCAGGACTAGCAGTCGCTCAGCTGCCGGGACCAGCAGTCGCTCAACAGCCAGGACAAGCAGTCGCTCAACAGCCAGGACCAGCAGTCGCTCAACAGCCAGGACCCGCAGTCGCTCAACAGCCAGGACGAGCAGTCGCTCAACAGCCAGGACCAGCAGTCGCTCAACAGCCAGGACCAGCAGTCTCTCAACAGCCAGGACCAGCAGTCGCTTAGCAGCCAGGATCAGCAGTCGCTCAACAGCCAGGACCAGCAGTCGCTTAGCAGCCAGGACCAGCAGTCGCTTAGCAGCCAGGACCAGCAGTCGCTTAGCATGCCACAGTAAGATCATTTAATCAGGCAAGCCAGTCCCAGTGTTTTACAAACTGACATACAGTCTTACCCCAAAAGCACATAAACGAAAGCATGGTTCTGGGAGGAAACTTGCAACATCTCGCATCCTGACAGACACACCTGGGAAAGATGCATTCTATGCACAATCGAGCCAGAAATCAAAGAAACCGAAGAAAATGCTACTCCAGTGCAACAGAGAAAGACTAGTGCAGTGGGACTTGATCTCAGTAACCAGGTCGCAGTGGCTGGTCCTAGTAGGAGACAACAAGAGTCTTACACCACATCTGACACATAGTCTAGCAACAACGACGCTATGGCACTAGATGACTCTGATTCTGAAGGAAGCACATCTAGCAGAGACAACACTTTGAATGGCTTTGATGTATCCAACCTTGTTGTCGGTGACTACGTCCTCGTAAGGTTTGATGCATCCAACCTTGTTGTCGGTGACTACGTCCTCGTAAGGTTTGATGTATCCAACCTTGTTGTCGGTGGCTACGTCCTCGTAAGGTTAGATGTATCCAACCTGAGGGGAAACAATAGATTTGTGGACACCTAGGAACAAACTTATGATGGCATGATACTGCACCTGGTTAGAAAAGCCAGGCCAATCACCAATGTACTTTTTTGTAATGTGGAGTATACTGACAACTTGAATAGGGGTCATTCTGTGTCAAATCAACCAGTTTTCAGGAAATTGCAAAAGTGGATGTCTCAGAATTTGTTTAAATTTTAAGCAATGAATAATAACTATTCCTGAGCACTTCTGCATCAGAACTAAGCATTTTATCTTTTTTTCATTTAATTTAATAACAAAAGTCTATGCACAGTTAAAAAATGGTGGTAATAGGACTTGTCCCATATCCTCTTTTTTGGTGCTAAAAGTTGTAAAATATAGAAAAGTTTAAATTTAAGGCTGATTTATTCTGAATGTTTAGCAACTAGAAGCCTACTGAGTGAATAGGTTATTGCCAGTATCCCTGACAACAGATGGTGGCAATTTGGACATTGTACTGTAACACAACAATGGAATGTAGTTGTTGAAATCCTTCTCTGAAGAAGAATTATTTTCCTGCACCCTGTATACCAATTGCCCTTTGCCCTACCATTCTTGAATTTTGCATAGATAATCTGTACCAACATGTATACATATTCAGCAGATATGTAGCCTGTAAACTTCTCTAGTTAGAAGCCCCTGAAAACAGATTAAAATAATGGGTACATTTTGGGGCGTTCAAGTTATAAGGTGTTCACGTTATAGGGCGATACAGATACAATTTGCTTGCAAATCCTTAGTTTTATGCAGAAGTGCTCAGGTGTAGCTACTTATTCATTAGTTAAAATTTAAGCAAATTCTGAGACATCAACTTTTTGCCATTGGTTGATTTGATACAGAATCACCCTTAGTGGCAAATATTACTAACGTCTTTGTAAATCATTACATGACAGTCTGCTGGGTAATGTGAACATTTCTAGTGCCCTAATTTCTCGAAACACTGATTGCAAGCTGTTTTACAAGTCCTGTAGGTTTGAATCAGCGCATTTGATTTAATTCGCTGGCCAGTGTTTCTGTGTATGTATTACTATGTAATGGTGACCATGTCCTACTGGTACACTGTATGTATGCACAAGTTCAGCACAACTGGGCAACCCACTCTTGTTTTCTGCTAGAGAATGGTAGTTACCAACCTTAATAGTCAGTTTGTTTCTGTTACCTTCATAACATTGTACCAGAAGAATAGGATGAATTGATACAAACTATGAGTCAGTGTTGTGTTGTTTCAGAGCTGTGATAGACTTTGAAGAGATGGCTGCTGGCCTCAACAAGCGACGTATGATTCAGTCGGCCGTGTTCAAGCAGCTTGTCAAAGTATGACAACTAGCTGGACTGAACTAAAGCTATCTTATTTGTCTATTTGTAGAGTTGTTTTAGAAATATCTGATTAAGGTTATCTCAGTATATGATTAACAAAATCATATATACTTCTTGAAGTGATAACATTAGCATTATGCTAGGACATAATTGACATCTATCTTTCAATGAGGCCACAAAAACTTGAAATCACTTAAATTTTTGCAAAATAATATTTATAGAGACAATTAAAGTTTCAATCTGTGGATTGAAGAGTTGTTCATTCAATAATATATTAATTATGGGTTTATTGTAGTTATAACATAAGCATTTTTGACAAAAAGATCTTATACTAAAACTGTATGTTTAACATCAGTTCAATATTTAAAAGAATCGATCAGTATTATAAGATTATATAAAATACTGTTATTGTGGCAATTACTAAAGTACTGTCCATCACATGACATGGGCAGTGTAAACTATTGTTGTTATAGATAATAATATACAAATGTTCTTGTTTCTGCTAACTTTGGTTACACTTTTAATGTGTTTCTTGCTGTGCCTACAGTTGGTTGACCCGGGGGTCAAGGCGTGGCAGCCTACAAAGGGAAAATGCAACGTGATCATGTTTGTGGGTCTACAGGGAAGTGGCAAGATGACGACTTGTACAAAGGTACGTCACAGCACTTGAAACTGTGACAGGTTGAAAATAATGCATACTGCGATTGCATGTTGTAAAATTATAAGCAATACCTTACCGATTTCTTCAGTAAGGTAAAAAGAAAACGGTCTGATTTAAACGTCCCTCCTCATTTTAAATGTTTTCACTAGTCTCATTTCAAATTTATTTTGCGAAAAATCAAACCTACTAGTGTCTACTGCAACATGCTAGTTCATTTGTGCAACTTTTGCATGTAGTTTTTTGTGTGAAATCATCAGACTATTGAATTACTAAATGTTTGGTAAAACGTTAATTGAAGTGAAAATGGAAACACTGAAAACTAACGAATTTCACCCTTGGTCATGTGATCAACATTGACCCGCACAGTGTTTACCAGATTCAGATATAATTTATTCAGATCCGTAGCAAACAAAACATACAATACAAACTCAACATACATTAATGTAATATAACAATTTTATAACAATATATAAAAAAAACATGGAATAAGACAGTATCCAGAGTATAGTTATATAGTATCAAAGTATAAATCAAAATAAAGTATAAATTAGTATTTAGTACATTATAACTAACTATTATCTGATAACTGCTGTTGACCTGGGAGATCCCTATTAAGACCATATAGATCGTTATCATAATGGTCGCCCTCTGGTAAATTATTTAATACAAAAACTTTGAATCGCTAAATGTTATGCTAAAAAAGCACAATATTATAAACAGTCATGTTGTTCAGACAGAAATAATAACAATGAACTTTTATAATGTCCTATGTGCAAACCAGGAGAATTATATCAATTTTCCTATAATTGGAGACATATATAAGTTAGGTAAAAAAAACATTGTTCTTGATAATTACCTAGGTAGTAAACCATAAATAAAAATAAAGACTATGTGGTAATTGTTGTAAACAAGCAGGTAAGTTGTTATGTGTAAATTTATAATAAAATTTGTATTGTTAAATTTGTAAGATATCTTGAGCCTTCAGTATGTTTAATTACTTAAAATTTTGGTCTGTATGCACATTATATTTACTTAGATTAACGATTCTTATTGATCTCTTTTGTAGCTTGAAAATTATGTCACATTCAAAGCCCCAAACCAAGATGCCATAGTTTATTTGTGGTTAAGTTAGAGTGTTATAGAGAGTTAATTTTATGTGTTTGTAAAATTCCGATTGTTTTAGAACATTTGTTGGCAGTATTTTCTATATGTTTTTCCAGTTTAAATTATCATCTCTAATGATACCAAGAAAATAAAATTTGTTTACATTGTCGATAACTGGGGCATCTATTTTAAGGACGGATATTTAAAGTTTTGTTGATCATTTTATACAGTATGTATTTTGATTAGCTTACATTAAGAGATAACTTGTTTTGGCTAATTCATTATTTATTAGGGTATCTACTTTCACTTGCATAGTGGAAGTCTTACATGACTGAAAGGTACTAAAGAATGTGGTGTTGACATACATAATAAATCACATTAATAAAGACATTTATATAAATAAAAAAGAGAAGAGGGCCAAGGATTGAACCTTGAGGTACACCAGTAGAAATTTGTAATGTGTTTGATAAGATGCTATTGAATTAACGAATTGAGTCTGATTTGTTAGATAATTTTCGAGTAGTTTTAAAGCTGTATTTTTTACGCCATAGTGACTTAATTTGTTCAACAATATTGGATGATCTATAGTGTCAAAGGCTTTTGATAAATCAAGGAATACACTGAATGGTGTATCATTATTATCTAAAGCGGTTATTGTTCTGTCTACGAGTTCCAAAGCAGCCAGTTCAGTTGAATGTTCAATTCTAAAGCCAAATTGACTATCATACAAAATATTCTGTTTGAAGTGTGCATGAAGTTGATCATAGATAACCTTTTCAATTATTTTGGAAGCAGCAGGAGTGATATAGGTCTATGATTAGTAAAAAGTGATTCTTCTCCACTTTTGAAAGTAGGAATTATTTTAGCAATTTTTAATTTAGGAAAATTCCTGTATTTAATGTTTGTTTTGTTATTAGAGTGATTGGTCTGATCAAAGCTAATTTGATATATTTTAACAGTTTAAAAGATATTTTGTCAACTCCGATACTAGTTTTCAGGGGGAAACCATCTATTAACATAATTTTCCGTAAATTTGAACGCGATAGTTGAGTTCCTTTTCAAGTAATAATTAAAATTGTTATCACTATCATTCCTAATTTTGCATGCTAAAGATGGGCCTATATTTGTGAAAAATGTGTTGAAATAATTTGCTATTTCCATTTTATCAGTTATAACTGTTTCACTGTCTGTAAAAGAATTTTTTTTAAGGATCCATTTTGGATATCCACTATTTTGAATCTTACCAAATCAAATGAATAAAGTCAACTCTTTTGATGATTTGAACGAAAATAGGCATTTTTTATTAAATAGATTGCAGATTTTACATAGACTATTCACACGCTACATATTAGGACATCAATTAACTGGATTTGTCATAGGCTAAATCAGTTGAGGATGGAGTTTTAAACTGGTGATGCTTTTGTTAAATGTGCCAGGTTTCCTATCGTACCATTCTGTGTAATAAAGAAATAGCAAAATAACTAGGAAAGGATTGTTGGTAATAATAATTTGTTTCTAACAACATTATAATACAATTATAAATTATTCATTTATATGTAATTGCTAGAAAAAATGATAGAATGTTACAATTGATGTATGTAGTTAATTAAAAAAATTATATGAAGCATTTATTTACACCATTTGCTGTGGGTGTAATCCAGTGACAGCCGACAATCTTGGGCTGGATGTAATGTGCTCCATGAAGGGTGTACAATGTGCAAGCAGGGTTTGGATCAATCCCACAAGCTGGAAGCAACTTCAGTTTCTCAACATAGAACTTATTACACATTGATATTATGTTTTTTTGTATCCATTCCATTACGTAGTTTTTAAAGCGAAACAAGTCGTGGTTTTGGGGCTATCAACCTAAATGAGATAATAAAAACTAACCATGTGCAACTGAAATCAAGAATATCACGCCAGTGGTTTACTCAGAATGTCTTCTAAACATGGGAGATTCTGGTAATTTCTCCTGTTGACTGAGGGCTGACATGTTAACAAGTGGGACCGATAAGCGCATGTGCAGTTCTATGAAAATCGAGTAATGTAGACTGGTTGTAATGTATTAAGTGAGGCCGGCATACACAGAACCAGTGCAAAGTCTGAATCAAACATGTAGTGTAGACTGGTTGTAATGTATTAAGTGAGGCCGGCATACACAGAACCAATGCAAAGTCTGAATCAAACATGTAGTGTAGACTGGTTGTAATGTATTAAGTGAGGCCGGCGTACACAGAACCAATGCAAAGTCTGAATCAAACATGTAGTGTAGACTGGTTGTAATGTATTAAGTGAGGCCGGCATACACAGAACCAATGCAAAGTCTGAATCAAACATGTAGTGTAGACTGGTTGTAATGTATTAAGTGAGGCCGGCATACACAGAACCAGTGCAAAGTCTGAATCAAACATGTAGTGTAGACTGGTTGTAATGTATTAAGTGAGGCCGGCATACACAGAACCAGTGCAAAGTCTGAATCAAACATGTAGTGTAGACTGGTTGTAATGTATTAAGTGAGGCCGGCATACACAGAACCAGTGCAAAGTCTGAATCAAACATGTAGTGTAGACTGGTTGTAATGTATTAAGTGAGGCCGGCATACACAGAACCAGTGCAAAGTCTGAATCAAACATGTAGTGTAGACTGGTTGTAATGTATTAAGTGAGGCCGGCATACACAGAACCAGTGCAAAGTCTGAATCAAACATGTAGTGTAGACTGGTTGTAATGTATTAAGTGAGGCCGGCGTACACAGAACCAGTGCAAAGTCTGAATCAAACATGTAGTGTAGACTGGTTGTAATGTATTAAGTGAGGCCGGCATACACAGAACCAGTGCAAAGTCTGAATCAAACATGTAATGTAGACTGGTTGTAATGTATTAAGTGAGGCCGGCATACACAGAACCAGTGCAAAGTCTGAATCAAACATGTAGTGTAGACTGGTTGTAATGTATTAAGTGAGGCCGGCGTACACAGAACCAATGCAAAGTCTGAATCAAACATGTAGTGTAGACTGGTTGTAATGTATTAAGTGAGGCCGGCATACACAGAACCAGTGCAAAGTCTGAATCAAACATGTAGTGTAGACTGGTTGTAATGTATTAAGTGAGGCCGGCATACACAGAACCAATGCAAAGTCTGAATCAAACATGTAGTGTAGACTGGTTGTAATGTATTAAGTGAGGCCGGCATACACAGAACCAATGCAAAGTCTGAATCAAACATGCTATTTTGTCAGAAAGAGGACTAGTTTAGTAAAGAAAAGCCAAAATATGTTTCATTAGTTGAGTTAGGATGCAAACAGCATTGCTATATCATATTAGTGTGCATAGGAATATGTGTATACAAATATATTTTCATTTTGTGAGCGGATTATGCTAAACTATGACACTCATGATGTTTGATTATCTATCAGTAAGACGCAGCCCATGAGATTATGAAAATTATTATGAAAAATTACTAGGTTTTCCTAGTAAACCATATATTCTTAATTGTAGTTGTAAATGGTTATGTTTAACTTTTAGTAACTCTTATTGGGGCATAAGCCCAAAACCATGACTTTTGTTTCCCTTTAAACATTTGACATTTCCTCCTACGTATCAAGATATCAACTAAGATGTAATTAAGTCAAGTTCTTATTAGAAGGAAGATTTTATCAGCAAAGATGTGTTATATGTCTATGTTTAATACAACAGGTTGTTTTTAGGTTTTCTTGTGAATATTATACTTGGTCTTTGTTGTAGTTGGCCTACTATTACGCTTAGTCTTTGTTGTAGTTGGCTACTATTACGCTTAGTCTTTGTTGTAGTTGGCCTACTATTACGCTTAGTCTTTGTTGTAGTTGGCCTACTATTATGCTTAGTCTTTGTTGTAGTTGGCCTACAATTAGGCTTAGTCTTTGTTGTAGTTGGCCTACTATTACGCTTAGTCTTTGTTGTAGTTGTCCTACTATTACGCTTGGTCTTTGTTGTAGTTGGCCTACTATTATGCTTGATCTTTGTTGTAGTTGGCCTACTATTACGCTTAGTCTTTGTTGTAGTTGGCATATTATTACGCTTAGTCTTTGTTGTAGTTGGCCTACTATTACGCTTGGTCTTTGTTGTAGTTGGCCTACTATTATACTTGATCTTTGTTGTAGTTGGCCTACTATTATGCTTGATCTTTGTTGTAGTTGGCCTACTATTACCAGAAGAAGAACTGGAAGTCGTGTCTCATGTGTGCAGACACATTCCGTGCTGGCGCCTTCGACCAGGTGAAGCAGAACACTACTTTCTATGGAAGGTTTGTACATCCCACTATTAATACTAATAAAGTGGTTTCATACCTAAGTGGAAGTGTGGCAGTTCTCACATTTAAAACATGGCTGTTCCAGCTTATTGGTTATCCTTCCCGATAATTATGATATTGTGAATTGCACAATAATTACAGTTAGGGTGCAGTCCTATAAAGCTGGCTGTCCAAGCTTGACAGTACTTGGCTGCGTAACAACGTCCTAATATTTTCAGACAAGCGTAGCCGTTACTAAGTTTTACTCGATTGCTGCACCAACTCTTTGGAATTCACTGCCTGTTAATGTTAGGTCAGTAGGAAACATAATGACATTTCACTATTATTTGAAGACTTATCTTTCTAGCCGAGCTTACTCTCTTTAGTTCCCTAGTGTTTTCATCCATCTGTTGACCACGTTAATGCTGTATGTTGAGTTCAACATTGCTTTACTCTTTAGTTCTGATGGGCCTCTGAGCTCAGGTTTGCTAGGATTTAGACGCTATAGAAGTTTGTTTGTTATCATTATTATATTATTGTACAATAGAAGCACCTTCCAACAGACCATCATGTGGAGAGAAAAACTGAAAATGGTAAGCCAGTTAGTTAGGACATACACAAGAGACCGTGTCCATGTGAATATCTGTTGGGGACCATACTGCACATGTGTCTGTTGGGGACCCATACTGCACATGTGTCTGTTGGGGGCCCATACTGCACATGTGTCTGTTGGGGGCCCATACTGCACATGCGCAAACATAGAACATCTTGTTCAGGCGGCTCGTATTTCTTTCTGATAAACGCAAGTTATCTCCATTGATGGAGGCCAAAGTTCGTCACAATTTCTAATGCGACTGTGCTGTCAACAAATTCCGTGATTGAATCCAGAATCGACAATCTCAACCAATATACAAGGATGGACGACGTCGTCATATCAGGCCTCGAGACAAAACACCGAAACGTATGCTCGAGCCGCAACCAATATGCACTCTTGAATTGCTTCACCATAAATAGTTACATATCAGATACATAACTATTCAACATTTTAGCTTTATGATTTTTTTTAAGAGATGAGCATTCTGACAAACTTAGTGAGCTTTACTCCTTTAACTGATAAACTCATACTTTTCATATTAATGTGTGCAAACGTTTAAGAAAATGTGTAATTTTGTCGGGTTGCATGAATAGATCCAACCTCTTGGCACCACAAAGTAACCTTACTACCTTTTTCTGTAACAAGACTAACTATTACCCTTATCCTTACCCTTTTTCGGCAATTTTATAGTTATGTAATGTTGTAGTGACTTCTCTACTTCTATTATGTTTGTCTATTGTTGTTGTTGTTGAAAATAAAGATTCATTCGTATCAATATGATCATATGTTGTCAGTTACACAGGGCCTGACCCGGTTCAAGGATGAGGGGTTCGAGATCATCATTGTGGATACGAGTGGCCGACATAAACAGGAGGAATCTCTCTTTGAGGAGATGTTACAAGTGTCCAATGCAGTGATTAGTGTCTCATATACACTGTCACAAATTTGTCACAACTGATTGAAATACAACACAACGCAATAGTTGGTTTGTAAAGAAATTATTTAAAGTTCACACAATACTATGATTTTTAGCACTATGACCCAGATGTAGTTTTTTGATAGCAGGACGATAGTGAAATCATACTCTATGTATAACAGTTAAGATATAATATTGGACTGTGGTGCAAATCTTTTTCTTACAAATATTCTACATTTTATTACATTAATATGTGTTTCCTACATCGGTCAATGGATATGAAGTAAACATGGTCTTTCATCCCATATTCTTGTGACATTATCTCTATTGTAGTGTATTGAAACATGGTTTGTTTGTGTGTCCCACCTGTAGACGCCAGACAACGTGGTGGTTGTGATGGATGCCACCATTGGTCAGGTGTTTGAATCTCAGGTAAATCGGCCAGCATACATTTTTGTACATCACTTCTTATATAAACTTCTAATATAATAAAGTGACATTACACAAAATTTTAACTGCCCAAGGCAGTTTCAGGATGCTAGAACACTTTATGTGAGTCGGTTTCAACTATTCTATCTCAGGAAAAAAATGTAATAAAACATTAACATTTTTGTAACCTAGTAATACCATAGCCCCCCCATTTACATGCACTTCTGTGGAGGGATTGTGCACCCAGAATTAGTCATCATCATCTGAAAACTTATCTTTTTAGCCGAGCTTACTCTCTTTTGCTTCCTAGTACACTGTATATGCATCCATCTGTTGACAACTTTAATGCTGTATATCGATTTTGACATTGCTTATCCCTTTTGTTTTGATGCACCTCAGAGCTTGGGTTGCTAGGATTTAGACGCTATAGAAGTTTTTATGTTATCATTATTATATTATTGTAGCACAGAAGTACCTTGCAGCAGACCATCATATGGAGAAAAAACTAAAGATGTTAAGCCAGTGAATTTGACCATACAGAAGAGATCATGTCCATGTGAATATCTGTATCGGGACCATATCAGTATGATCAAATGTGTTTGCAGTTACACAGAGCCCGACCCAGTGGTGGTCGTGCAGGAGGGCATGTCAAAGTTCAAGGACAAGGGGTTTGAGATCATCATTGTGGATACGAGTGGCTGACTTAAACAGGAGGAATCTCTCTTTGAGTAGATGTTACAAGTGTCAAATGCAGTAGTTAGTGTGTCAAATACACTGTCATGAATTTTATGGAGTGTTTGTATAACTGTCAAAACCATGTGATTGAAATATAATGCAATACAATAGTTGGTTTGCAAAGAAACTTTAAAGTTCACACAATAATATAATTTTTAGCACTATGACCTAGATGTAGTTTTGTGATAGAAAGATGATAGTGGAATTATACTCCATATATAACAGTTGTAATATAATATTGGACTGTGGTGCAAATCTTTTTCTTGCAAATATTAAACATTTTATGACATTAATATGTGTTTCTGACATCAGTTAATGGGTATGAAGTAAACATATGTTGTCTTTCATCCCATATTCTTGTGACATTACCTCTATTGCAATGTGTTAAAACATGGTTTGTTTGTGCGTCCCACCTGTAGACACCAGACAACGTGGTGTTTGTGATGCATGCCACCATCGCCCATTGGTCAAACGTGTGAATCTCAGGTAAATCGGCCAGCATACATTTTTGTACATCACTTCTTACATAAACTTCTAATATAATAAAGTGACGCTACACAAAATGTTAACTGCCCAAGGCAGTTTCAGGATGCTAGAACAGTTTATGTGAGTCAGTTTCAACTATTCTATCTCGGGGGAAAAAATTAGATAAAACATTAACATTTTCGTAACCTAGTAATACCATAGCCCCCCATTTACATGCGCTTCTGTGGAGGGATTGTGCACCCAGAATTAGTTGTCATACTTAGTATTTTTGCATTATTCAGCATAATGACCCATAATTTTGTTACCTGGAAAATGCCACTGTGTTTTGGGTCTTGTCTCTTGACCTCTGTGATGACGTGATACTACTTATAGACCTTTTTACTTACTTAGGTTTACTTAGGTTCTTCCTGACCGTAGGCGGTGGCCTCAGTGGTCAGATCTTCAACTTTCCCTTGGAATACTCTACAACTTCCTGGCAAGGCGGCTTTGTAGTTGTAGAGAAATTCCTCAGTACTCCAATGTCTATCTAGACGGTTTTTAAATGAGTTGACACTTGGGGCAGTTACAACTACTTCCGGTAGATCATTCCATAATCTGGTAACTCTTTAACAGGGAATTCGTTTATCATATCACCAACATAAATTTTGTCTCATTTTATGATGAAATAGTGATTTAACAGCGCCACTGTTTCAATGTCTTTTCACTGACAGTGCAGATTTGTGCTTCATAAAAAAGGTGTTTGCTTTGTATTTTCATAACTAAGTGTACTATATATGTTAATATTGCGATGACAAAAACTATCAATACGGTACCTGTCTGTGTGTACCGACAGGCCTGTGCCTTCAGCGACAAAGTGGATGTCATTTCGGTGATCATCACAAAGTTGGATGGCCATACGAAGGGAGGTGGCGCCCTCAGTGCGTGAATATCATATAAACACTTCACTATGGCAACACCATTTTGATAGGTGATTACCATTGGGGTTCTCTAGAAAAATGTAACCCAATTTATTAACATTGATATATAACATTGCTAACTTCATGTCAACACAATGTGCATTGATATGTCTATGCACTATATGTAAAAATCATATTTTGTCATGTTATGCCTTGCATGAATCCAACATATTTACATGAGTTATGACATTAGGAAGCTTACAAAACATGTGTACAATATACATTACTTAAACTGTTGTTATTTCTCTTGCTTTCAGTGTCGCAGCCACTGGCAGTCCAATCATCTTCATTGGCACGAGAGAACACATAGATGACTTTGAACCCTTCAAAGTACAGCCATTCATCAGCAAGCTTCTCGGTACATGCACCGAGAGTTTACATGCCATTCAGTTCCTATTTCGGCAAAACATTTCACAAGCGTATAAAACTTCCAAGGTAGTCGGTCAGTTATTAAATTGGGTCACTTACCTCCTGATCATTTACCCCCTGGTTGGGGTATTGATTAGTAAAGAAACTGTGCAGGACAGATCATTATAATCTGTGATAATCAAAGTTTAATTTCACCATGTTATTAAAGCATAAATATTGGATATAATTGAAAAACTGGAAAAGGTCACACATGTAAGGGGGGTAAATGACCTGTGGTAAGTGACCAGGGGGTAAAGGCATCATGGCAAATGACCAGAGGGTAAGTACCTAAAACCAGATTAAAACCTTGATAAGTTTCTGTCACGCAATGAAAGTAATGCTGTGATTTGAATTTTCAAGATGCCTTTCTTTGATACAATTCTAGAGATGGGGACATAGAGGGACTTATAGACAAATTGAATGAGTTGATATATGTTTCTTATAGGGATGAGAGACATAGAGGAACTCTTGGACAAAGTGAATGAGTTGATTTGTTTCTTGTAGGGATGAGAGACAGATGGACTCATAGACAAAGTGAATGAGTTGATGTTTGTTTCTTGTAGGGATGAGAGACATGGAGGGACTAGTAGACAAAGTGAGTGAGTTGATGTATATTCTTATAGGGATGGGAGACATTGAGGGACTTATAGACAAAGTGAATGAGTTGATTTGTTTCTTGTAGGGATGGAAAACATAGATGGGCTTGTAGACAAAGTGAATGAGTTGAGGTATGTTTCTTGTAGGGATGAGAGACATAGAGGAACTCTTGGACAACGTGAATGAGTTGATTTGTTTCTTGTAGGGATGAGAGACAGATGGACTCATAGACAAAGTGAATGAGTTGATGTTTGTTTCTTGTAGGGATGAGAGACATGGAGGGACTCGTAGACAAAGTGAATGAGTTGATGTATGTTTCTTATAGGGAATGGAGACACTGAGGGTCTTGTAGACAAAGTGAATGAGTTGTTGTATGTTTCTAGTAGGGATGGGAGACATAGAGGGACTCATAGACAAAGTGAATGAGTTGATTTGTTTCTTGTAGGGATGGGAGACATAGATGAACTCATAGACAAAGTGAATGAGTTGGAACTGGAAGACAATAAAGAACTGATAAAGAAACTGTGACACAGTGAGCCACAATGCTTCTACTGCTCCCACTTGTTTAATTCATCCTCAACTGCGATTCTTTGAGATACGTTTATTTATCTTAATGACTGGTACGTCTGCTGTGAATCCCCCGTAACCAGACGAAGCCCATTTTTGTGATTGAAATCCATATTTTTGACTTTAAATTCTGCATAGAGCAGTACAAATCATTGGTTAACCAGACTTGCATTCCTGTTTCATTGGTTAACCAGCCTATTGCATTCCTGTTTCATTGGTTAACCAGCCAATTGCATTCCTGTTTCATTGGTTAACCAACCTATTGCATTCCTGTTTCATTGGTTAACCAGCCTATTGCATTCCTGTTTCATTGGTTAACCAGCCTATTGCATTCCTGTTTCATTGGTTAACCAGCCTATTGCATTCCTGTTTCATTGGTTAACCAGCCTATTGCATTCCTGTTTCATTGGTTAACCAGCCTATTGCATTCCTGTTTCATTGGTTAACCAGCCTATTGCATTCCTGTTTCATTGGTTAACCAGCCTATTGCATTCCTGTTTCATTGGTTAACCAGCCTATTCCATTCCGATTGAGTGAGTATGGCATGGGGATGCGAACATCAACACCCCAGCAGCAAAGACTAATGATATTGTAAATACAATTCCTCCATCGCCGACATCGTGATTCAGACCTGAGGTTGAGGCTGAGGCTGACCACAAAGATCGTGATTCAGACCAGAGGCAGAGGCTGAGGCTGACCACAAACATCGTGATTCAGACCAGAGGCTGAGGCTGAGCACAAACGGCGTGATGACTTGCCCTTGACTTTTCCTATCGCTTTAGCAAGTTTGGGTGATTTGGCACGCAGTCTAGCAGCTTTCCTTGCCCAGATAAATGGCAGCTTGCAGGCAAACGTGTCTATAACTGCTCTATAACTGTAACGAATGTTAAGTCATACTTATCCGCTAGGGTGCAGCTCTGGATATATTATGTTTACCACCGGACAGTGCGGGACTGGCACGAGACGAGCCCGGCAATTAAATGTGTTGTTAAACTCAGTCATTGTTTGTGTCACATAACAAGGCAAACATTTACATGGTGTCAGATCAGGGGATGTTTCTTTTAGTAAGTGGCAATTGACCAAGAACTGTAAGTAGAACATTGCAACTAGCAAATATCAGTACTACGGTGACAATATTGCATTTACCCGCTCACTCGCAATTTGGAATGAACTGACGACAAAATGGCTGACGTAGCCGTAGGGCTTCGAAAACCTTCACCGTTGTGTTTCGATGGCAATGCAGCCGAAAACTGGCGCATTTTCGAACAAGAATATAACGTATTTGTTCTTGCTGCATATGACGATAAACCAGACAAAGTGAAAGCATATGTTTTATTGAACTTGGCTGGTGCAGAAGCTATTGAACGAGAGCGTTCATTCACGTACGAGCCGACGGAGTCACGTGAAGACCCGGCATGTCTAAAAAGAAAGTTCAGAGACATCTGCAATCCGCGAACCAACATCATACTGGAACGACACAGGTTCAACTGTCGTGTACAACAACCAGGCGAGTCAATTCAGACGTTTTTGAACGATCTAAAGATAAGATCAATCAGCTGTCAATACGGAGAACTGGCGGACAGTTTGATCAGAGACAGGATTGTGACGGGCATTATCAACGATGGAGTGAGGAGACTTCTTTTAAGGGAGAGTGACCTCACACTAGCGAAAGCAATGCAGATTTGTCAGATACACGAGCTGTCTGAACAGGATGCAAAAGCAATGCAACCACCAAAAGTTGAGGTGGATACAGTGAAGCAGCATCGGTTTGCAGAGAAGAAATGGCAGAATCGACAATCAACAACACATTCAAAACAAATGTGGACATTGTCATGGCAAGGCCAGGGAGCAGTGTCGCACTTATCAAAAACAATGTCACAACTGTCGAAGGTGGAACCATTTCGCATCTGTGTGTAGGTCGAAACCGAAAACAGAACCACTAAATCGACATTTCAAGAAAAATGTCGCAGAAGTAAACGAAGAAACGTTCACTATCGAGACAGTAGATGGTTTGACAAAAGGAGACATACACACAACGTTGTGTATAAACAATGCGAAGATAGATGTCAAAGTAGACACTGGAGCAAAATGCAACGTGATGAGTCTTCGACGACTCAATCAGCTGCATAGTAACAATCGTTTAGACACATCGAGAAGAATAACAATGGTGGGGTTTGGTGGAAATGCACTGAAATCTGTTGGATTAGCAAGACTACTATGTCATCAGGGAAAACAAGAGTATGTCATAGACTTTCATGTAGTCGACAAGAAAGTAACAACACTACTTGGACTGAAAGACAGTATCAGGCTAGAACTAATCACTCTAAGCGCTGATGTGCATGAACTTTCACATGCTAAACAGATAGCAGAACACAAACTGCCACCAGGTATTCTACAAGAATACAGCGACCTATTTGACAACACACTTGGAAAGTTGCCAGTCAAATACAAAATAACAATCGATCCGAGCATTACACCAGTCATACGGCCTGTGAGGTCAGTGCCAGTAGCTTTGAAACAGAAACTGAAGCGTGAGCTGGAAGTGATGGTCGAGAAAGGTATAATCACACCAGTGAACGAATCAACCGATTGGGTGTCAGCATTGGTAGTGGTAAAGAAGAAAGATACAAATGACATTCGCATTTGCATGGATCCAGGAGATCTAAATCGAGTAATCAAGCGACCACACTACCCGATGCGAACGATCGAAGAGGTAGTCGAGAACATTCCGAATGCAAAGTACTTCACAGTCATGGATGCAAAGCAAGCATTCTACCACATCCCATTGCAGAACGATTCATCATACTTGACAACCTTTGGAACGCCATTCGGAAGATTTCGCTATTTGCGCATGCCAATGGGGATAAGTTCAGCATCGGAAGTGTATCAGCGAGGAATTAAACATTTGTTAGCTGGATACCCCTGTGCAGTGATCATGGATGACATACTAGTGAGTGGAGCATCTGAAATGGAACACGACACTAATCTTGAGAAAGTGCTAAAACGGCTGCGCGAGATCAATTTGAAGCTAGCGAAAATGCAAGTACAAACTGCAAGAAATCCCGTACATTGGACATGTACTATCTAAGGATGGACTCAAACCAGATCCGAGAAAAGTGCAGGCGATCACAGAAATGCCAGAACCAGAAAACACAACAGACTTGCTACGATTCATGGGAATGGTTAAATACGTATCAAAGTTTGTCCCTGATCTAAGTGAGAAAGCTGCTGCTCTCAATGAGCTTCTGCACAAAGACAATGAGTGGGTCTGGGATGTTCCACAGCAGAAAGCTTATGACGATGTGAAACAAAGTATAGCACACGCAACTATTCTTGCGTATTTCGATATCAACAAGGATGTCACTCTAACATGTGATGCTTCACAGCATGGATTAGGGGCTGCCTGTCTACAAAATGGCAGACCAGTCGCCTACGCGTCAAGAGCGTTGACTGAGACGGAAACAAGATATGCGCAGATAGAGAAAGAGCTGTTAGCCGTAGTCTTTGCGTGCACAAAATTCAAAAACTACATTTGCGCAAAACAAGTGACAGTCGAGACAGACCACCAGCCTCTCATATCAATCACAAAGAAGCCGTTATCAGCAGCACCAGCCAGACTACAACGAATGCTGATGAGATTACAGAGTTATGACATTCATCTCGTATATAGAAAAGGCAAAGACCTTGTGCTAGCTGATGCGCTATCGAGAGCGTATCTACAGACAGAACAACAGGAGAATGAGAAAGTGACAGATTATGAGGTTTTGTCACTACTGCCGATAACTAGCAACAAGCTAGACGAGCTAAAACAAGCTACTGCAGCCGACAATTCACTCCAGAGAGTATATCGAGCAACACAGTCAGGCTGGCCAACTCAGAACAAACACATCCTGAATTGAAGCCATACTTTCCATTCAGAGACGTCAGAAGATGGAGTGATACTCAAGGGACACAAAATTGTTGTCCCTTCAGCTCTGAGAAACGAGTATGTTAACCTCGCGCACAAGGGACACATCGGTATCGATGCAACAAAACGAAGAGCGAGAGATGTGATGTTTTGGCCGAACATGAACAGTGACATTGAAAAGGCAATTACTGCTTGCGAAACGTGTCAAAGCATGACATACCACCAGCAGAAAGAGCCTCTCATGTCATACCCAGTACCAAATCAGCCGTGGGCAACTGTGGGGACTGATTTGTTCGAGTGGCACAACTGCATGTACCTCATAACCGTCAATTCGTATTCAGGTTGGTATGAAATAGATCTGCTGAGAGACACGTCAACATCGACAATCATCAAAAAGATGAAAATACACTTCTCGCGATTTGGAATACCTTTGATGGTAATTTCTGACAGCGGATCTCAGTATAAATCACGAGAATTCAAACAGTTCGCAAGAGACTGGTCATTCAACCATGTAATGAGCAGTCCACACTTTCACAGCAGCAATGGCCTAGCTGAGAAAGCAGTGCAAACAGCAAAGAAGCTGCTAGAGAAATCATACAGAGATGGCACAGATGCGCATTTGAATCTGCTCAATTGGCGAAACACTCCACGTCGCACAAGGACAACATTGCCTACAACACAGACACTGTTAAAACCACAAGTTCTCAACCAACAGACAGTGCAACATCAGTTGTCTGAGAAAAGGCTGCAACAAAAGAAATATGCGGACAAGTCGGCTAAGCCACTACCGTTGCTGCACACAGGTGACAACGTCCGCATGCAAACGCCAAAAGGCTATGGTAAGCCTGCTACCATCACACGGCTGGCAAATGAACCTCGTTCCTACTATGTGCGATCCGAGGAAGGAACTGAATACCGGAGAAATCGTCGACACTTGCTTAAAGTGCCAACAACTGTGCCAGCAACAGTCGATACGACGCTGCCAGCGATCTCCGGAGAGACTATAGAAACACTGCCAAGAAATGAACAATCGAACACTGTCTTAAAACCAGTAATGTCACGCAGTGGTAGGTTAATTAAGACCCCTGCCAGATATGCTGAATGAACAGACATTTAATTAAGAGACTTGTTAATTGTCATACACGAACATTTAACATATTATTATTGTTTCGCTATAATGTTTAAAGATGCATACATGGTAAGATAGCATGTTACTTTACAAAGGAGGGAGGATGTAACGAATGTTAAGTCATACTTATCCGCTAGGGTGCAGCTCTGGATATATTATGTTTACCACCGGACAGTGCGGGACTGGCACGAGACGAGCCCGGCAATTAAACGTGTTGTTAAACTCAGTCATTGTTTGTGTCACATAACAAGACAAACATTTACAATAACACTGCAGATCCATGGTCTTGCCACTGACCAAATTTTTAGCAAATGCTCAAAATGGCATGTGACGGTGCGCCACGCTAAGCCAACAACTGCTAAGCCAGTAACCATTACAATGGCACAGTGACTTCGCTCGATGGCCAAAATGACCTCTACCAGATTTATTCTCGTCATTTTGAAAAATCCGTAGAATCAACTAAAATATTTTTTTTCCATATAAAAAATAAGTGTTAAAAATCTGTAGAAAATGTATTTTTCCGTAGATTGGGCATCCCTGTTATCGTGGTGTACTGGAATTTTAGATTGTCTGCCTATATTTTTACATTTACTTTGTGTTGAACATTAGACACTATTTATTACTCCACTTACTTAAATTATCTAAATCAGCTTGTACGATTTTCCAGTCAGATTTGTTTTTTAATGTTCTGAATATTTTGGTGTCATCAGCAAACATTTTACATTACTATTTACTGTATATCATTTACATAAATTAAAAAGAGAATAGGTCCAAATACTGATCCTTGCACAACCCGTTGATGACATCAAACCATTCAGAATATGCACCTCTTACCATAATTCACATTTTTCTATAAGATATAAAATCAGCTATCCATTCTAAAACTACCTCATATTCTGTCAGCAGATAGTTTCTGCAACAAAATCTTTTGGTCAAATTCTTTTTGAAAATCCAGAAAAATAACATCAACACCTATGTCCCTGATCCACATCTTTGGTCCAACTTTTAAGTTTTTAACAAATTTGTTAGATAAGAACGACCCTTTGTAAAACCGTATTGGTGTGGGGTATTTGAATTGTTTTCTAATAAATGTTTTAACATTGCATCCCTCACACAAGATTCCATCAGTTAACTGGCTAGATAAGTTCAACTCACTGGTCTACAATTACTAGCCATAGACTGGGATCCTTTCTTACAAATTGGACAAATATTTGCTAATTTCCAATCTTATGGTACTATACCACTAGACGTTTCAGTGAATGGTTTAGCTAAAGTTTCAACACAATCCTTCAGTATCTGTGGATGTATACCATCTGTAACTTTATAAATACATCTACCTCAGTAAATGTGATCTCTTCTAAAACCTTGTTTTCTAGAACTGTTTTTAAATTCTGGTAAAATATTATCACCATCATCTTCCGTTGTAATTACTGATTAAAAGAACTTCCCTAGAACATCAGCTGTTTCCTGGTCATTTGTGCTTTCATTGTCCTCCTTTCTTAAATGTGGTACGACAGGTTTTACCTTTTGCTTACTTCTTACATAGCTATAGAAACACTTTGGTTTGTCTGTAATTCTCTTTAAAAGTTCTTTTTGTCCTCCCTTTGTGTTTTTTCCATTTCCATTTATTCTTCCCACTTAACGTTATGAAAGGCTGCATTCATTTCCAGTAACCATATCTTATTCCACCATATACTCTTGTATCTATAGCCGAGTATGTAATGAATGTCCACTCCAATCCAACATGATAACTTTCCCCAGTGGAGCAATATATGTTAGGTTCTCAATCATATAATCCTCATTTGTGAAAATTAAATCTAACATTGACAGTTCATTTCCTTCCCTAAATCTTGTTTTAAATTCAATGTTGTTTCAGGAATAAATCCTGTGTTGCATGAAAAAAATATGCGGGAAGTCAGTCATCACTACCTTTCAACACAAGCTCTTCCCGTCATGTGCTTAGCCAGAAATAAAATATTTGCCGGTCCTGAACATTCTAAAAGGTGTAACCTTAAACGCACGAACGGCTTCCGTGGAATATAAAGATGCAATAAAAAATGTGCATTATTTCTATTGCACCCCAACACCCAAGTAAGACAAAAAACTTGTATCCTATGTTCGTAGCTCTGAGGGAAGATGCACATGTCTCGGTTGTAGTGGTTGGTTCGATTCCGACTGGTATTGCACTTTGTGCAACAAATACCCCTGGCATGGGCAGTCACTGAAATGTTGCATCTCCTCTTAAAATTATGTGTGATATTGCGTATATATGAAATACATTTTATTTTTTATTCAGTCATGACTTCTTAGCAGAAAATTAACCTAACAATTTGACAACTCAAATTACAACAACCAGAGCGACAGAATAATTATGTGTTTTAAATTGATTTATGAGGTAGTAGCTTTTTATTTCTGTTGTTGAGAATGTTTTTCTAAGAAAAGTCATACAATTAATGGGCACATACCCTCATCAATTAGTTTTTGAAACAACATGCAATAATTTACTCTATCGAATGCTTTAGAAGCATCAAGTAATAAAACATGTACAGTACTACCATTATTTACATGATATGAAATGGTTTCTTTTACGTAAAAGTACACATCTTTAAGCCCAAATCGTAAATCTGATGTGTCAAAAACTCCAGTTTGTTGTTTGATTATAATTTAACAACAACAACAACAACATTTGCCATCCAAGCCAAAGGCCCAGATGGCAAGTGGACAAGGAAGCCATTGGCTTATCGAGAGTCCAACAATGTTCATCTACTTATAGCCCGCCCTCCTGAGATATGTGTCAACCTTGTTTTTAAACATATTCACGCTGCTAGCAGTTACACAATCTGTAGACAATTTGTTCCATTCATTTATTGTCCTCTGTGAGAACGAGTGCTTTCTGATGTCCAATCTACATTGATCCTTTACTAATTTTACCTCATGTCCTCTAGTTCTGGTATCCTTCTTGAGTGAGAAAAACATATTTCTATCAATATTTTCATACCCATTCAATATCTTAAAAACTTCAATCTGATCTCCTCTTAACCTCCTTGTCTCTAGAGTTGTTAAACCACATTCTTTCAGGCGTTCTTCATAACTAAGGTCTCTCAGTTCTGGAATCATTTTAGTTGCTCTCCTTTGTATGCGTTCAAGCGTATCTATATCCTTCTTACGATATGGTCTCCATGCTTGTATACAGTATTCTAAATGAGGTCTAACTATTGCTTTATAAAGAGGTATAATTAACTTTTTTCCCTTGTATGTTATGTTTCTTCTAATCAATCCAAGAATTTGATTACCCTTTGAAGCTGCAATACCACACTGCTCTGAAACTTTCATATCAGCGCTTATTGTAACTCCTAAGTCCTTTTCTTTTACAGTAGTACCCAGAACAGTATCTCCCATTTTATAGTTTACATTCAAGTTCCTATGTCCTGTATGTAGGCATTTACATTTCCCAAAATTAAACAACATCTGCCATTTCTCAGACCATTTCACTAATCTGTCTAGATCGTTTTGTAAATGTTGTTTATCACCATCAGTATTAACCTTTCTAAACAGTTTTGTGTCATCCGCAAATTTCAGTACGTTACTTGTTATACTGTCGTCCAAGTCATTGATATAAATTAAGAATAATATAGGTCCTAATACTGATCCTTGAGGTACCCCACTCAAAACCGATTTCCAATTTGAAACTTCTCCATCTACTACAACTCGTTGTCTTCTGTCAGTCAGCCATTGTTCTATCCAGTCAGTTATGCTATCCCCGATACCATGGGCTTTTAATTTAAGTAGTAATCTTTGATGTGGCACTTTGTCAAAAGCTTTCTGAAAATCTAAGTAGATAATATCTACTGGCGATCCCACGTCTATCCACTTAGTGATTTCTTCCAAAAAACATAACATATTTGTTAAGCATGACCTCGCTTTAAGGAATCCATGTTGAGACGAATTTAATAATTTATGCTTAACGAGGAAGTCCACCATATAGTCTTTAATTACCCTTTCTAATAATTTAAAAATCACTGACATTAAACTCACTGGTCTGTAATTCTCTGACTTATTTCTCGAACCCTTTTTAAATAATGGTATGATGTTTGCTTCTTTCCATTCAAACGGAACAACTCCCTCTTACTTGATGCTTCTAAAGCATTCGATAGAGTAAATTATTGCATGTTGTTTCAAAAACTAATTGATGAGGGTATTGGCCCATTAATTGTATGACTTTTCTTAAAAAAACATTCTCAACAACAGAAATAAAAAGCTACTACCTCATAAATCAATTTAAAACACATAATTATTCTGTCGCTCTGGTTGTTGTAATTTGAGTTGTCAAATTGTTAGGTTAATTTTCTGCTAAGAAGTCATGACTGAATAAAAAATTAAATGTATTTCATATATACGCAATATCACACATAATTTTAAGAGGAGATGCAACATTTCAGTGACTGCCCATGCCAGGGGTATTTGTTGCACAAAGTGCAATACCAGTCGGAATCGAACCAACCACTACAACCGAGACATGTGCATCTTCCCTCAGAGCTACGAACATAGGATACAAGTTTTTTGTCTTACTTGGGTGTTGGGGTGCAATAGAAATAATGCACATTTTTTATTGCATCTTTATATTCCACGGAAGCCGTTCGTGCGTTTAAGGTTACACCTTTTAGAATGTTCAGGACCGGCAAATATTTTATTTCTGGCTAAGCACCTGACTGGAAGAGCTTGTGTTGAAAGGTAGTGATGACTGACTTCCCGCATATTTTTTTCATGCAACACAGGATTTATTCCTGAAACAACATGTTGAATTTAAAACAAGATTTAGGGAAGGAAATGAACTGTTAGATTTAATTTTCATAAATGAGGATTATATAGGGTATGATGTGTTTACTTTGAGGTTGTAGCTCCTGCTCTAAGCTAACATTCTTAATTGGTCTGCCCTTTGCTTTGTGTGCGTTGGGCACGGACCATAGTCACTTTTCCCATAGACGACCATTATAACATTCTTGCGCCTACATTGAACATTTATCCTACAATTTTTTTTTTAATTCACAGCAAATGACAGACCCACTAAGACACCTGGTGTGTGAAATTTGTGAAAATGACATACCTCCTTTTCGCACAAATTGCTTCAATGCATGACACCCCTGCATTTCTGCCATGAAATTCCCCGTTTTCCAAAATATGAGTACATCCTGCCTGATGGCTACTGTGTCCTTACACAACTGGTATACCAACTGACAAATGGCATCATTTCAAAGCTTAGATGCTACTGTGCACAAAAAACATCACTTCCACTCACTCATCCACACAATTTCTGCTCTCACAAATAAACCCTAACAGCACAATTAATTTTTCCCTTGGGACTCTTTATGTATGTAATGGCGGATGGATTCTGACTGTGGTCCGTGCCCAGTTGGGAATGGGGAGAGAGGCCATATAAATGGTCTTTGCCACCTGACCTGTCTCCAATCCACCACAACACAAGGGGTGTAATTGGCTTGCTAACTCTGCAGTGTGTCACTGAGCTGATATATTTTTAAGCAATATCAGGCTACATGTCTTTCCATGTTGTTTGAATACCAGCTTAGCCTTTGTCTGATAATGTATGCACATTGTTTATTGCTTCCTGGCTGTTACCAACTTACTGAAAAGGCTAATCGCTAAGGCTACCCACCACTAGCACCATGGACCAGTACCCACCAGACAGTGAATACTGTAACTTAAATATAAATATATAAGCAGGTGTTATTATTAGTCTTGATTTTCAACTCATGTGAGACTTAAATTATATTTTTATTGACAGTTCGTTCAGGTAGTTTGTGATATGAAACGTACTGTAATTGAAATAAATTTTCAATTATACAAAATATAACAATTACAGCAAAATTTCTAAACCATAATCAATTACAATTACACAATTTTGCTGTAATCAATTACAATTACATAATTGGACCCAGCCCTGGGAGGAGAACAGCAAGAGAACTTCAGTTGAGTCGACGGCCACTTGAGGGATAGGAGGTTCATATCACCAGCTAGCCATCCATGGCAGCTGTCATGAGGCAGTTTAGCTAATGACTGTGTGAGTCGAGGCTTAGTTCATCTGTAGCGTTAGGCCTATAATATGTGCTGATGTACAGGCTCTTGCAGGATGTGAAGTTCAGTTTGATCCAGAGGATCTGGCACTCTGTATTTAGGTTTGTCTCTCTCGAACTAACAACATCTGCTCTTACTGCTATGAAGACTCCACGCCCTCATCCTATCTCTGGCTCTACGATAAACTGTGGGATCTGGAGGGAAAGTTCATGATCCTTGATGTCATTTATAGATCTATCTCCAACACAGCCGATAGCCTAGCACTCCAGGAAGACCTGGACAGACTTCATAAATTGTCCAACTTGTGGCAAATGAAATTTAACATCGACAAATGCCACACTATGAGAATAACAATCCGTCGCAATACGATCAATACTGACTACCATCTAGGAGGAAATACGCTTTTCATGGTGTCACAATACCCATATCTAGGCATGACCATGTCCAACACCATGTCATGGCAAAATTACATAAAAGGCATCACAGCTCGCACCAACAAAATTCTGGGCCTGATCAGACGCAATCTTAGAGGAACCTCCCAAAAGTTACGACAGCAAGCCTTCAGAGGAGCTGTTACCACACAGTCACAAATCTAAGCTGTGACCTGTTTTTACTCGCACTCTGTTCATAGTATACTTCATACTTTACTCGCACCTTATACATACTTTTACTTGCACCTTTACATTCAGCACAGCACAGGTGTATATATACACATTGGTGGATGTTATGGATGCTGCCAATTAACAAAGTAGAAGTGAGCCAGGACTCTGTGCCAACAACAATATCTGTCTTTGTGCTGTCCAGGAGGTGATCCAGTTCCTTTCTTTTGTTCATTATCAACTGGCAGTTAACATTCAACAGTCGAAGAGGTTTCTGTTTACATTTTGTTGCAGTGCAACATGATTTTGTGGGGGAAGACGAGGCTAGTGGTGGCCCCGGTGATGAGCACCCGCTGCAGTCCGTGGTATCACACGATTCAGAAAGATTACTAAAGCTGTTGGCAGAGGAGATAGAATGCAAATCAAACAGGGTTGTACCCAAATTTGGCATGGCACATTGGAGGCACTCCCACACGCAATTACAAAACGAGAATCTTGTAGGTCAATATAAGGTCACGCTAAGTATAGCCGTCTGCTGGCACACTCTGGCCTCAATCTACACGCGGCTACCACCACCCCACACGAGATCGCGTTAGACCATGTGACCCAAAGGCAACATCACGTGCACAGTATGGCGGCTAATTATGAAATCTTTTCTATGTGACCGATAAATGTACTCATAATCATTTATTTGGAGCTTGTTTCTTCTGCTTCTTGATGCCCAGGTGCCGGTTGTATGTCACGGAATACACATGTCAAATGGTTAGTGCGTGTCTGTTTTAAAACTTAAGTTATTAGTTCCGTAGCCAAATGGCTAGAATCCACGCGTAGGCTTTCTACGAGCGGGACTTCCACCCCTATGCCTAGGCTATGGCTATGTAATAATGGGGCGGACGATTCTGCCTAACATTCGTATAGTGCCTAATTTAGTGGATCTCATTTTCTGGCAGTTGATGTGATACTATTGTTGGCATTATGGATTGTCACATTTAATTCCCTTTATGTGACAGCCTTCCCGCAAGTTCCAAATGGAAGCTCGAGTTGGCATGGACCTGGTCCTGGATCATTATGAATGTCAGCTGGATGAACGGTATCGTGAGCGATATTAGGAGTCTTTCGCGATATTTCATCAACAAGAGATATATTACTAACCGAAAGTGACGTCAAATCAATAATATAGTGGTGCCTACCAGCTCGCTGATAGTTGCATATCATGAAATTATTGATCAGTGCAAAAAGGAAAGAAAAAGATATGGAAATAGTGGCGCTGTCCAAAATTTATCTTTTCCCGCTTCGCACATGCGCATTCATAACAAATCAGCCCAACAACGCAAACTTCCTACCCTCTTCCATCGTTGGCAAAATCGCCCGAGCTAATGAATGCACCAGCTCTGAAATATCCGGTCTTTCGCAGTTATTCCTTTCCACGCAGCTCACGTTTAATCTCTGTTTCCATGGACTATGTCCCCATACTCCCATAGGCGCAGGTATCGGATGCAGCGATCTCGCTGGTGATTGGTCCAAAATGGTGCGTGCCCCTGAACTATTTCAAATATGCCGAACGTATTGTCGGATTAATCCCTACGTACGAATTAAAATGGTAGAAGCCACAATATCGTAGTTGTCATATCTCATGATATCTGAAACGCCTGAAATACTCTGCTGTCTTTCAATATGCATATGTAATGGTCAAATGTGACATGATTACATTTCAGTAAGTAAAACAAGAAAGGTTAAACTTGCCGCGGTTATACATTATCATATAAAGCAAACCATTGTCTCAACAACAATTTTATAGAAAATAGCCCTAAAAGGCCGGGCACATATTAATTACTATATGTGACGGGGCTATTAGATTAAAGATCTTCTTTATATATCGGAATATGTTGGAGCCGATGACCACTGGTAGGAAACACTATTATTGTGGTATAGACGTGCTGATATACGAAAGGTAACACTCACGTTCTATCAGCCGCGTCCTATACTTATGTGCCGTCGTCTGGGGTTCTGGTCCGGGTCACAAATGGTAACATGTAGTTCTCAATCGTGACGCAGGCCACGGTTCTTGTCGGTCATCCTGCTAATTATACGTCCAGGCAGCCAATCAGCGGGCGCTCACCCACAGTGCTACCGACTGGTGGCCACCACATTCTCCCCCCTTGTGACATTTGGGTGCTCACCATATCCCCCCTTTTTTACTTAAATTTTTATGTAATGTGCTTAGCAAAAAATTACTCGAACAGAGAGCTATAGAAATAAGCTCTACTGAATTTGGATTAAACAAACAATACATTTTTTTTTTATTCAAATACTAAATGTACTATATTAGCTACTGTCTAGTGGGCAGCCGATGTTGCTGTCGTGGACCAACAGCTTGACATAGGCACAGCAGCCTATTTATTATGTTTGCAACAGACGCATTACACTCGGTAAAACGTCTGCGCATTGAGGGCCGCTACTCGGTTGATAACCCAACTTGGCAGATTACGGTGTTCTACAATTATGTGGGCCTGGCTTACGTATGCCCACAAGCCAGTCCACGAGGTGACAGTAGTGGAGAGTCTGTCTCCAGCACTAACCGGTACGGGTCAATACGACATGCCAGCTCACCAAACCCTGCGGCCATCGCCGACTTGTGGGTAATCCCAAACACGCCATTGGGGAATTCCCCAACCCAGTGCTGGTAGTCCAGGAGACTGCCAGTGGTGGTTTTAACCACCACTGTCCTATGGTTGACAGTAATACCCCTCATGGCTGGTCGGGCCCAGTCTCCGGGAAACACGTGGTTATCCACAACAGCCGCTAGGTCAATGGAGAGAGAGAGAGTATCTCTCCGCACTGTCTCGCTGATAGGAGGCAAAGGCTGCCTCCTCGAAATCAAAGGGAATACGAACTATACAAATGCTACAAGAGATCAGGGGTGGAAGGGAATACGAACTATACAAACGCTACAAGAGATCAGGGGTGGACAGGGAATACGAACTATACAAACGTTACAAGAGATCAGGGGTGGACAGGGAATACGAACTATACAAACGATACAAGAGATCAGGGGTGGACAGGGAATACGAACTATACAAACGATACAAGAGATCAGGGGTGGACAGGGAATACGAACTATACAAACGCTACAAGAGATCAGGGGTGGAAGGGAATACGAACTATATAAATGCTACAAGAGATCAGGGATGGACAGGGAATACGAACTATACAAACGTTACAAGAGATCAGGGGTGGACAGGGAATACGAACTATACAAACGCTACAAGAGATCAGGGGTGGACAGGGAATACGAACTATACAAACGCTACAAGAGATCAGGGGTGGACAGGGAATACGAACTATACAAACGCTACAAGAGATCAGGGGTGGACAGGGAATACGAACTATACAAACGCTACAAGAGATCAGGGGTGGACAGGGAATACGAACTATACAAACGCTACAAGAGATCAGGGGTGGACAGGGAATACGAACTATACAAACGCTACAAGAGATCAGGGGTGGACAGGGAATACGAACTATACAAACGTTACAAGAAATAAGCACAGAAGACCTACGAATCAACAATTTCAAGAAAGAGCCAAAGAAGTTCTACGCATACCTGAAATCCAAGCAGAAGGTAAAGGTGACAGCAAATCAACTGGATAAAAGATGACAGCGCGTTAACCAACATTGACCATGAGACAGCAGATGTCCTAGGAGTCTTTTTTAAGTCAGTGTTTGTGGATGAAGATAGATCTACCATCCCAGATTTCCAACAGAGAACCAATGAATGCATGACTGACATCCCATTCACGGAAGACACGGTACGCAAGAAACTACACAAAAATCCACCACAACAAGGCACCGGGCCCATGTACTGCATATTTCGACATATTCAGGACATATCCCTACGACAGGAAAAAAGCCATAGTCACACCTATATTCAAGAAGGGTTCGAGAAAAAAAATGGAAACTACCGACCAGTCAGCCTCACCTTCACAGCGTGCAAGATTCTGGAAGGAATTATTAGAGAAAACACGATGGCGTTTCTAAACAAACACAAAATCATCAACCCGAACCAACAAGGATTCTTGGAGGGCAAGTCCTGTCTGACAAACCTGCTGGAAACTTTCGATGAATGGACAACGGTACTTGACGAGGGCCACGGATTGTATGTCATATACCTGGACTACAGAAATGCATTTGACACAGTTCCAAACTACATCCTATATGTCAATGAGATCCAGCTGTATGCACCAATAAAGAGCCAGACTGACCAAGAACAGCTGCAAAGCGTCATAGACACCCTGGAAGAATGGACAAGAGACTGGCTACTAGATTTCAATGCGCACAAATGCGAGCTGATGCAAATAGGGAGACCGCCACCCAGAACCTACACAATGACCAGTACAACCAAAGAAGAAAAGATGTAGGAGTATGGGTCACCAGTTACCTGAAGCCATCAGTCCAATGTCAAAAAGCTTCAAAGAAGGCCATGTAATATCTCGGTATGGTGAAGAGATCGTTTAAACGCATGGATCGTTTGTAACACTGTACAAAGCCGCCGTACATCAGACCACACCTTGAGTTCTGTGTGCAGCCATGGAGCCCGTATCTGGCAAAAGACATTGACAATCTAGAGAAGGCACAGCGCAGAGCCACTAAGCTAATGCCCAACATCGCCAAACTCACATATGACGATAGACTAAGATACCTCGGACTCTTCTCACTGTGCTGCCGAAGTCAGAGGGGAGACTTAATCGAAACCTACAAGATATTAAATGGATGGGACCACGTCGAGGCTGGACATTTCTTCCAAGAAAGCAGTCAGCTTGGACGTACCCGAGAACACACAAAGAAGATATTCAAACAGAGAGCTAGGCTCCAGATTAGGCACCGTTTCTTCTCGCTCCGGGTCATCGACCAATGGCCTTCCTTAGTGGTTAATGCCACGACAGTATCACAATTCAAAACAAGATTATATCAATACTGGAACAGCCTGGGATATGGGTACCAACAAAGACCAACGGCCTAAAATAACCCATTAACCTGTAAGTGTAGATGTAAGTGAGCCTTGAGCATGTTGATTTTCTGGAGAAAGCATAGACAGACATACTTTTCAACTACCACGCATAAACCGTGAGACTCACGGTTTTGCATAAAATGTCACGGTCTCACAACAAAGATCTGAAATCTCACGCATATGTTCATAATTTTTATCAATGAAAATTATAAAACAAAATGTCCCGTTTATGGTCCTCTGACCATCAGCCAATGAGATTTCATGTTGGAAAGCAGTAGAAGCACGTGCAGAGGATGAGCTTTTCTTTATTTGGAATAAAAAATGTCTTCACATGTCTCCAAATGCTGTAAACCATTGTCAGCTATGTTTTGAGAATTTAACAAATATTTTCCGCAGATCGATGAATTTGAATTAACCGAAGATTTAACACAATGTTTACACGGTCCTATCTACACTCACATACTATAAAACCTGCTTGATGTTATTTAACATAGACGGGGATCGAAGTAGCTTTTTTATTTAAATAAATGGGCTCGACCCTCAGCGGCATTTTTTCTAGGGGCGGCACGAGACTTTTTTGTCTAAAAAAGAGTTACACATATTTATATGCTGTTGATTACACGAATTCTGAACATATCAACAAAGGTCCAGTTCGTTCGCTTCAATCATCAGATGTGCATGATTACGTTACATTTCTCAAACACGTGGCACTGGCGTGACATTTAAAAACAAAAGCGATTGAGTAGTCGAGCGAAAGCTGGACAGTGTTATGGACTTCGATTCCGTGATCGCTGAGTTCGTGTTACTCAAAACCGAGTGTTATGGACTTCGATTCCGTGATCGCTGAGTTCGCGTTACTCAAAACCGGACACATTTGAATGTAAGAGAATATGAAGAAGCTTCCAACGCATCACTCCCGGTCTCGTTGGCCCATCGTTGTAGTTGCGGTGGCAGTGGCGGGACGAGCTCGCAGGTGGGGGTTGGGCCTCTATTACTGGAGGCCTGGTGGGACAAAGGACCGCCCCACCTTTGCTACTTCTACTTTTGTCATTTAATAATTGTTTCTCAATGAGCAACTTTGTATTGACAACTAAGCGATATCTCATTTGATATACATGTATTGTATTTTATTGTATTTTTCTTGATGAGCATGTTTGTGCTAGCTGCCAAGCTACTTTTTCATTGATTCATATTATTTTCTGTTGGTACAATTGTTAAATGACCTTTACCAACAATCACTCTTTGTGTGTTCCTGTAGCAAACGAACTCAGGTTTCTGCAATTAAGCATCAGCAGGGTATAAATAATGTTATGTTGACATTTATTGGTTTTGACAACTATCTACTATCTATTAATTCAGGAATTGTTCGCTGATATCAGTTGGGGGTTTTGTTGGAGGTTTTTCTTGGTTTTATTGGAGATATGAATTTTGGGTTGTGATGTAGCTACGCTGAATCATTAAACCACGTCTACCAATATTTCCGTTTCTGATTGCTGCTGTGATATTGGAGCAATAATAAGGCTTTACAGGCCGCCTATGCATAACTATTCCATTAGTGCGCTCATTAGGGCTAGATTACCTCTAACCTAAGCGCTAGATACAACAATAATGTAACTGCACTACCGTGAAACTTTAATACACGGTAACATAATATAAAGGAACAACTACAAGACAGACAACCCCATTACCATAACCAACTGGACTTTGTATACCTGGGAAGCAAAATCACAACAGATGAGGACTCTGCAAAGGATGCCGTGGCTAACGGCAAGCCAGACTTTCGCTATGCTGAAGCCCATCTGGAAATCCATGCAACTGAGATTGAAAAAAAAAAATTATTTTACAACAGTAATTTTCTCAGTGTACTTCTCTATGACTCCGAATGCTAGAAAGTGCCAACCAAGCTAGCACACAAGCTCGAGATCTTCCAAAACAGGTGTCTACGGAGAATCTTAGGGGTATTTTGGCCCAACACTATCACCAATGAAAAGCTGTTCCACAAAACAGACGCAACATCATTGGCCACACAAATCAAGAGGCGAAGATGGAGATGGCTTGGGCACGTGTGCCGAATATCACATGACGTACTGCCCAAGACAGCCTTACGCTGGACAGCGGACAGTAGAAGGAGACGTGGTCGCCCGAAAGAAACATGGAGACGAACAGTGGGAGATGAAAGAATACGGCCAGACATGGGACACCATCACCAAACAGGCTGTAGACAGACAGCAGTGGCGCTCTCTTGTTGAAGCATTATGTGCCACACGGCACGAAGAGAATCTTATGGGTATTTTGGTATAAATATATATAGTAATATAATATTTATGTTGGGAGAACAATAAATAAAATATAAGACACCCTTGACCGTTCGTAAACCTGTAATTATGGCACGTACATTTCAAGTCATTAAGGTGATACTACCACCAATTATTATAATCATAGTCGGTATAATACGGTCGTCAACCTTGTAATTGAATGCGTGTCTCACTTGTGCTGTAGTACCTTGATTTCCCCAGGCAGTGTTAAGTTGACGTTTGACCTGTTTGTCAATAAACACTTCAAACGCGTACTCGTTGTTGTAGTTAATGCGATACCGTGACCCCGTTGATTGGGGTCAACTGTATTGTCCACCCCGTACCCATACAGTTTGGCATAGCTGGCAGCAAATGACTGCATGTGGAACTACCGTTACCCTTAACGGACTATTATATCTAGATGTAAACCCCAGGTCAGGGGGCGTGTTGAGTCTGTGAACATCAAAGCATATCACCCTCTTCAGCGTCACCATTGTCGCCATTTTTGTCATCGTTATCAATGTTGCCATCACCTGCGTAATCATCGTTGTCCCACACACAGTTCATCATCACCAATGGCTTCATTATCAATGTGGTCGTCGTTGTCACCAAAATTGGCATCGTCACCAGTGGCATCAGCATCAATGTAATCATCGTTGTCACAAAAGTTATAATCGTCACAATGCCCGAACTGCATCTATGAAGAAGTAAACTGAATTCGACCAGTGAGCAGGAGCTCGTAAGTAACTGAGTAACAGCGAGTGTTCGTTAATTATGGCAGAATAATTAAAATGAATTCGACCAGTGAGCAGGAGCTTGTAAGTAGCTGAGTAACAGCGAGTGTTCGTTAATTATGGCAGAATATTTTAACATTAAAATGAATTCGACCAGTGAGCAGGAGCTTGTAAGTAGCTGAGTAACAGCAAGTGTTCGTTAATTATGGCAGAATATTTTAACATTAAAATGAATTCGACCAGTGAGCAGGAGCTTGTAAGTAGCTGAGTAACAGCGAGTGTTCGTTAATTATGGCAGAATAATTAAAATGAATTCGACCAGTGAGCAGGAGCTTGTAAGTAGCTGAGTAACAGCGAGTGTTCGTTAATTATGGCAGAATATTTTAACATTAAAATGAATTCGACCAGTGAGCAGGAGCTTGTAAGTAGCTGAGTAACAGCAAGTGTTCGTTAATTATGGCAGAATATTTTAACATTAAAATGAATTCGACCAGTGAGCAGGAGCTTGTAAGTAACTGAGTAACCGCAAGTGTTCGTTAATTATGGCAGAATATCTTAACATTAAAATGAATTCGACCAGTGAGCAGGAGCTCGTAAGTAACTGAGTAACCGCAAGTGTTCGTTAATTATGGCAGAATATCTTAACATTAAAATGAATTCGACCAGTGAGCAGGAGTTCGTAAGTAACTGAGTAACAGCGAGTGTTCATTGATTGTGGCAGAATATTTTAACACTAAAATAAATTTGCCTATCCTGCATATGCAATGATAATTAATAAACATTCCATAATGAGAAAACCTAGTGATGCATTGCCTACATCTAGACTCGTCTATTCCATGCTAGTTTTTTAGACTGACTGCCTATTGGCCTACCTGTTCGAGTATTTACCACAATTAGTGTAGCAGCAGCTATATAAACTATCGTTGAGATCAGCCGCGGCAAATTAACTGTATTGTTTACAGTTGTTCAGAAATGATACAAGTATATATAATTAAGAGCACAATCAACTCAAAGAGAAGTAGTGTTTTGAAACGGTTGGTTTATGCGGAGATGTACTTTTAATGTAAATATGGACGGGTGTGGTTATCTCAGAGCTGCCATTTGCACTTGATGTTTACTGTGTTACGCTCCGCCCTCTCGGTAGGTTTTACATGCACAAGTTTAATTGCTGCATAATAACTGTTTGTACAATTTCTAATATGTACGTGGCGATGTAGCGATTAATTAATCACACAGGAATCAAACTGTTGTAATCATCGTGGTTTTCAGGATATGTATCATTAGTTTTCGTAAGTTGAACTTGTCGTCGTAAAAACAAGTCGTTTTTTTCGTAAGCAAATACTTACAAGTTATGAGATATCTAAACACCATTGAAGTACCAGTATCTTATTTATGAACTGTAGTATCTAAGTTTTAGTAAAGAACTCCAAACTACTTCACCGTGTACTTGAATTTGTAGCAATTTCCTAACAGTTTCTAATAACGCCCGGAAACTTTCGGTAGCGGTCAGAGCAAAATAGTGTCGATGTTTTTAATGTGGCAGGCGTATAATGTGGTCGTGACGACACTTCCAATTTTTAGTAATATTACTGCAGTGTTCCTGACCAAGAAGATAATATTAATTCAAGCGCAATGATAATTGTATTGGTCGTGTTGACACTATTTTGATTTTATTTGTGATTCCTCATTGATCAGATTTTCTTCGTCATCTAACAATAATTCAAGAGTTCCGATTCCATGGTGCTTCAGTTATATAAAATTGCTTGGTTGGACCAGAATTTGTCCAGGCGGTTTTTAGATGAATTTATGGATTTTGCCTGTACGACTGATTCAGGCAGGGAATTCCAAGGCTCAGTCACTCTGAGAGGGAAAGCATTTTTTTAAAATTTATATTTGATCTTTGGGTAAACATTTTGGTGTATGATTTTAAAAGTTTAGGTGAGGATTCATTGTCGTATAAATTGTGCATAATTTTGAAACTTCAATCATATCTCCTCATAAGCGTATATATGCTAATGATGGTAGTTTCAGTGAATTGAGTCTTTCTACAGTCAGAAGTCAGTCGTACCTGGTAATTCTTTGGTTGCTCTTCTCTGGACGTTTTCTATTGCAATAATGTGTTTTTTCTTATAAGGGGAGACCGGGGCTAGTTGTTACACTTTTCAGTTAAAGTAACGTTTTGTGAAAAGTATGTTAGATGCATTTCTGTCAACGTATATATTACATGTATTATTCGTGTTAATACGATGTACCATTCCAATGATATTCCGTATTGTAGTTAGGTAGATATGTGAAGTTTCAATCTTCTGGGGCATTTTTGTGAAGCCCCTCTTTAACGATTCTGTGTTCGCAGTACGTGATATCGTCTTTGAAAAATTCACATTTCGTGATTTCTGCCCTGAGATTGTAGTCGCGTAGACTTTCGAGGACTCGGCGCACGTTCGCTAGGTGCTCCTGATTAGTCTTCCCAGTAATGATGATGTCGTCCAGAATAACTTGTGTTCTTGGAGTGCCCTGCAATATCTGGTCTATTGTTCTTTGCCAGATTGCAGGTGCAGAAACGACGCCAAATAACAGTCTGTTGTACTCAAACAGTCCTTTGTGCGTGTTGATAGTAAGATATTTCCTTGACTCGTCCTCCATTTCGAGTTGCAGGTAAGCTTGGCGGAGATCAATCTTTGTGAATTTCTCACCTGCAGCGACATTCGCAAAGATATATTCGATCCGAGGCAAAGGAAACTGAGCAACCGTCACCGCAAATTCGTACCGATCCGTTTGACGATGGAAGTTGCTCACTTATTCCAATCAACTTTTGTGATGATTCCTTCATTCTCTAGTTTATCAAGTTCCGCTTCAACTTTCGGGAGTAGTGAGTACCGCACTTATCTGGCCTTGTGAAATGTTGGAGTTGTTTCCTCCTTTAGATGGAGTTTCGCCTGAGTCCTTTGGTTGCTCCAAATCCGCCTTGAAAGACTTATTTAAACTCCAACTTCAATGCATCCAGTTGTTGCTGCACACTCCCTGTATGCTTCGTAGCAGTGATGTGTTTGATGGACTTCCAGTTTAGCTTTATTTTGCCAAGCCACTGGCGCCCAAACAATGCTGACCCTCCATTCTTGACAACAAAAAGTGGCAAGTTTTGTCCGTTGTACTCAACGTTGACATCTAGCATGCCAATTGGAGAGATTTCTTTGTCAGAATAGGTCTTTAAGACCACCGAAGTGTGGCGTGTCTTCACTCCGGGGAAGTACTCATCGAACTCTAGTTTGTTTATCACATACGCCGCTGAACCGGTATCAAGCTCCATTCGCAATGGTGTACCATTGACTTTGGGATTCACCCAAATGATCTTGTCCATGGCATGTATCTCTAAAGCAGTCACATACTTCTCAGCATCACTGTCGTAGACATCTTCGACAACGTGTACGCGTGCATGTTGGGAGCCTGCGTGTTTACAACCAGTACTGCTACTCGATGAATATCTACCTGGTGACTTTGTTTTCTAATGCATTGGGACGACATGCTGGTTTTATGTCTCCCTTCTGTTTGCCTTTGTGACGCTGTGCATCTTTGAATTTGCAATCATCAGGACTGTGTCTCGTCCGTGCACATCGGGAAAATGGCTTGCTACATTGTCCCCTTTTAGGCTTAACCTGGACTTTGTGCATAGCCGCACAGTTTCTGACCTGCCCCGGCTCAGCAGCTTCCTTGGTAGCCGTCTCCATGGCTACTGAAATTTCCACTCCACGATCAAAAGTCAGCGTGGCTTCCGACAACAATCGCTTTTGTGTGTGTTCGTTCAGAAGGCCACACACTACTCTGTCTCGTAGGGAATCTTCCAAATTTGCTCCAAATTCGCAATTTTCTGACAGTTTTCTAATTTGTGCAACATATTGCGCTACACTTTCTCCCTCCTGTTGGTCCCTCTTGTTGAATTTAAACCTTTCTGCAATCACGAGAGAGGCTTACGTGACAGATGCTGACTGAGTATCGCCGTTAACTGAGCGAAAATCTTAGTGGCCGGCTTATCCGGCGCACATAAGTCTCTCAGCAAGCGGTGCGTCTTACCCCCGATAAGACTTAGCAAAGCCGGCACTTGTTTCACATATGGAACGTCGTTCGCCAGAAAATATTGTTCCAATCGGGGCGGTCATTGTAGCGAGTACCGTAACATTTTTACCGCGAGCACGGTCCCAAGCCCTTGAAAGTTCGAAACGCGTCAACGCACACTCGCAACAGCACGACAGTTCATCACTTGTCTTTTACCGACATTTGTAACGTATTTCGTCTAAATATGCGAGATATTGATAAAAACGACATAACTACAATATGGCGGATTAAGGACTACTTTTTATAGTCTGCAATTGTGAATCATTACGCTGATACAAAACAATAATTATGGTCATTACACATCGACATGTAATTCTAAATACATTACATTCACAGCTTAATATATTAAGCTTTTCATTTTTAGTTACCAAAGGGGATTCATTCCCAGGATTCATACATAAAAACAATTGTGAATGGAATATAAAAACAAAACAAGATGGCAGCCATGCGAAGCGACAACACGAAAGCAGATGAGATGAAGATTGTGTTTAATTGTAGCGCCGGGGTGGATGGCAAGAACAAGCGTTTGAAACGATGACCTGTGGCTGTGACTAATCGTATAAAACGATCTGAAGCTATGATGGCTCACCGGGCCAGTAAAATATGAAAAGTTGTGGCCCGAACTGGCCCGGCAGCCCCAAAAAGGGCGCCGGGCCAGTGTTAATGTCGAGGCCTGAAACAACATGAACAACTAAACAAACAAACAACCAGATCTATTAAAAGTGTATATGCTGATATATTTTTTGGACAATCAAAAAGCAACTACATATCTCTATGATGGATGTCATTGCATGGACATGATCAATCGAACACATAACTCCCGTCTAAACTGGCATCATAAGATAATATAAATGTATTACAAATAGCCAGACGCACTTAACAATTAACGTTAAACCGTCTCGCTGTTCGTAGCACTGCAATTGTCAAGCCGAGATCACATCTCTTCTATTTGACTTGGTGTTGTGGGGCGACCGTCGCACCACGGTCTAATTCTTGTATCCACCAATCTAGGACTATTCCACGGGCGGAATAATAGATCCGATACGGCGTAGTTGTCCTCGTGGGATGTAATTGAGGATGCGAAATATAGGTCCCTAGGAATACGTTGATAAGGACACCGCCCAACAAGGTGAAACCGCAAAGGGTTAAGCTGGACGGGGAAATAAGCAATAAACATACATTGGCTTACCCGATGTTCAATTCTCGTTGAATTCCAATACTGATTTAAGTGAATTGTTAGCCTGTTTAAAGTACACTCAAACCTTCTAGACCTACATGACTCAGCTTAAATGTGTGTTCAGCTGAACATTACATAATAAAACAATGGCTAACAACAAACAACATTTTGTTCTGGTTATGTTCAGTTTCCGTCGGTCACATTCAGATATATTTGTAAGACAGGTCTATTGGCGACCGATCCAGGATATATCTCCAGGGTTGCACTCCACATACACCATGCCGCACATGAAGCGAACCCGGCCACGTCTCAGAAACATTCTAGCTAATCACACCACCGAACTGACGTAAATGCCACATCAACGGCTATAATAGTTACCAATGGCAACGAATTCCGCCTTGTTTTCGAGTTGTAGAACAATTAGATGTCAACACTTCCTGACGACATGTGTCACTTGCGCGACATTTCTAAGGTTGTCAACAGTGGCTCTCTAATGACACGGTGACGCGTGCATGTGCACACAGCAGAGGGACTTAGTTCGCTATTCGTTGCAGGGGAGCATGGGGGGGGGGAGAGAGCTCGGCATTGGTTCATGCTCCCCTTTGGCTTATTTTGTTAAACAAATTGGTAGCATGATAAACTAACGTGTGACTAAACTTGCCCCCCTTTGGTACCCCCTTCGTGGGATCCTGTATACGTCACTGATTCGTTGAAGCAAAGCCATTGTCCGTTGGTAACTTCGCATAGTGATATCAGAAATTTTTCAACTGAGTATGTACTGTGTGATTAAAAATACCATTAGTGTAAATTAATTCACGAATTTAATTGGGTACAAGTTCCATCATGCTAAACCAAAGTGGCGTATTGGTTAAACTAACATGTTCAGTTTTGATCGACGCTTCCCCCTACTCACGAGCGACTCCACACGTCTGCTGTATGTCTAACCTGCTGTCCGTTGACGTAGGTGGGGCGAGACAACAAATAGCTTTGTATTATGATGTTTCTTCTTTCTTCGTTAACATTTCATATCACATTAATCGCCAATAAACTGATCTCCTGTGCGTGGAATTCGTGAACATGTCATGCCGTACGTCTGCTCAGTCACGTGACTGGTTTTAAAATGTTGGTGCTCTTCCTCCTTGTTCCCTGCTGTACAGGGGTGAGGGTCAGGTAAAGTATTGTCGAGCCACTCTTTCTGTTCTTTCTTTCCATAGTTTTCTATCGGCCGCTCCCTCTCTCCATCTTTCATCCTCCCCCGATCTTCTCATATCCCTCCTCATGCAGTCCTCCATTCTCCGCTATGGTCTTCCCCTTTTCCTGCGTCCTTGATGTTTTTCCACCTCTGCTCTCTTTGCTATGTTGGTACGTTCGACCTGATATATATATTATGTTGAATCATGACTGGTCAATTCACCGACTGTCTGTTGCCATTATTTGAAAGCTAAAATGCAGTTTCACAGAACACATTAACTGTACTAATTTAATTACATACCTGTAATACAGAAGTGCTACAACATCCCGCATACAACACGTAATTCACAGGGTACTATGGACTCTGTACGGACGGATTAGTGGCGGATCAATAGCAGAAGTGGTCTATGATCAGTGACGGGTCCTTTCTCACCCAACACGAACCGCAGTTGAAGTGTCGGCGGTGCAGGTTTGGAATATTCTCTCAGCCACCTTAGCGCACGTATGGGCACACGAATAACGGACTTGTACGCTCTAGATACTTCATCTGGAAGGTCAATATACCAGAAACCTTTTCCTCCCTTCATCCAGTGGAACGCTATGTTGTCCGTGGCTCTGTCCGACGCACTCTCTCTCTGTATCCATGGATGAGAGAAGTCATGCTGACTAACGGCAGCTCTGCCCGGTGAAGGTCGGTCTTTGTCGTGTTTAACGGAAGTTTTGTCTGGATGTGGCTAAAGACAAGAGCTGATTGTGGCTATTGGAGGCTGATCCTAACAATGGACGAAGTGCGTCTCCCACCCTTGTTCGCAGACGACCATAAACTCGCCAGTCTTACCACGTCGACAGCCGCCAGACTAATTGTGTGCAGTATCATAATTGAACTGCAGCAACTATCTTAATCCACGGTCGGCAATTGCGCGGGGACGATACGGATGTCATCAGATTACCATCTGCAAAAGAGCAATCATGCACCCAACCACATATATCCCTATCTGGTAGGCCGATTCGTGGATTTCTCTTGGGTTAGAAAATGCGATTAGTTCAGCGTGCAATAGCAATGACACTTCTCGGGCTTGGAGACAAACGGACTTCGTCGTCTCACAACGTATTTGTGCAGCGGGTGAGCTTTGTTGTCGGCAGGATACTAGCGCCTTCGCCCGCATGGATTACCCGTCACCTCTAGTCGTTTGACTAATGGCCGCACTCTACTTGGGTTCCATGTCAGTCATTACCTCAGCTTGGATTGCGTTGCGTGTAGTGCAGCTGATCGTCCGGGCTCTATTGGGACACTGGTTACAGTTACGCCTAATCACCTTCTTAGGACTTGGGAGAATTTGTACACGCCCTGGAAACCATGATGTCCTAATTGTAGATGCAGATATCAGGCACACGGATGCTCATGCCGGGTCTAGATCACGCTGTTTAACATAACAAAGTTGGAACAACATGGAGATTAAATTAAGACCAATATATCAACTAATAACCTCTATCAGATGTTCCGAAATTAAATCTGAAGGAAACAAGTTGACCTTAGGTTGTACAGAATTATGAGTTGAACAAATACGTTTGAAAGAAGACCAAATATACAAATAAAAAGTTGATGAAAATAGCGAAGGTAAATGGAAAGAAAACAAACATCGAGTTAGAGGAACTACAACTGGAACAAGCGAGACATTTTAGTTCAAACACGTAGAATTGGTAGACAGTTCAAACACGTAGAATTGGTAGACAGTTCAAACACATAGAATTGGTAGACAGTTAAAGCACATAGAATTGGTAGACAGTTAAGACACATAGAATTGGTAGACAGTTAAAACACGTAGAATTGGTAGACAGTTAAAACACGTAGAATTGGTAGACAGTTCAAACACGTAGAATTGGTAGACAGTTCAAACACGTAGAATTGGTAGACAGTTCAAACACATAGAATTGGTAGACAGTTAAAGCACGTAGAATTGGTAAACAGTTAAAACACATAGAATTGGTAGACAGTTAAAACACGTAGAATTGGTAGACAGTTAAAACACGTAGAATTGGTAGACAGTTAAAACACGTAGAATTGGTAGACAGTTAAAACACGTAGAATTGGTAGACAGTTAAAACACGTAGAATTGGTAGACAGTTAAAACACGTAGAATTGGTAGACAGTTAAAACACATAGAATTGGTAGACAGTTAAGACACGTCGAATCGGTAGTCAGTTAAGGAACATAGTAGTAATATATTGGACTGAACTGTTGTGTGCAGCAGAGTCGTGGGCAGTCATGGAAAGCTTCGACACACACACGCACACGCACGCACACACGCACACCCACATGAATTGTTATTTTAGACCTTCCTGTCGTATTTGTTCAGAACGTTTACCGCGCCACATACATTTTACTGGGAATCACGTTTGCTTTCCTAGCACAGGTGTGAAACAACCGAACCCTCGTTGTGCCACTGCTGTGGCTGCGCGGTTGAATTGAACATGTCGCTGGAATGCGATAAGCGTCTTCTGTAGGAGAAGCGGACTATGACTTCTCCCATTCTTCGGCGTTCTACGTCAGTCGAGTTTGATGGTGCGATATCATGCCGCGCCGCCTACCATGTACTCGCCTTACATTAACGCGTGTGCGTGTAGACAACGCGAAGGCGCACCAAACATTTGGCGTTGACACATTGGCCATCAAGGCCGCTGCGGTACCTAAATGAGCGAATCAAACTCCAGAGCAACTCTACGACGTCATGAATAACGGCTAACGTAGTGGTAAACAACAACACGTTAATCATGATATTTTGGGCTTCCACAATCATTAACATCTACCCTAACCTAAAACATGACCTTTCTGTTTGACGTGTAGCCGCATTATTCTTTCCCGATGGGTTTCCGCAAGTCCCGGGCCGCGGTCCAGAGACGATGTATTCTCGTCTCGTCTGCGTCATCGAACGTCATTATCGGGAAGAGCAGCGATGATAACCCAATCAAGGCAATGTCAGTAAGACGCATTGCGTCATGGTTTCTTACGTAATGATGAAACGTATGATTACGGTTAGTTTGAATCTGTGGCGATGGTTACACAACCGCTGCATCCGGGGCGTAACATTCACAATCTGTGGCGATGGTTACACAACCGCTGCATCCGGGGCGTAACATCCACAATCTATGGCGATGGTCACACAACTGCTGCATCCGGGGCGTAACATTAAGAATCTGTGGCGATTGTTACACAACCGCTGCATCCGGGGCGTAACATTCACAAACTGTGGCGACGGTTACACAACCGCTGCGTCCGGGGCGTAACATTCACAATCTGTGGCGATGGTTACACAACCGCTGCATCTGGGACGTAACATTCACAATCTGTGGCGATCGTTACACAACTGCTGCATCCGGGGCGTAACATTCACAACCTGTGGCGACGGTTACACAACCGCTGCGTCCGGGGCGTAACATTCACAACCTGTGGCGACGGTTACACAACCGCTGCGTCCGGGGCGTAACATTCACAATCTGTGGCGATGGTTACACAACCGCTGCATCCGGGGCATAACATTCACAACCTGTGGCGACGGTTACACAACCGCTACATCCGGGGCGTAACATTCACAATCTGTGGCGATGGTTACACAACCGCTACACCCGGGGCGTAACATTCACAATCTGTGGCGATGGTTACACAGCCGCTGCATCGGGGGTGAAACATTCACAATCCATCGTAAAATATTTCATTCCATTACCGGTTGTCTCTAGAGTACACACTAGGTTGGCCTACCGCGGCCAATGACTAGGAGGCATTTCTTACGAAAGAACGTCCGAAACTTGATTAATGCAATATTTCACCTATTTGTATGTATGTACAACAATTTGCACTTTCTAGCCCATACTAGTAATTACAACGTGAACTAATATTGTAGCTTTATTCTCCATTCAAAGTCGACGGTAGTTGATCGATTGCAAGTACAATATCGGTGCGACTGAAAATAATATTACACTGAAGTTCTGTTAACCTTCCAGTATATGTAAATACAATTGGAAAAATATCTAATGTTTGAGGCATATTGATCAGTCATAAAGACGGCCTCGTTCATGTCCTTGGCTGTATCGAAGACTACGGTAATTAGGTAATTCATTAACGGTAATTGCGACATCCTCCATGACACTAGCCGCTGTATCCTAGATTAAGACGGGCGAGAACGCCAGTGATACATCGGGAGCTCCTTGTGTAGAAACCATATGCAGGTGTCTTCTTCTTCGTCGAACGCTCAGCCAGGGACTCCAGTTCCTCATACGAAGGTCGCTGTGCGCCGCAGATCCTCCAGTCCTGGTGGGTCTCCGACGGCAAAGCACCATCACTCCAGTAGATATTATCTACTTAGATTTTCAGAAAGCTTTTGACAAAGTGCCACATCAAAGATTGCTACTTAAATTAAAAGCCCATGGTATCGGGGATAGCATAACTGACTGGATAGAACAATGGCTGACTGACAGAAGACAACGAGTTGTAGTAGATGGAGAAGTTTCAAATTGGAAATCGGTTTTGAGTGGGGTACCTCAAGGGTCAGTACTAGGACCTATATTATTCTTAATTTATATCAATGACTTGGACGACAGTATAACAAGTAACGTACTGAAATTTGCGGATGACACAAAACTGTTTAGAAAGGTTAATACTGATGGTGATAAACAACATTTACAAAACGATCTAGACAGATTAGTGAAATGGTCTGAGAAATGGCAGATGCTGTTCAATTTTGGGAAATGTAAATGCCTACATACAGGACATGGGAACTTGAATGTAAACTATAAAATGGGAGATACTGTTCTGGGTACTACTGTAAAAGAAAAGGACTTAGGAGTTACAATAAGCGCTGATATGAAAGTTTCAGAGCAGTGTGGTATTGCAGCTTCAAAGGGTAATCAAATTCTTGGATTGATTAGAAGAAACATAACATACAAGGGAAAAAAGTTAATTATACCTCTTTATAAAGCAATAGTTAGACCTCATTTAGAATACTGTATACAAGCATGGAGACCATATCGTAAGAAGGATATAGATACGCTTGAACGCATACAAAGGAGAGCAACTAAAATGATTCCAGAACTTAGAGACCTTAGTTATGAAGAACGCCTGAAAGAATGTGGTTTAACAACTCTAGAGACAAGGAGGTTAAGAGGAGATCAGATTGAAGTTTTTAAGATATTGAATGGGTATGAAATTATTGATAGAAATATGTTTTTCTCACTCAAGAAGGATAGCAGAACTAGAGGACATGAGGTAAAATTAGTAAAGGATCAATGTAGATTGGACATCAGGAAGCACTCGTTCTCACAGAGGACAATAAATGAATGGAACAAATTGTCTACAGATTGTGTAACTGCTAGCAGCGTGAATATGTTTAAAAACAAGGTTGACACATATCTCAGGAGGGCGGGCTATAAGTAGATGAACATTGTTGGACTCTCGATAAGCCAATGGCTTCCTTGTCCACTTGCCATCTGGGCCTTTGGCTTGGATGGCAAATCTTGTTAAATCTTGTTAAATCACTCGAGAATCCGTAGTCGTCTGGTTTAGCGAAAATCGTTGTGCTGCCGTTATGCGCCTAACGGGTCAGGCCCAGCACATCCGACTTCGGCATACCCAGTTATACCGCTGGGTGCTCAGTCGCGCCATGACACACCAGTCTCTGCTAGACAGGGGCACCACGTGTAGGTGCTGCTGCGGGCACAGTTTAGTAGTGAGAGGCCATACTTTTTGATGCAAGTGACTCACAGCTGGGAAGCCAGGCAGCAGTCCTGCGGCGATCACTATCCCTGGAAAGGAGTGACTATATGTTTCGCATCACTTTCCTTGGAGTGAACGGGACGTCAGCCCAGACCTCAACCACCCCATGCAGGTGTCTATAGAACATCATTGTTGACAGTCGGCCGTTCGTGTTCGACAGTTTGTGCTTTCAGTAAAATAGGCCTATGCAAGGGGATTGTAGCGAATAAAAAGGATCATGCAATCTAGTAGCAACAACACGTGCTCCATTTGTGTTTATTTAGAGCTAGCGACAATTGTCCAATCCAACAAAAACTCTAGTGAATGGAAAAGAAAATTGTAGAATTGTTTGTGTCTGTCAACGTTGTACATCTAAGCACATAATTATAATATACGACGACATTGTAGCATCGCTACTATTACACACACAAAGGACGCCGCTTAATAGAATCATTTCGGGCCAAAGCAATTTGATTGCTAAGTGGCTGATTCACTTAAGCGGTGCATTTTCATACAATGTGAACAGGGAATGATTCCATCCTAGACAATATATTATTTATGTGTGCGTGTGTGCGTGGATATCATGCATCAATTAGGGATGTGAGTGGATATCATACATCAGTTAGGGGTGTGAGCAGATATCATACATCAATTAGGGATGTGAGTGGATATAATTTAGGGATGTGAGTGGCTATCATGCATCAATTAGGGGTGTGAGCAGATATCATACGTCAATTAGGGATGTGAGTGGATATCATTTAGGGATGTGAGTGGATATCATGCATCAATTAGGGATGTGAGTGGCTATCATGCATCAATTAGGGGTGTGAGCAGATATCATTCATTATTTATGGATGTGAGTGGACACGCGCGCGCACGCACGCACGCACGCACGCACGCACGCACGCACGCACGCACGCACGCACACACACACACACACACACACACACACACACACACACACACACACACACATACACTACTTTGTACGAAAACCATCCATTGTCAATACCAATAATCACGGTTAACATTAAGCGCTCAAACAACTTTAAATAGAACGTGTCTTTGAAAGCCAACTGGAACGTTGGATGTGGATGTGAGTGGACATCATGCATCCATCAATTAGGCATGTGAGTAGACATCATACATCAATTAGGGATGTGAGTGGATATCATACATCATTTATGGATGTGAGTGGACATCATACATCAATTAGGGATGTGAGTGGATATCGTACATCATTTAGGGATGTGAGCGGATATCATACAACAATTAGGGGTGTGAGTGGATATCATTTAGGGATGTGAGTGGATATCATGCATCAATTAAACTAGAAGCGCAGGGGGGTTACTTAGAGATGCCTTAAGCAGGACAAGAGGCCACTAATACAGATAAACCAATAACGAAATGTCCGAAAAACATGTCTGAAGCAGGTTATAGATGCGTGTGTTTAAATGCTAGGAGTATAGTAAAAAAGAAAAACGAATTAAACATTATGGTAGAAGATATTGACCCTCATATAATTGGTATTACCGAATCATGGGCCAACACAGACATAACAGATGCTGAATTAGGATTGACAGGATTCGTAATGTTTAGGAGAGATCGAATAGGAAGAAGGGGAGGGGGAGTTATTTTATATGTTAAAGAATCTATTCAGGCTTATGCAATAAAATTAGAATGGAAGCAGATTACGATGAAGCTGTTTGGTGCAAAATAGTTTCAGGAAATTCAAAATGAACTATTGGATTAGTTTACCGAAGTCCAAACATAAACGAAGAGGATAACACAAAAATACAAAATGCTATAAAGGAAGTTAGTAAAGGGGAATGTATCATAATGGGAGATTTTAACCATGGACACATACAATGGAAATCTCTAGAGAGTACAGGGGGTGAGGACCAACATTTTCTATTTTTTATTCAGGATAGCTTCCTTACTCAGCACGTGCTAGAACTAACCATGGGAGAACATGTATTAGATATAGTTTTATCATCACAAAAAGAATTAGTGGACAATGTAAAAATACATGAACCATTGGGTAACAGTGACCACAATCAAATACATTTTGACATCAATATAAAATCAGAAAGTAAAAATTAAAAAAACGTATAGGAGAAACTTCCACAAAGGTAACTATAAAGATATGAGAAAATACTTAGCAAAGCTAGATTGGAATAACATGCTGATGCATAAGACCGCAACTGAATGTTGGAATATTCTAAAATATGAAATTGAGAGTATCATCGATAAATTTTTTCCCTTGAAAAGAAAAAGAAAACGGTCTAGAAAGAAACACTTGTCAAAAGAAGCTATTAGAAAAATAGTGTTGAAGCAAACCATGTGAAGGGTTTATAGGCGCACCAGAAAGGATGAAGACTATGCAAATTACAAAGAGGCACTTGGGATGGCAATCTTGTTAAATCTTGTTAAATTAGGGATGTGGGTGGATGTCATGCATCAATTAGGGGTGTGAGCAGATATCATAACATACGCGCTGCGCTTGCCATTTCTGACTAAGTTTGATCTTGTAGGCATGTTCATAGCAAAAGGACACGTGGGAGTAGGAACAATTGTTGGATCAGCCGTCTTCAACATCTTGTTCGTCATCGGACTGTGCGGGATCTTTGCCGGGCAGGTAACTGTTGATACGTTCTTGAAATATGGCGATTCGAAGAAAAATACGGGCGACTTGTCAGGGTCGATGCGCTGCGCCAAATTGTCACACGTAATGTAGAGTGGACTCTCGCTATAAGGACTCCCGATGTGAGGAACAACCAAATTTTAAATCTCCGTTTTGTCCTGTACTGCTTTATGATCAATGGTTTCCCGATAAATGAGCAATGGGTAGTAGGAACAACCACTCATACAATACATATTTGAAGCAACATTCTTCACAAATTTATTTAATTCATGTTTTCGCCGCGATTTAAATAGCGGCTAAGGCGATTAAAACTTCAAAGGCTAACAACGGCGATTGCCTACGGTATTGGCCAAGTATTCGGAAACTTAAAACTAATTAAATTATGGGTCAACAGATACACTGTCGGAATCGTTATGTACGCGAACGTGTCCTAACTTCGTGTCCCGGTTATCTACCCCTGATGTTAGCTGGCCTTTGTAAGTTCATGGGTGGGAAGATATTCTTCATAAAATATATAATGATATCACCACATTATTTTTGCTGTACATACAACGGTGTTAATATGTGCCGGTTGTCTTCCCTACGATACAAATGCCCTTAGTTGTCATCCTTAATCACCAGGGGGCGCATCTGACGCTTCACATAGATGTAATGAACAATTTGGTGTCCCATCGTGTTCCTTACAGCGAGAGTCCGCTGTAACGCATAATTATAGTGTGACAATAGTATTTCGTATTTAATTACTTGCACACAAGCAATATCTTAAAAACGAGACTACGTCGAACACAGTTAATAACAACCACTCGTTAGTATTCTTGTTTACAACTGTCGGAAGTCGCGTCGCGCTACGCTCAAAACGGCATTCACGTTTAGACAGGAAGTCGCAATAAGTAGTTTGAATCACACAACAGCCTGAATATCTCTCGACTATCAGTACCAAGGACAGATGTTTGGGTCTGGAAATATGTCGTTAATCCTTGTGTATCAAGAGTGTGTTATAGATGTCGACGGTTAGTAGCTATACAGTGGTGTATCACGAGCGTGCCATAACGTTGACTTACTGTTGCCAGTCTATCGCCGACGGGGCCGTGGCGTGGTACGAGGCGATGTTGATGCTGCTGCTCTACGTCGCCTACATCGGCGTCATGTGGTGAGTAGTGCCTCGTGGTCTCGGTGCACACAGATTCTCCTCTCACTGCGTCATCGTAGGTGATCGGTTTCACAGTGTAAGTAGTATCTAATCATGTTCCTTGTCACAGTAAGTATCATCAAATAGGTGGTGTGGCAGAAAGTGGGAGGTTCGCACTAAAAATAGGTAGGAGGTTGATCTTAAAAATAGGTGGGAGGTGGGATTGGCGGGAAGTGGGAGGTGGGATTGACGGGAAGTGGGAGGTGGGATTGGAGGGAAATGGGAGGTGGCATTGGTGGGAAGTGGGAGGTGGACTCGCAAAATGATTGGAGGTGGTAAGTTGGCTCCAAAAACAGGTGAGAGATGGGAGGTTGCTGCCACACCCCCTCATTAAACATATGGCATCACATCACGTGTGCTCTGTCATCAATGATGGTTTATCATAGCCGGAAATAAGACTACCTATTGTATAAGCCAAATATGGCCTTAATTCAGAGGTGCTCTTTATTATGATTGTCGTAAGGATATCATTTTGTACGGGTTCAAGAGTGATGTCAATATTCAGAGAGTAAACACTAATTACCGCACAATTGGATGTTTCCTCCATGTGCTCACGGGTGTTCTAAAGTATCTTTGGCGTCAGGCCTGATGACGTCAAGCAGATACTATCTACGGCGGACGACCGGAAATGCTACCAAACATACGGTATGAAACCGAAAGTTGAAGGAAGTTTTGTTTCACCAATGCGTGATATGCATGCCCATATTACCCCTGCAATGTTAACGGAATGTCTTCTCAAATCAAAGTGCTACACAAAGAAATAGTCTGTGCGTCAAATCGTCAGTAACCATGACATCATTTTATCGTTCCGCCTTTCTGCATTCCATTTACCGCAACATGATGCAGCAATCATAGATCCAGGAGGAATTGTCATCATTCGATTACAAAAAGCCAGACACCATCTCATTTTCAGGTTAAGAGCACACTACTGCTTTTCGTTATTTTGTCTCAATGTCTGCAATTGAAACATTGTATGTAATAGTTTTCAGTGTAGGAAGACTTAGGCAAGAAGAATTTTTATATTCGATTTCAGAAATGTTTCCGCAAGAGAATGGAACGAAACCGGGCGAACAAACGCCGGACGTGTTTAGCTCGCACGAAACTAGAAGGTGCGGACGCACAGTCAGCAGCAGATGACAGTGTTTTGCCATGTACGACACTTCGTTTACATACTATGCGCACGCATGCACGCACGCACACACGCATGCACGCACGCATGCACTTGTACACTCACGCGACGCGCGCACAGAAGCGTACAACCGTACGTTCAAACAATACTACTGTATGCCTATACCTAGCATACAACCGTTTGTATACTACATGCTGTTTACAACTGCACTCTCTCGCTTTCTGTCTGTCTGTCTGTCTGTCTGTATGTCTGTCTCTCTCTCTCTGTCTCTCTCTCTCTCTCTCTCTCTCTCTCTCTCTCTCTCCCTCTCCCTCTCCCTCTCCCTCTCCCTCTCCCTCTCCCTCGCCCTCTCCATCTCCCTTCCTCTTCCTCCCTCCCTCCCTCCCTCCCCCACTCTCTCTCTCTCTCTCTCTCTCTCGATCGCCCTCCCTCCCTCCCGCCCCCTCCCTCTCTTTCTCCCGCCCTCGATCATGTTGCGGTTTCTTATTCTCCCTGTTCTTGTTCTTCTTATTCTTCATATTACAACAAATCCCTCAAATTGTATATTATATGCTCGCAAATTACTTAATGTTCTCTTTTAGGTTATCATTTGAAGATGCCTGTTTCCGGATTATGAAGGGAAAAGAATTTAAATCAAAGACAAGATTTAAGTCGGCCTCCTACATCGTTTTTCTCGAGGTGCGTATTGCTGTGTAACGCATGCGCATACCCGCGCGTCGAGGGGCCGCAGTGTATGACGGGATTGTGTGAACAGCGACCCCTGGATGTAACGCCGTTGCAAAATTCCATTCGATGTATAACGTGTCAAAGGCGTCACTAGCAATTGCTATTATTCAAAAGCTAAATCTATAAAATCAACTAATTTTGATAATAACCAAGAGTTAAATTTATTACCTTGAAATAACATGGTGGATAAGGTGCAAGTTCACGTGATTCATTGAACAATTAACTTTCCAAATGGACTAGAATATTTTCCCAACCTTTGGCGTCAAACGCATACGCACGAGGTATATTTCTGCCATAGTAACATTTGCTTGCGGCTCGTTGTCGAACTAGCAAGATCATTGCCACCGGGAGCAAGCACGACGAGTTTCCTTCACATCGGATGCAACGTAATCTTCTTAAAAAAAAAATATCATTCGCCGACAGCGAATTATATTTTACCTTTACGTTCAGTCATGAAGTCGAAACAAAATCGTAGAATAAATGTTCCGTGAATCGATATGATGATTTGCGCTGTTGCGGGTGTTTCAGCAGAGGGAGATGAAGCGGCGGCGGCGGCGGCGGCAGAAGACGCGGCCGAAGACGTTCAGTCTGGACAGCGACTCTACGTCGTACATGAAGGCAGTCCGTGGCAGGTGAGGCCGCATCGCTGACCAATCACTACGGGTGTAATAATACATCGAACTATCGATGCATCGCAACAGTCGATGTGTCGGTGCAATACTATCGATAGTAACTTGAACTATCAGTAGTTCACTGTCGTCTCCACCAACCCATCCCTCGCTCTCATTCTCCACTCCCATCCCACTCCCGCCAAATATCAGTTTCGATCTTCCTCGTCTTCTTCTACCCTCCGCTCTAAGCGCACTCCTCTCTTCGTTAACCGTTCCCATTCCATTCTTTCCACGCGTCGAGCCCATTTCTACCGGCTCCTCACCAACTTCCTCTGAGACTCTCTTTCCCACCAACTTCCTCCATCAGCTCCTCCATTTTTCGCTTGTCTATTATTTTCTCTCCCGAAATTCTTCTCACCCAGTTATTCTCGGAAACTTGCAGTTTCTCTTGTTGTTTTTCCGTCATCGCCATGGTTTCTAGGCCGTATAGGTAGGCTGGTGTTACGTCATCGCCACGGCCTCTAGGCCGTATAGGTAGGCTGGTGTTATGCAAGAGCTAAGCACGGGGTATGTCCACTTCCCCCGTTGTCAGTCTAACTGAGGTCATCCGTCCACAGCGCAGTCTCTGCAGGCACCGCTTGAAATGGCATCAAGTAAAATTCACATTAGATAACGTCTGCCCAAAACATTGACGCAATTCCATATATTCGTTCGGGATTACAGAAATGTAACGTTCAAGACTTGTTATTTTCACTTCGAATGAATGTGGTCTAATGTAGCGATCACGTTTTGCCTAGTGCTGCCGTCTAGCGAATAATGTAAATTTACGAACTGCTGTTTAAATTGGCATAGACTCTACCACAGGGGAGATAGACTAGTTGTAAAGTCGGATGTATTCTGGTGTCAATATTTACTGAAAATTTCACTTGGTTATGAAGAAGTTAGTGAACTGTTTGAGGGATGTGCTCTTCACCACCAACCCACTTGTGTGCTTCGTCTATAGTCAATATTATAAGCGTCGGAAGCTGTTGAATATTGGATGTGGGGGTGGAGCAAATTCGTTTCTGCGAGCGTTTCCACTGGTGGGGGGTGGGGGCAAAATATACCCCAGTTCCGACGCCTATGTGTTCTGTTCAGCACTGCGATCCAAGACGAGTTCGACTCCGCCGCAGATTGGAAGCAGCTGCCACTGTTCGGTAAATATCGAGCGTTGAAATACGTCAACATCAAACCAAATGTTTCCGTGCGTCGAAAATAAGTTTTATTATGAATCTGGGGAGACCAACCGCATAAGCGACGAAGGTGTCGCATCTTTGTTGGTTATTACCATTGGCGGTGGCCCCTAATGTCGCGGTACTGAGAGTTTTGGTACGTTTTAAGAGTATGAGATGCGCACAGCATTCACAAAGTTAGCATTGACGTGTCAAGAACGGTAATAGAATAGTGCGTAAAATCATAGCCTTGTCCGTGGTTAGTTTTGTCATCGTAGACCCATGCACGATCCTGTTAACTAACATACAAGGGCTCACCACTAACTAATGTCATTAGTTAGACGCCGTCTTTTCGCGCCAAAATTCCCAGATATTGACCGCATATATCCAAATAAAAGTGGTATCATTTAAGGTGCATGAAGTCACTCCTTGTATGGCAGTTAACAGAACCGTAACAAGTGCGTGGCGGTGACAATGAACATATGTCGTTCATACAATCGATCATGTCGGATCGTCCGCCCCTCTCTTGAGCTTTGGGGCGGAGATCTTGGCCGTGATTATTCTATGCGGGGATTTGGGCTTTCCGTAGCCAAATGGCTACGGAACTAATAACTTAAGTTTTAAAACCGATACGCACTAATCGTTTCACATGTGTATTCCGTGACGTACAACCGACATTTGGGCGTCAAGAAACAGAAGAAATGTGCTCCAAATAATTATTTATGAATACATTTATCGGACACATAGAAAAGATTTCGTAAATAGCCGCCTTACTGTGCACGTGATGTTGCCTTTGGGTCACATGGTCAAACGCGATTTCGTGTAGAATGAGGCCAGAGTGGGCCAGCAGCACAGGCATAAATAAAACACCCGTTAGTAGTTTATGGGGGTGATTAATGATGTAACTCTATGACCAGCAGACGGCAATTCTTAGCGTGAACTTATATTGATCTACAAGAATCCCGTTTGGTAATCTCGCTCACACAACATCCGGTTATATACAAATTTTGACAAGCTCATGCGTTCTGACAAAAATGTTACAATGTCACACTTTTACGTAGTTACTGTCAGGTAACTTCAGTGATATACATATAAGAATGCATACAGACACGAAATACGTGTTTATTGCTCTGTTTATGGCGTTTTTGTAAGGTTTCACGTTTCATGAAAATGCGTACGTTTCTGCCGAGCATGCTCTTCGCCTGTACAACAGCAACAGCCAGATAGAAAAATTGTATAGCGATTGACTTTGCCTAGTCGGATCGTTGCAGACGACGGTATATGCCATATCTTCCGCTGAGTTGCGCTGCTTCCTATCAAGCGAGTGCTTTACTACACCGTGCCTAACTGCAGGGAGCCGAGGCAAGTATTCAAGCGCACAACTGATGCACCAGCTTTTAAGTTAAACTAGCCCGAAATAAAAAACTTTAGTTTATACTTTTAATAATGCAACACGTTTATTTGACTAATAATACTTTCATGTTTCAAAAGCTTCATTTTATAAAATCTGCTTAGCTTAGCGAAGCAGACTTTACAAAGCTTAACTTTAAAGGTACAAGGATTTGCAGTAGTTAACTGAACGACTGGTATACAGGAGGATTTGCGACACTGAATTATAAATTATTTAAAAAAATCCATACAAAACGTCTTACTGTGGTGACTTTTTAATATTTAAGAAAATGCAGGATTTTGCGATGAAATAAAACATGGCAGTTTTACGACATGTATAAATATATCTGCATGACAATAAAAGACAACCAAAGATATTTACATTTGAATGAAAAATTTCCCCGGCACAGAAGCAATCGTTGCTGCAAATAACACACTTCCGTGGCGAGCCTGCTGGTGACACGGACATGTTATTTCAGATGGCAGGGATGGTTTATGGTGACCTTCATCAACTCGATCGTGTGGATCGCCATCTTCTCCGACCTCATGGTCTGGATGGTCGCCGTCATCGGCTTCACGTTCGGCATTCCCGACAGCATCATGGGCATCACGTTCATCCCGGCCGGCACAAGCGTACCTGACGCCATGGCCAGCGTGATGGTCGCCAGGCAGGGTGAGTGGACAATGGGCAGTACGAAGACAGTGGACAGTGGGGTATTTGTCGGGCAGGATGTACATCAGGACCAATATATGTAATTTATCATGACTAAATATTATTTACGAGCCGTTAGAAATGTCCATACCTTTGAATACCCGAAAATGTTGAGATAATTTTGTTGTATGGGAAAAAAGTAAGTAGCTACAAAATAAAATTAGAAGTGTAACTTTTGTCCGTGTATCAGTGTTATATCCATGTCATCTGTAGTGCTTATTGACGGTGTGTGTAGGGACATAACCTATATGAGAACACGCCATATATCTACATGCCGTGTTTGTTTTTCAGGGGAATATCTATTACAGGATTGTAATGTAGGATAGTCATCACTAGTGTTGGTGATTGGCTGGTCATTCTTGCGCTAAGTGTATCCTTAGACGCGAGTGACTGGCCATAGTAATTAGTGGGAATTTTGCAAAACAACACGGTGTCCATACTACCTCAGTAATACCTCAACTAAACAGTGTCCATACTATCTCAGTAATACCTCAACAACACGGTGTCCATACTACCTCAGTAATACCTCAACTAAACGGTGTCCATACTACCTCAGTAATACCTCAACAACACGGTGTTCTTACTACCTCAGTAATACCTCAACAACACGGTGTCCATACTACCTCAGTAATACCTCAACGCCGATAATAAATCCAAATTAGTGAAACATTTTCAGGATAGTTCGTTTTCATGTTGAAGTGAATATTTTGACATATCCAAAACTTGTTTTTACCTTGTAGAAATTGTCATCGTCTTATCAAAGCGACTTCATTGATACTAATGCCGTACTGGCCGAGTGATGTCATCGTCTACGCGAGGAGGTTCGTGAGACTAAGGCAGCGATCAACCGAGACGACGGCAGTTACGAACTTCTTCGCGTGTACGATGACGTCATCCGACCACTGCATCATTAGTACTGATGAAGTCGCCTTCATAAGGCGATGAACATTTCTACACTTTAAAAACAAGTTTTGGATATGTCAAAATAATCATTAAAAAATAAATACAAATCATTTTGTTCATCCATGCATTTGCCAAGCTGCTTCTTATATACTTTAATTTGTTTCACTGATTTATGTAAAACCACGGTTACTTGAGCAAATTCATTTAGCTCCATTCAGAGGCGGATAGTTCATCAACTTGAACTGTTTTGCTGGCAGGGAGACCTGGCCGTCTCAAACACAATCGGGAGCAACGTGTTCGACATCCTCATTGGCCTAGCGCTGCCCTGGTTCATCCAGACTGCCCTGGTCTCCGCCGGCTCTACGGTGAGCAGCTCTCGTCGGTCTCATTCTGTTCATGTAATTAGTCAATTAGTCTATACATATGGACGTAAATATGACATATACACATATGACAATGCACAAAGGAAGCAATTGCATTTCACAAGCTGACGCTGTGTCCTGAATAAGTAGCCCGGTATACTTATTTATTTATAATACATAATTATCTAAGTATAATAATTTATAATTGTGTAAGTTTACGTACGTGCATACTATACTCCACAGTTGAAAGTTGTTAAAATAATGTACGGAGATGGGAATTTTAAACTAAAATTATTAAAAGAGAGTGGTGTGTTATTTATCTGGTTGATACCCCACGTCGCCGACAGCAGTACAAGTGTATGATAGTTTACTCGTACAGTAAATTGCGCTGTGTATATATACAACAGTTGCAGTCTGGTATGGTTGGTGCATTTGTGATTAAAAAAATTGATGCGAGCTACATTTTGCCGAACAAAACTTGACCTAAAATCCAAGCAAAACATCTCATTGGTTGATAAGGGAAGTGGGACATAGTTCAGTTTCAATTCGCATCGAAGCGTCGATAGTTTTATCAGATTTTCGTACGGAGCATGTCCGTGTGTGTCATTTCAACAAGATGGGGTCGGAATAAAACCGATGCAATAACCTGTATTCGTCTATTCACACCAGACGACCGTGGTCGTGGTGTTGTCGTAACGGCGACAACTTCCCTTGCAGGTGGCCATCAACAGCAACGGCCTCGTCTTCTCCGTCGTCCTGCTCTTCCTCACAGTCATCCTCACGGTCAGTTCAACCTCAGTTCCACCCACACTGCAACGCACGAGTCACGCAGTAAATCACCGCGTAGTCGTCCTTTGCCGCCATCAGTGCAGCGCTCAATAGATCATTGCAAACCGATCGCCAATTCGATGTTGCGACGCATTCTCACTAGGTCGCGAGCCTGTTTTCTTTTGCAATTTATTACCTTAAACTGAATTGGATTTGACAGAGTTTTTATATCATCGCCGCAGATGTTGTTAACAGCGACGTTAACAAACATAATTAAGCAAATGGGCTATTTAAACAAAGTGTTTATATTATTTACGCCTTTTATGGCGAATTAAAATATTTAACAAATTATTGGCTGAGCAAAGAATATATCGTATCAACAAACGCTTACTATTAGTTACCAAGATCAGAGCGGTAACTTAACAACACAAACATCGTCTCATCTAACGCTTGGATAATTTCGGACCCGATCAAACACGAGTGTAGCTGTTTTATTGTAATTATGTCAGCCATTCAAAGATATTGCGTGTATGCCACAGCACGTAATCTTAACCGACGAACGGTGTGCAACACCACGACAAACACTTTTTTAAACATCAAAAGAAACTTTTAAACCACATGCCTATCACGTAAATAGTGTCAACAACGATCTCAGGATGCCTTGCAGTAAGACGTATTCGCTATTTGACGATTAAAGATACACTACTTAATCAGGAGTGTGCAGGGTGAGAGAGTGGCCTCCATTTTATTCTGAAAAAACACAATTGACTTTACTCATTTATTAAGATAGATTATCGTGATTACGCATACACACAGTCAATATATTGAACTGGGGAATATAACACAAAATAACGTTTACACAATTTTGACTGTAAGTCAATCCATGCTTAAGGGGCCCACTTAACCATCCGTTCCCCTGTCACCGTACCTGAGAATGACTACTTTCTCATGTCAAGCCTCCAATGTTCCTTAACTGATGCTGTGCCATCTGGTTATATTGCCTTTTTTAAGTTTTAAGAAAAATATTCCTATCAATATCCTCATAACCATTCAATATTTAAAAAACTTCTAGTTGGTTTTCTCTTAGTCTCCTGGTCTCTAGTATTGTCAAACCACATTCTGTTAAGCGGTTTTCATAACTAAGGTCTCTCAATTATAATATCATTTAGTTGCTCTTCGTTGTATTCTTTCTAGCTTATATATGTCCTTCTTACGACATGACCTCCGCACTTGTATACAATATTCGAAATGAGGCCTGCCTAACCATGGCTTTTTGATTACTTTTAAAAGCGGCAATCTCACTTTATCATTTTGTATGCTTCGTCCATGTTTCCATTAAAACAGATTTTTGCAGTTTGAAATCTCACCATCTGCTATTACTCTCTGTCTTCTGTTTGTAAGTCACTTTTCAAGTATCACCCATACCAAGGGCTTTTAATGTAAGTAACATTCTTTGATGTGGCAATTTATCGAACGCTTTCTGAAAATCCAAGTAGACAACATTCACCGGTGACCCATCATTACCACTTTGTAATGTCTTCCCAAAAAACATGAGATTGGTTAGACATGACCTTGCTTTTAGGAACCCATGTTAAGATTTATTTATTTATGTTTTACAAGGAATTCCCCCATCTGTTCTGTAATTAATGTTTGTAATATGTAATAATGTCCATACAACTAAAAACTCACTGGTCTGTGATGTTCTGACTTGTTCCTCGATCCCTTCTTAAATAACGGCGTAAAGTTTGCTTCTTTCCATAACAGCACTGACGGTACGTGCATTTGTATAATAATCAATTACATGTGTGTCTGCAGATTAGCGCCGTCCACTTCGGCGGCTGGCGACTCGACCGACGCCTCGGCATCGTCTGCCTCCTCAGCTACAGCGTCTTCCTCTTCTTCTCCATTATGATCGAGTTCAACGTCTTCGGATACGTCAATGCGCCGATGTGTGTCGAGAGCGGATAGAACTTGAGCCAGACCGTGGAAATGATCGGCAGAAATTCGCTCGATGAGTAATTGCTATAAGAACGGAGGTTGGCATGTGTGTTGAAATGGACAACATGTCTGGATACGATAGGTCCACCACTGGGAGGGTGGGGACAACATGTCTGGATACGATAGGTCCACCCCTGGGAGGATGGGGACAGCATGTCTGGATACGATAGGTCCACCACCGGGAGGGTGGGGACTGCATCTCTTGAGAATGTTTGGGAGGTTTGCTAGCGAAACGATTATTAGGCAACCAGCTAGGTTTAAACATGATTTAACAAGATTGCCACCCAAAGAATAAACCCTAGATGGCAAGTGGAGAAGAGGTCATTGGTTTATCGAGAGACCAGTGCTTATTCAAGGGGTTATCCGTTTGTTTTCGAGGCCACGTGAGCCTCCATGAAACCCTTGCATTCTACATGTATTGTATTGGGCTGAAATATACACATGCTTGAACACGGGTTCAAATGTGGGGGTTCTGCATACAGACTGGTACATCAAATGTCTCAAGAAAACACAAGAGCATCTGATGCAGAGGTGGACGCCAGGTCGAGATATAAGCCAATATGTTGCAACAGTGTACACAACGTATTTGACAAGTAAGATATTGCAAGGAAAACAACTGATGGCTTCATCCCCACCAGACAATGCAACTGTTAGACAATGTCCAGTGACAATTTCCCTTTGACAATGTACAAAAGACAACATCCTTATGACATTTTTCAACGTAACATAAATTCGTCGAGGCAGTATAGTAAGCATGTTATATTAGTAAGTTCATCATCATCATGTGCCGTGTCTGTTGTAGGCGATCATGACCCTCCATGTTTCACGATCACAGGTGTCTCTTAACAGACGTAGACGATCATGACCCTCCATGTTTCACGATCACAGGTGTCTCTTAACAGACGTAGACGATCATGACCCTCCATTTCCCACGATTACAGGTGTCTCTTAACAGACGTAGGCGATCATGACCCTCCATGTTTCACGATCACAGGTGTCTCTTAACAGACGTAGACGATCATGACCCTCCATCTCCCACGATCACAGGTGTCTCTTAACAGACGTAGACGATCATGACCCTCCATGTTTCACGATAACAGGTGTCTCTTAACAGACGTAGGCGATCATGACCCTCCATTTCTCACGATCGCAGGTGTCTCTTAACAGACGTAGACGATCATGACCCTCCATTTCCCACGATCGCATATGTCTCTTAACAGACGTAGGCGATCATGACCCTCCATTTCCTACGATCACAGGTGTCTCTTATCAGACGTAGGCGATAACGACCCTCCATTTCCTACGATCACATGTGTCTCTTAACAGACGTAGGCGATCATGACCCTCCATGTTTCACGATCACAGGTGTCTCTTAACAGACGTAGACGATCATAACCCTCCATTTCCCACGATCACAGGTATCTCTTAACAGACGTAGGCGACCAAGACCCTCCATTTCCTACGATCACAGGTGTCTCTTAACAGACGTAGGCGATCATGACCTTCCATTTCCCACGATCACAGGTATCTCTTAACATACGTAGGCGATCATGACCCTCCATGTTTCACGATCACAGGTGTCTCTTAGCAGACGTAGGTGATTATGACCCTCCATTTCCCACGATCACAGGTTTCTCTTAATAGACGTAGGCGATCATGACCCTCCATTTCCCATGATCACAGGTGTCTCTTAACAGGCGTAGGCGATCATGACCCTCCATTTCCCACGATCACAGGTGTCTCTTAACAGACGTAGGCGATCATGACCCTGCATGTTTCACGATCACAGCTGTCTCTTAACAGACGTAGGCGATCATGACCCTCCATTTCCCACGATCACAGGTGTCTCTTAACAGACGTAGACGATTATGACCCTCCATTTCCCACGATCACAGGTGTCGCTTAACAGACGTAGGCGATCATGACCCTCCATGTTTCACGATCACAGGTGTCTCTTAGCAGACGTAGATGATTATGACCCTCCATTTCCCACGATCACAGGTTTCTCTTAACATACGTAGGCGATCATGACCCTCCATGTTTCACGATCACAGCTGTCTCTTAACAGACGTAGGCGATCATGACCCTGCATGTTTCACGATCACAGCTGTCTCTTAACAGACGTAGGCGATCATGACCCTCCATTTCCCACGATCACAGGTGTCTCTTAACAGACGTAGACGATTATGACCCTCCATTTCCCACGATCACAGGTGTCGCTTAACAGACGTAGGCGATCATGACCCTCCATGTTTCACGATCACAGGTGTCTCTTAGCAGACGTAGATGATTATGACCCTCCATTTCCCACGATCACAGGTTTCTCTTAACAGACGTAGGCGATCATGACCCTCCATGTTTCACGATCACAGCTGTCTCTTAACAGACGTAGGCGATCATGACCTTCCATTTCCCACGATCACAGGTATCTCTTAACATACGTAGGCGATCATGACCCTCCATGTTTCACGATCACAGGTGTCTCTTAGCAGACGTAGATGATTATGACCCTCCATTTCCCACGATCACAGGTTTCTCTTAGCAGACGTAGATGATTATGACCCTCCATTTCCCAAGATCACAGGTTTCTCTTAACAGACGTAGGCGATCATGACCCTCCATGTTTCACGATCACAGCTGTCTCTTAACAGACGTAGGCGATCATGACCCTCCATTTCCCACGATCACAGGTGTCTCTTAACAGACGTAGGCGATCATGACCCTCCATTTCCCACGATCACAGTTGTCTCTTAACAGACGTAGGCGATCATGACCCTCCATGTTTCACGATCACAGCTGTCTCTTAACAGACGTAGGCGATCATGACCCTCCATTTCCCACGATCACAGGTGTCTCTTAACAGACGTAGGCAATCATGACCCTCCATTTCCCACGACCACAGGTGTCTCTTAACAGACGTAGATTATTATGACCCTCCATTTCCCACGATCACAGGTTTCTCTTAACATACGTAGGCGATCATGACCCTCCATTTCCCACGGTCACAGGTGTCTCTTAACAGACGTAGGCGATCATGACCCTCCATGTTTCACGATCTTAACAGACGTAGGCGATCATGACCCTCCATTTCCCACGATCACAGGTGTCTCTTAACATACGTAGGCGATCATGACCCTCCATTTCCCACGGTCACAGTTGTCTCTTAACAGACGTAGGCGATCATGACCCTCCATGTTTCACGATCACAGCTGTCTCTTAACAGACGTAGGCGATCATGACCCTCCATTTCCCACGATCACAGGTGTCTCTTAACAGACGTAAGCGATCATGACCCTCCATGTTTCACGATCACAGCTGTCTCTTAACAGACGTAGGCGATCATGACCCTCCATTTCCCACGATCACAGGTGTCTCTTAACAGACGTAGACGATTATGACCCTCCATTTCCCACTATCACAGGTGTCTCTTAACAGACGTAGGCGATCATGACCCTCCATGTTTCACGATCACAGGTGTCTCTTAACAGACGTAGATGATTATGATCCTCCATTTCCCACAAACACAGGTATCTTTTATGTGGTGCTCTTTTATATCAGTAAGTTAGTTAAATAACTAATGGAACATGTCTGTTCAATTTATGCACGAATGCGGATACGCTTCGTGGTTAGTGTTGATACGACTGTTAGTGTATATTAAAAGATGGGCTGACGCTAAAGCGGCAAACTAAAACCTGTCAATTTAGTGATACAAATTGCAATAGTAACCATTCAAATATTTTCCACTCGAAATATAGGGCATAATTACATACAAAAAGTCCAGAAAATTGAAGCTTGTAATTGTCACCTGTACGGATTTTGTTGGGAGGATATCGATAATTGATATTGTCTTGTCACTATGTATGCCCGCATGAGAATGACAAAATGTCGGAGCAAGGTATGAATACAGTCACGTATTTGTGTGACAAATCATACATCTGCGACATAGGCCCACTGACTAAACACATCTATGGAGACAGATCGTCGCCAATTCGTGTTAGTTAATTATTATGAATCAGTGGTCTGGTTCACGTTCGATTAGTATGTATGTGCTTGTAAATATATCTGAGTGCTACTGACATCAACGTGCGTGATCAACTTGACAGGATTACATTTTCTTGGACACCCGCACATGCAGTGACACCTGGTGGTGGCTAAACTGGAACGTAAAAAATACACATACACTAATTTTAAAACAAGTCCTCTCTGCGGATTTTATAAAATATGTGCATACATACATATTTTAGAGTCATACAATGTGAGAAGGTGCTTAATTCAATAAATTTCACTACATATATGCATGCAACAGATAAACGCAATATATAACAATACTTTCAACTGTTAGTTATAAAACACTATAAAACAAAGTTTAATATTGATGATAGGAACACATTTCAGAGTGCAAAATGTATGATATTAAAATATACGCTTCAATGGAACGTTGTGGGTGGGATACAAAATTTCAGCTTCCAGCGGCAAAAACGAGTTTACTGCTGTGGACGTGTGAGCTCAAGGTGACGGAAGAAAAGTGTGAACGCGCATGATTTATTTACATATGTATGTAAGGGCATGCACACGTTTATGTTAATCAATGTACAGATGTAATGTGTAAATAGTAGAATTATCAGTTACCACAAAGCACCCATAGTGCGACAATTTGCTCTTGTTGTAGTGCAACGCAGAGCTGCCAAGTTTCATGTAACACATAAAAAGGATTTTCTTCGTTAGCATCCTGGTCGATAGCCATAATTATAAGACTTCCAATGCAATCTACTCCAATTTACGCGAGCTATGTTTTATTGAACAAAATTACTATATTCTACTCAGTAATAGTCTAAAAAAAACATTATTTACTATTTGAAATGCAAATTGAGGTATTTGTCTATTTCGGCTATATTAAAGCCCGCCATGGATCTGACAACTGAACTATGTGTATGTGTGTGTGTGTGTGTGTGTGTGTGTGTGTGTGTGTGTGCGTGCGTGCGTGCGTGCGTGCGTGCGTGCGTGCGTGCGTGCGTGCGTGCGTGCGTGTGTATATTTATATGTATACGTACACCTACGTACGTACGTACATACATACATACGTACGTACGTACGTACGTACATACATACGTACATACGTACATACATACATACATATAACATTCAACCGAATGCTGTATTGCAACTGGGTATTCCCTGTGTATGTAAAACATCAAATAAACATTCCCTTTCACATCCCCACTTCAATTAGAAGAATGATTATATTACAGATGTTGCGCATGCGTCAGGTACAGTGGGCTGCTTTGTCGGCTCCGAAAAATGTTCAATCACGAGTTTACGTAGTAATTTACAAGTTACCATATATATATATATATATATATATATATATATATATATATATATATATATATATATATATATATATATATTGTCATGTAATTCATTCGATAATTTCAGAATAATTATATATTATATATCCCAGCAGGTGCCACAATTAAATTTGTTTCGTTTACACGCTAGATAAAACATTTTTATTACAAATCAACAAACCAAGATGCGGATTGTAAAAACTATGAACATTAACAAATTCGAGAACCCAAACGACATAAATCGTTACATAGTTTGTTATGTTCTTGTGCAACTACTTTTATTCTTTCTTTCGAGCGTAACTCTTTTATTTTCACAAACTAGGCAAACTGTGTGGGTTTCGTGAGTCCTGGAAAACAGAAGGCTCGGCGTAGTAAGGTAGCGCAGCTCATCGGTAATGCAAGAAATGCAATGACAGTTGTATACAAATGTAGGAGCCACATCAAACCATGTCTGTCATAATGTAGCGTTTGAGTTGAGCGGTCGTTAAGGAGGCATACGGGCACACGTTCACTCCCTCGTTCGGACTAAGGATAAGACAAATATACGTTCTAATGGTTTATTACATATAAAATTGTACTACAAATACACGAACTAACAACCAGTCTATATCTAACAATCAATGTTCACATAGATAGTCTCTCCCCCCCCTCTCTCTCTCTCTCAGCGATATGCTAAGACGACGGCGGCTTATTCAGCAACCGTACACCGATCTGTGGTAATCACAGATTCGGGTCTATAATATCTCAGCGATATGCTAAGACGGCGGCGGCTTATTCAGCAACCAATTTACTAACCTTCAAGGCTTTCACTGTGAACTGCGGCATACTGTGTTCTCACAGGGCGTTCTGCGGCAGTGTGTGACGGGAATGACAATCGTCTCCCAGTGTTTGCCCAGTAGTCGCCCCGATCATCCAAAACCCCCCTTGTTTATATTGTTAAATCTACAGCCTTGGGTTAGACGCGGACGTTGATTATGTAGGGGTCCTTGCAATATTGGCAGGGTGTCAGTGAACTTCAATTAACCTTCTGAACAAAGGCTTCCCTGTGTGGAGCTCTGCCTCCCAAAAATTTTTAAAGAACACATTGTTATCAATATCCTCATAAACATTCACTATTTTACACACTTATATTTGGTCTCCTCTTAGTCTCCTAGTCTCCAATCTCGTTTTTTTTGTCAAACCACAATTTAATAAAATAAGTCCTTACGATATGGCCTCCATGCTTGTATGCAATATTCCAAATGCGGTCTAACTATTGCTATGTACAGGGGTACAATTCCAGCACTCTAGCTGTTTCTCATTATATGTGACAGTTCTCCTAAAAATAATAATATATCAAAGAACTGAAACAATAAAAGGATAAGCAGATATGATTGGAACAACATGGAAATAAACAGTGAGGCTATTTTTTTCAGGATAATTACAAAATACCATATGGAACAACCTATCAAAAACCCCTAGTTTCCCCTGTGTGTGTTTGTCGCCAGATGCGTGAGCAATTTAGTTGAAATCACTTCCGTTCATGAATTCCGCCGTCCATTCATTGCGACAACATGAAATCTTGACAAAAACTATTAGCCATAACACAACAAATGACAAACACAAAATATCACAAATGACAAACACAATTGTTCCACTAAAAATATCGGTCATTGAAGTAAAATGGACTTTTGGGGTCAAAAGGTCAACATTTCATCGTGGTTAGTATCAATTTAAAGCCTATATTCTACTGAACAAAGCTATCCATTATGTGAGACATACATATCATGGTATGTCAGATTTAAAGTAAAAAAGTAAAAATCCTATCTTAACGAAATATTGGGGGGGGCAATGTATTTCCGAAATCATGAAATATTAATTTGTGACAACTGGTCAGCCTGTTGCCATTTTTTTAACCAAATTGTGACACATTGCTTATATTTTTTAACCACATTCATTATAAGGATGTGGTCTATGTGAACACCCTACGCCTGTCTCACATTAATTTAAAATTATAATTTTATAACCATATTAAATTGTTTTGTTTTGATATTGTGACACCCACTGTCATTAGTCTTGGTCATTTTGAGTCATTTGGCATCTCTCTGTAGGTGCATAACAATTATATTGATTTCCTGGTCATGACACTACACCACCATGTTAAGTCGAGAGTGCCTATTTTGTCAAAACAAATACATATTAAGAGTTAGCAATAACTATCGTGAAAAATAGAGTTGGACTATTTATTTCCATGTACAACCCTAACGACGTCGACATCACATGTTATCATTATAATTTGAGGAGAGAATATTTATGTGTTCTAGTTCAACAGTTCTCCTATGTAATATACATGTATATAATGATAACATAAATAAAATAAATTATTCTAATCAAATTGGAATTTGTTGTATATGGATATATTATATATTAATTAAATATGTTGTGACATCATCAATATCATGTGGAGTATCATAATATTGGTATCACCTCTCCTTATGCCCATATCAAACAGTATTGCCCACACCACATCTGTTGGTACCATAGAGATATCACTGTCCACCCGACATCTGTAACACCAATGGAATCATGATAATACTGGATAGTGGTAAACCCGAAGATTGTTTAATATCTCACACTGGTAGATCACACGTTTTCATACAGGGAAGATATATGGTGAAGAGGAAAAAAGAATAATGTAGGTAAGGCCAGAAAGAAATGAGTTCCACATGGTCAACTTGTAAAAAAACAAAATTTTCGGAATTTAATTTGCACATGCCTGTTTTCAAAGTACAAGTATTCTATGAGGTATATTTCCAAAAATATGGTTTCAAAGTTGTACCTTTGCATATCAAGGCCTTTTTATACACAAAGACCTAACGTAAATCAGACAAATGCACAAGCACGACCACTATACACTGTTTGAAGAAAAGCAAAGGTGAATGACACAGTGGCAGAGGACAGTGCCACCTGGTGTTAGATTAATGAGTAGTGATCATGTTTAGAACAAATAACATAAGACATAATCGCCGTAACGTAAATCAGATTCTTAAACATGAAAACTGAAAAACTGAATAAAGTAGTTATCAAACCAGCGTGCTGTAACAACAGCAATACATTATTGTAATTGCTATTTCGATATGATTTTTATATATTAAGTAACGTTCGCAACTACATGTACCTGTGACATTAATTTATATAGTCGGAGGGCAATCAAACGAAATAATATGTCACTTGATCGTGTCTGTCAAACACGCACACGCACAAATAGCCACAATAAATGAGTTTGACAAAAAATTATGCTGTCATATGGGATTCGACCAATATGTCAGCGTTTCGATGGCCAAGTAGACCCGTTCTGCATGACTGGTTTATGCAACGTAGTAGTTCTGTAGTTCTTATTTCAGTTATTTATTATTCCTAATTGTTCTTACATTTTGGAAACATGTAATTTTTTTATTGTTTGTATTTGCTATAATGATTGTAGTTAAACGGCTCCTCAGAATACACAATAACTACACATAGGTTTTCTCGGTAAGTCCGTTCCGTTAGGCCGTGGTCCGCCTTTGAGGCTGCCCCGCCTTTGACGCATGCGCATCGGTTGTATTTGGTTTAACGTGCTGTGGCTCGTTCGCGTGTTCATAACAGAACTGGTCAGAAGTTTTAAAAGACAATATTCCCGACACCCGTCTCAACATTACCTGTTCGCTGTTGTGGTAAGTAAACATTGACGAGAACTTATTCAGTTATTGCCAATTTAAATGATGATATGCGATGTATTGAGCATTGACATTGCTTTAGTGCCGACCTACTCACTGACCGACGGCGACACGGTCACTGATTTTAGCAACGCCAACGTATTGTTTGCACGATTACGATTTGTAAAAATTATGTTTTCACGTTTATGGACCTACTGCATGGCACCACAAACTCCTGGGTTAGCTCCCGAAGGCGCTGCGTGGAGTATATTGACTCAATATCTTTTAATTCGGAACTGCGAAGTTTGGCAACAAACTGGGGTATTGTACAATCTACAGACCGTCGCCCATGGTCATGGCATGGCGACGCCGACGGGCAGATCGACGTCACTGGTGTATATGGTTGTCAAGGATTTCCGGCCATCTTGGTGACAAGCATTCGAATGCTATACACAGTTTACCGCGAGGATCCAATGAAAATGCCGTTTTTCGATGCAGGATGCAACCACTAACGCCTGCGATAAACATGCAAGTTCTTCAGGTGGCCGACCAATGATGCGTGGTTGAGAAAGTGTCTGCAAGACGCTATAATCATACTAACGGTTAGTTTAACCGCGACCGCGGGCTTGTTGTTACATCAACATTAACAGTCGGCCATGGCATTGTCATTGACATTGTTGGCAGGCCTGAGGTCAATTACATTGTAATAGTAGTTATTACATTTTTTTCAACTAATAGATGGAACAGAACACAATGTAAAACTAATTGAGCTATTACATTTCTATTACAATTTGGATCAATGCTGGCTGATTTTGTGTTAGCTCCAATAACCTACGAACTTCAAAGACAATGGGTAAGACAATCAAGGTTATGAAGCCAGGTACAGGTTACACAAATAACTGTATTGGTTCTTTGTATAATTTGGTCAGCAGAAGGAGTTCAAATGAAAAATTCTGTCTCACACAGCACAACTGCATTATACTATAAATTCTAAACAAAGCCACAAATGTGTGTGAGCAACAGCAAAGGTCATATTTTGGCATCATATGATGAAAGGGTACACCTCAAACAAGTAACTGTTATCTGTTTTTGAGCAAATCTGAAATGAGTCCTTGTGTTCCTATAATACGGGCTGGCATGTTGTGTTGTATATTCAGATGAAATTCTACAGTCACTGTAGATTATTGATGATTGCTTGATTGATTGCTGAATATTGAGTTGTTGTTATTGAGAACTATTGTACTACTACTACTGAATGGAAAGTTAAAATATGTAGCATAATGCCAGGCATGGGGCCGATGTACTGTATACTCGAGTACATTTTTGAAGTACTTGTACTCATGGAAATTATGCTAGGCTAGCGCTGCCGATCGCCAATTGCGCCATAGGCGAAACGGTTTCCCATTTGGCGAAAGGAAAAAAAACTCTTCGCCAATTTGGCGAAACGCTTTTACGGCCACGTTAATGACGCGTTGTCGTGTAAGCGGTGGTGAACCCGTGAATCATAGCTGCCCGCCACCTGTGGAATTGTTTTCGCGCCCCCCAATCTATAATTGCCCAGCAATAAGCCAATGGTTTAATTGCTCTCGGCGAAAATTTGCGTCCTGCTGGGCAGCCTGCAGGGCAGCTACAACAATAATATTGGCTCACTTCCTCGTAGTATTTCATTTTGTTATCGGTCAAAATGATTCGTAAATGTACATCGGCGGGCGATGATCGCGGAAAGAAATGACGTACGTTTTGCGTGGCTTATTGAAGTTATTTACAATAGCAAAAGCCACGTCTTTCGCTGCAAAATTTGTGTGCATGCGGAAATCGACGTTGCTGCCGAAGCGCCAGATGGACTTCGTGACTGCGAGCGATCACGCGAAGTCGGCGATTATCGCCCATATGTGGACCGTGTTGACGCAAGCGAAGCGCTAGTCTCCCGACAGTTATGAAGCCTTCGAAATCTGGACTGTGAAGGAGCAGCGTCCCGGATTTACTGGTTTAGTGAAACGGGTGGACACTGTCGCAGAGACCACAGTAGTGGTGGTGGACACTTGGGGCGACACTTGTATGGTGAAATTCTGTGTTTGAGATTTGCAGTGTGATCGATTTTCTTGTTTTATATTTATAATTAAACATTGTTCTATTAATTTATATTGGTGTTATGTTTTCTTATATTGGTGTTATGTTTAATATACGTATATTATGTTTATATAATATGTCGTATATTAGGCCTAGTAAAAAAATAAACTAGTTTCTCGTCCGAACTTTTTAAAAGGGAGAGGGAGGCCCTTACAAGCTTACTATTTAGTAATTTTTTCTATTAGTTTCGAAGATGGCCACCATGTCTTAGATGCTCACATACTGTGGTTGATTAAAAGACAAGCTGTAGTTTTTTTCTATGCAATATGGAACATGCCATAGATATATATTACTATATAGCTTGCCATTCCATTATCAGATACATTACTTTTTAGCGGGACTGGCAGATGAATAGAAACATTTACGTAAATGCCATTTATTCTGATTGAGACTGGAATTATATAAGTGAGTCTGTGTACAGACTAATGCAAGGCATCATCATTCGAATCTTATTTTAGACTCTGTAGAATGCACATACATCCCTACACCTTGTGTGATGAATAACGAGTGAACTGAAAGAGTATAACAGTACATCGTACAGCAAGTTTTGGACAAAGATTTCTTCACAGAACCAAAACAACTTTTTAAAATAATTTTTCAATAGTAAATAAAAAAGGAGGCGTAGACAAAAACTACTACTTTTACTAGGCCTCACATTATTTTATGTCATGTTTTGACGTTTTGCCATCTTAGTGTCTGCTAAAAAAAATGGCTAAACAAAATCTCATTTGGCTAAAGAAAATTTTAACCTTTAGCCAAATTGGCTAAACAGATTTCAGGCCCAGCGCTAGCCTAGTTATGGGTCATGTACTTGTACTCATGCTCAATGTACTCAGATTTACGAGAGGTATTTATGATTTTATTTTAAATACAGTTTTATGAAATATTTGTAATTAACAGAATGAAAATATTTTTTATTTAAATACTCCCATAAAGTAATTTTCAAATCAAATACATTATTTCTGATTTATATAACAAAATTAACTAAAGGTGTCACTAAAGGCAGCATCTTTTCCCAGTCAGAAACCCATAGTTAGCCTTAAGCAAACAGTTATGTTAGTAACCAGTTTAGGCTATAATCCATGTGTTTGCTTAATTAGCCGGGAAGTCCATAATGAAGGGGTCATTCATCAGTTAGCCTTAAAATGCCTTTGTTGCTCATACAAGGGACATTGTTAAGAACTAGCTGAGTCTATTTCTATGGTGACTCAAGTCATACAGCACCATTAGTTTTTATTCAATTTAGCACACAACCCCTTTATTATTCCAGTTTGGACAAATCTCACTAGTATACACACTACATTTATTACATAAGTAATTCTGGGGAGAGACAAAAAAATGCAGTCTGTTAAAGTACTTGTCTAATGGTTATATATATATTTTTTATATAATACATCAATTATTATTGTTAGATTATGCACATGATGTACTTTTTTATATTACTGCTTAATAAGCCTCATATTGTGTACTATGCAGAGTAAACCTAAATTTACATTGTCTACATTTACATTTGTGAATCCAGTTGTACATGTTGTGGGTAAAAGTATTTTGTAGTGAACAGATCATGGCACTCTACATAGTCTACAAACCAGAATGTGGTCAGATGATAAGTGCAATTAACAGTCAGGTGCTAGCAGAACTACATTTAGGGTCTGAGAGAGCAGAGATAAGAGAAGTACTAAACAAAGAAAAGCAGTCTGGGGTTTCAGGTGAGAAATCATTTGGTGCCTCAGACCTCCTACTGGTTGCTTTATTTTATAACCACTGATCAGATTTAGCAATTACCCACTCATTAGAGGTCATTACAGAACTATTGAGATGGTAACCCTAGTCTTGAGTGCCGAATAAGCGTCCCTATACGCGTATTTATTTGATAAAAAAAGTCCACCCTATACGCACCTTGTTTGGCACTATACTATTATTAAATTAAAATATTTGTGCCAGCCTATATTCTCCGATAATCATGGAAAATTATGCAGGGTATAATTTTTAGGAGAGCAGTCGCTCTCATTCCCTTTCGCTAGCGCTAAGCAATCATCCATGGAACGGTTTACCGCTTGCGCTAAAATCACTTGCTTCTAACTGGAGCTGCATGTGGCTCCCTCTGATGGCTAAGTTTTCATCCTTTCGAACGACAGTCATGAATTTAGCGGAATCCCGTGCTTCTAAGGATCCTAGGTTTTCGTCCCGAAGCGTTAGACCATGATTAGATGTGCATCGTCTCAAACCGGTCATAACCAGATGACGGCAGTTTCCCCATACACAGGCTTGCGTATTCAATTCAATAAAATTTTAATGTCCATTTAAAAATGGAAAATTCCCCGTTTTTTCGCAGATATAAAATGTGGTGATGCGAATATGCACAAAGTTTATGCATATTCGGCAGAAAAAAATAAAATACATGGCGATCCGCGTAGTTTTCCAGGGTCGGGATGCCTTGGCTTCATGTCGAGTAAAAAATTGCTTCGGCATTAAAAACCAAATATACTAGTGACTTTTTCGCACTGTACTGTTATTTGTTTTGAACAATTTGCCCCCCATGCTGTTATTCGGCACTATACTATTATTAAATTTGACCGATTTGCCACCCTATACTGTTATTTGGCCTATACGTTTATTTGGCACTCAAGAGTAGGCAAAGATTGGTTTAAGTGAGTATACATGTGCTTAGTATGTTGGTGAGTCAAAGGATGGTTAGTCATTATTTAAAAAATATGCTATTGCTAATAATTTACTATATCATACAATATGTAATTGTACTTGTACTCATGTAAATGTACTCATACTTAGCTTTTAATTATATACTCGTTCTCGTAATCATGAAAATGTGCTCGCACACAGGTCTGCATAATATGCCTGTACGCATTCCAAAATGTTTAATCAAAGCAATTAGTTGCAATGGAAAAATGTAATAGTAATAGATTCAAATGTAATAGTAATAGATTACTTTGCCTTCAGGATGTAATAGTAATAAAATAAAAAGGAAACAAAATAATAGTAATTGATTACATTGTAATGTAATTGACCCCAGGCCTGATTGTTGGCATTGAGAAAGGCATGAGAAATGTAATTTCAAGCATCTGTGTGTTTTGTAATTGTATTATCACAAGCGACCATGAAAATATAATAACTTTTTAACTTTTAACACTGACAACACCAAAATTTGGAATGCGAATTGACGATATGGAAAACGTCGTTGGAACTTAAGGCGGCAGTGGCGTCTTTTCGCGAGGTTGTTTAGAAAATGTAGACAAGGATGGTGATGATGTGTAGCCATGTTCGTGGCATGTCATGGGCCATAGCATAGTCTCAGTTCATTGGCATCTCCTTGCAATCAGTGTTAAGAACTAGCTGAGTCTATTTTTATGGTGACTCAAGTCATAGAGCACATACGGTTCGTTAGCATCTCCTTGCAATCTCTCTAGCCAATTCCTGTCCACCATCTTTCCAATGTTTGTCGTTGTTAATCCAACCCATTTTTTGTCTACGTCTTCGTTTTTTCCTGGTAGTTTTCCTTCTATGCTACTAAGTACAAGTAGCAAATCTGTTATGACACAGTCATGGGTGCCAAGTTACCTGTCAAAACATCAAAGCTCTTGTCCTTCATACTAACTTGCACTTTTTCTTTCAATGTGCCTATCTCCAAAGTGTGCTATTATGTTACCATATGGCTTGATGTCATAGGATTTGCCTCTTTTTAATGAGTCTATACTCCTCGGAAAAAGAAAGATCTTGTTTGAAGCCCTCCATGTTACCAGTGACAGTGGATGCCACATAATCACTGTCTGTCCCAGTTACATTGTTTCACTTCCTGGTTCGTTATGTATACAAAGTATAGGGATGTTGATGAGACTTTTGGTTTTGTTTTATATTTTTATGATTAGCTGTAGCCATGGAAAAAGGAAATGTGAAAAAGTTTCAAAATCAGTTAATAACTTTTTGAGATGCAATTTTTTTTAAGATGTAAATTTTAACAATTGTTTGAAATCAGATTGTGCCATGATACCTGTCAGAGTCTTGTCTTTTATAATTAGGCCTTTAAAAATAGGTGTTTCCAGTTACGGGCAGATCAAAATTAGGTAGGGTAGGTAGATAGGAAACAGTCATGAATACGGTTCCAGATATAATGACATGAATGTACATTTTCACCAGAAATATCTTCCTGTGTTATTAAAGTTCAAAAACCTTGTTTTGCATGATCGGAGGATGGAGCCTTAAAGACAAAGTTCTTCATAAAAAGATATTACAGGAGCTGGTCTGATTTACTTCATACCTGATGAGCTAAAACTGTGTTTAAAAAGAACTTTCTAAATTCATTGGCATGTTCATACGTTGAATTTGTCTTGCTTTAACTATAATCTCAGAAATATAGCCATAAAACTGTAGAGACTCAACAGTTACAAACAAATGTACAGTTGGTGTGTTGTTACAATAAGAGGACAGCGGAGAATAAAGGTTCTAATTTACATGTCTTGTCCTTCCATCTCTACAATAGTGTCTCCAATTTGTAAACAGCAGAAGCTACAAAACAAATACATTAACAAAATCAACACTGTTATATTGTAAGTTTTGCATGTATGGGGCTGACATTAAAAAAATATTTGAAATTCCACAGGTGGGTGGGTATTACATCGAAGGAACCCAATGTGGTCGTTTTACATAAATTAGTAACTCAGAACAATGGTTACGTGCAATTTTTAGCAATGATAGGCAAGTTTCAACCATTATTACGTGATCTACGTCAAACATCTACCAAATGCTTTGCCATTGCCCAAAGGTCATGCAAAAAAGTGGACATCATACTGGAAATTTTAAAGTTACTACTGAATCTTTTTTATATGTTCACGATAGTTTGAAGTATTGTTTTTCCTAAAAATTAACTAAGATTAGAATACATTGCCTTTGATGTAACTGTAACTCAATTATAAAATCAAAGATACAATTTGCCAGATGGCTTTCAGTTAAACCCAAGAGCTACATTCCTCTAATACATGGATAAGGACCTCATGATTTTTGTATAACAAATGTCAAGTTCACAAGTTCTCTATCTCAAAATATCAATTCACTAACTTGGATTGTCTCTGGGCCTAAGGAACAATGGCTGTGTATACAGTCCCTCCACTGTGTATACGGTCCCTCCACTGTGTATACGGTCCCTCCACTGTCTACATGTTCCCTCCATTGTGTTTAGCAAATATCAATGCTTCCAAACTGAACTGAAAAAGAGAAATATCTCATCGGCGTTTTGTTTTTCCAGATAACACTGGCCTTGGCAGAACGACCTTGATGTTGTCATCAATTATTGATAACATATCTGGAATTTCTGGCATTAGAAATGTACCAGACAAGTTTCTGCTAGCATGAAAGAAGCTGATTTCATAATCATTATCCTTATTAATTTATGTCAGTATGTTGCTAATGTAGTAAACCTTATGATTACTGGTCTATGCATTAAACAAATCACCCTACCTTGTTTCGCTTTGCCCTTGTCTCACTGTGGCCCACTTTCCCCTAAATGTGCGTGATTGTGGACATAAAACTGTTCAGATATCACAGATGCCATACAACAAAGGCAACTTCAACTACTCTTGGAATTCATGTGGTGATGTCCTGTATAGATTTATGTAGCAACATCATTTCATCATGGTTTTATGTCCATCAATGACTATCAATCATCTCTTATCAAGTTCAACAACCGAACTGTTCTCAAAAGTATTTATTTTATTCATATTATGGTTCAACGTTGTTATTTTACAAAAATAGAACAGCTGTAGTGTCCTAGACCACTTTCACAGACAAAAATGGTCGGGCATGATGATATTCCGATGGACATTAAAAAATGGTAGTTTGCATTGTAAATCAATTAAAACAAGATAAAAGATTTATGAAATAGTGGTGTTTCAAACTGTTTTATAATATTATATTAATTAATTAATTATATTAAGGGATTCTCTTCCACTAAACATAATTTGGAACTCTTCTTTGGTATGGGAGCGATGGTAGTTTACACGCCACTGTTGCAAGTCGTTCTGATGCTGTGCCGCATGGCAATCTACAGGTCTTTCTTGATGGCTTAATTTCCAACATTCTTCACATTGTTCAGCATTCGTCTTTCTATTGCTTGCTTTGCACAGGCAGAGGCGGGTCTTAAATACCTGGTATTCTATCAGTGACATACAGGGTGTATATAATGTAGTGTTGTCGTGGATGAAAATAAGAATAACCAGCAAAATCAGGCACTCTGTGATGTGTGAGGGCATAGTGGAAATTGTATGTTATATGCTGATAGGGCAGGAGTTAATCTGTTGACTAGATCCAATAAAATGTTGTGTCTGTAGTACACTGAAGAAATAGAAAATAGTTTGTGTGGTGTCGGACGTGCATTTTTTTGGTGTCGGACATATCTGTGTGAAATACAACATAACAAGTATATACGATTATGCTTATATTTTCTAAATAAGGTATTTACAATGACAAAACACACTTTTGAAAATTCTTCTACATAAATGCTGACACTTAAAAACCAAATGGTGGAGCACGTGAAGTTTCACAATAACCTCATTAATTAATCTCCTATGTTTTAAAAGGAGGCATTGCTAACAGCTCAGTCTGTGTTACAATGAGCAACATTTTCATTAATTTCTGCACAGAAAACATCACACTTGACCTAGACATTTCAACAAACTTGTAATGTGTCTTATTCAGCCACTTGGTCTTGCATTTAAAAAGGCAGTGATTATGCAAAACACTTAAATGTTGAAAAAAGCGTTGTAGGTTGTCTTGGACATTATTTTATGTCTCCCATTGATCTCTAGCAATGCACTTAGTGATTTGAGATTGGTTGAATTTGTAATCCACCTAACTCATTGTGTTTGTTTTCTCAGGATATTGTATAGTTGGATTAGCAGTTTACATTAGCAATTAATAAAGATCTGAACAGTGTTTTGGGTTGAGTGTGATGTTTTCATTTCTGCATGACATCATATGACTCCCGGACATAATTCACTTTACTTACCCTGTCTTCTTTGTGGCGCTATTTGTATTGCAAGTGACGTATATCAGTACAGGCAGAGTTGACCCCTAGTTCAAGCCTATGTGTTGAACATTTGCAAAAAAAAGTTTTTTGTTTGTAATCAAAGATTAGTCCAGCATGACAGTCGGACATACAGATCATTATCTTTCAAACTGTAGTACTTTTCCAAAGTATAACATTGTTTTTCAGAATTTCTGGTGTTTCTTTCTGAATCAGTTATGAATCAATGGTAACTCAAAACATTGGAAGAAGCAACCCACTGAGGTCAGTTATGAGGAAATTGACAGAACATGATTGGCACACACAGCAGATCAATCCGACCTACATAACTTGTTAAATCAATTGTATATATAAAACACAACACTTAAAACAGATACATATGTAAATATTTTCATTATGGTGTGTTTTAATGAACTGACAATTACATATTGATTTAGGTAAAGTGGTAAATTGTCAGTATACAGCTGTATGTACTAAACAGATTGACTGCGTTTGTCCACTTTTTAACTTTTTCACATGGTCAAAAAGATGACGTTTTGTACTTTCACATATGTTTTAAGAAATGTTGCCTGAAATAAACCTCTTAATGTTATCATATGTATATCTTTGATATATTCCAAACACAATAAAAGTTACAGAAGATATAATTTATCTGCAAATTTTTATTTGGCTCAATCCAGTCAGGGGTTCGGTACACCACTTTTGGCAATGGTTCGTTCATGCGTGCGTGCGTGCATGCATGCGTCCGTGTGTGGCTCATTACACCCATGTTTCCTGTTATATCCACATGTCATCCATTAATGCAACAAAACTGCCCCTATTTGATATGGCCCTAATCCCTAAAAAGACAGTGATTGGGACAGATGAAGACTTCGGACGCAGAAAGTTCATGTTTCAAATGAGCAAACAACTCATCATTTCTGCACTTCTGTATCTGTAAAGTACTAGTGAATGGAGGGTTCCATTTGTCACCACACCATTGTATCTGTAAAGTACTAGTGAATGGAGGGTTCCATTTGTCACCACACCATTGTATCTGTAAAGTACTAGTGAATGGAGGGTTCCATTTGTCACCACACCATTGTATCTGTAAAGTACTAGTGAATGGAGGGTTCCATTTGTCACCACACCATTGTATCTCTAAAGTACTGGTGAATTCTCCATTCACCAGTACTTTAGAAGACTGTGTGTGTGACAAATGGAACCCTCCATTCACCATTTGTCACCACACCATTGTATCTGTAAAGTACTGGTGAATGGAGGGTTCCATTTGTCACCACACCATTGTATCTGTAAAGTACTGGTGAATGGAGAGTTCCATTTGTCACCACACCATTGTATCTGTATAGTACTGGTGAATGGAGGGTTCCATTTGTCACCACACCATTGTATCTCTAAAGTACTGGTGAATTCTCCATTCACCAGTACTTTAGAGATACAATGGTGTGGTGACAAATGGAACCCTCCATTCACCATTTGTCACCACACCATTGTATCTGTAAAGTACTGGTTAATGGAGGGTTCCATTTGTCACCACACCATTGTATCTGTAAAGTACTGGTGAATGGAGAGTTCCATTTGTCACCACACCATTGTATCTGTAAAGTACTGGTGAATGGAGGGTTCCATTTGTCACCACACCATTGTATCTGTAAAGTACTGGTGAATGGAGGGTTCCATTTGTCACCACACCATTGTATCTGTAAAGTACTGGTGAATGGAGGGTTCCATTTGTCACCACACCATTGTATCTGTAAAGTACTGGTGAATGGAGGGTTCCATTTGTCACCACACCATTGTATCTCTAAAGTACTGGTGAATGGAGGGTTCCATTTGTCACCACACCATTGTATCTCTAAAATACTGGTGAATGGAGAGTTCCATTTGTCACCACACCATTGTATCTGTAAAGTACTGGTGAATGGAGAGTTCTATTTGTCACCACACCATTGTATCTGCAAAGTACTGGCGAATGGAGGGTTCCATTTATTGCTACACTATTTCACTACACAACTGCTAACCGTTTTTAATCACTATTTAATTGTATTAACAAAAATATGAAAGATTCACACAGTATATAGGATGCCGAGGATGAACTATGATGATACTTTGGGAATTGTATGTATCAGTGCATAACATACGCATGGCTGGGCTGATAATATAATTGTTCATCTTTGCTCAGTTTGCAGGGTCAGTCATTGGCTGAAATTGAGTGATATAAATCCCCTTCTGAACCTGATGGTCATCTCAGTCAGTCATGTGATCAACTCACCTGTATGATTCAAGGTAAGCATTGTCCTTTTTCACATTTGGTATGCAATCTTTAAAAAGTAGCCTGGTGCTTGACACATGTAAAGTATACAACGTATGAATTCTGGAGAGGGTCTTAGGGCTCACGTATATATGTAATTTTTTTCTTGAATTATGTGGTGTCATCTTTGGAAGTAAATCAGGAGTGTTCAGATTTAGGGTAGCGCGCTCAAGCACTCAAGCACGCATGCGTCATCATTGTTTATATACATAGCCATCTTGAAACTCCCTCCTTAAGTGATTTAGCCCATTGCGAATCAAGTTGTTGATGTTCCAATCAGTAAAATGTGTGATTAAGTCTTAAGTAATATGTTCATTCGATTTAATGAAACACTCACTTAACAGTACATACTTTTGTTAGACTCATCGAAAGAATTGAATTTGATCATTAGACCTGGTAACTCACGAAAATATGAATACCTTTATGCTATAGTATATAGAGTCATAATAAAGGCCGAGCCACTTTTTCAAAGTTTTGCTGATTTTTTAACATTCTGTAAAAAACAATTGAAATAGTTTGTCCAATGTTTTGTCCAAAACTAATTAATTTTTTTCAGACAAGCTAGTATGTTGTGAAATTTACATTCCAACCAATCAAATTTTTGGCCCCTCTGATTTTAATGAAATGTGGAACGCACGTTGGACCTTGCTAAAGACATTTTATTTTCAAAATCGGGGTTTACTCATTTTGAATATGTCAAAGGTGAAGATCAGTGACCTGTGCAACATAATATTTTTTTTTTAGTAAAGACAAATGTCGGAACTAGAGCTTTTTCAATTGTTGCACCGACTCGAGCTGTAGAACTCGCTTCCTGTTAGTGTTAAGTCTGTAGGAAATATAGCAACATTTTGCGGTAAACTAAAAACCCATCTGTTTAAACTTGCTTATCCCCCATAGCTCCCCAGCGTACCAATCCAACTGTTTACAACTGGAACTACTTATCCCCAATAGCTCCCCAGCTACCAATCCAACTGTTTACAACTGGAACTACTTATCCCCATAGCTCCCCAGCGTACCAATCCAACTGTTTACAACTGGAACTACTTATCCCCCATGGTTCCCCAGCGTACCAATCCAACTGTTTACAACTGGAACTACTTATCCCCCATAGCTCCCCAGCGTACCAATCCAACTGTTTACAACTGGAACTACTTATCCCCTATAGCTCCCCAATGTACCAATCCAACTGTTTACAACTGGAACTGCTTATCCCCCATAGCTCCCCAGCGTACCAATCCAACCGTTTACAACTGGAACTACTTATACCCCACATAGCTCCCCAGCGTACCAATCCAACCGTTTACAACTGGAACTACTTATCCCCCATAGCTCGTCAGTGTACCAATCCAACCGTTTACAACTGGAACTACTTATCCCCCATAGCTCCCCAGCGTACCAATCCAACTGTTTACAACTGGAACTACTTATCCCCCATAGTTTCCCAGTGTACCATTCCAACTGTTTACAATTGGAACTACTTATCCCCCATAGCTCCACAGTGTACCAATCCAACTGTTTACAACTGGAACTACTTATCCCCCATAGCTCCCCAGTGTACCATTCCAACTGTTTACAACTGGAACTACTTATCCCCCATAGCTCCACAGTGTACCAATCCAACTGTTTACAACTGGAACTACTTATCCCCCATAGCTCCCCAGCGTACCAATCCAATTGTTTACAACTGGAACTACTTATCCCCCATAGCTCCCCAGCGTACCAATCCAACCGTTTACAACTGGAACTACTTATCCCCCATAGCTCCCCAGTGTACCAATCCAACCGTTTACAACTGGAACTACTTATCCCCCATAGCTCCCCAGCGTACCAATCCAACCGTTTACAACTGGAACTACTTATCCCCCATAGCTCCCCAGCGTACCAATCCAACCGTTTACAACTGGAACTACTTATCCCCATAGCTCCCCAGCGTACCAATCCAATTGTTTACAACTGGAACTACTTATCCCCCATAGCTCCCCAGCGTACCAATCCAACCGTTTACAACTGGAACTACTTATCCCCCATAGCTCCCCAGCATACCATTCCAACTGTTTACAACTGGAACTACTTATCCCCCATAGCTCCCCAGCATACCAATCCAACTGTTTACAACTGGAACTACTTATCCCCCATAGCTCCCCAGCGTACCATTCCAACCATTTACAACTGGAACTGCTTATCCCCCATAGCTCCCCAGCGTACCAATCCAACCGTTTACAACTGGAACTACTTATCCCCCATAGCTCCCCAGCGTACCATTCCAACTGTTTACAACTGGAACTACTTATCCCCCATAGCTCCCCAGCGTACCAATCCAACTGTTTACAACTGGAACTACTTATCCCCCATAGCTCCCCAGCGTACCATTCCATCTATTTACAACTGGAACTACTTATCCCCCATAGCTCCCCAGCGTACCAATCCAACTATTTACAACTGGAACTGCTTAGCGATTACGGAGCGCTGCTGAGCTTGGGTCTTCCGAGGATTTTAGCGCAGTAGAAGTATTTTATATATTATGATTATATTAAAGATATAAAAATAAAAAATCATGTTACTTCTTAACAGTTATGTTCACATAACTTTGGCCCTAATGGTGCTAAGATATTGATATTGGTTTTAAGGTGAAGCTAATACATTTTTCTATACACACACGTACATCACGAAGCAGTTGTGAAGGTCACTGACCTTGACCTTTCACTTGGATACTAAAAATGAGTAAACCCTGATAAAAAATTATACAATTAGGCAATTTTAAAATATTTTGTTGCAAAGGTCACTGACCTTGACCTTTGACTTTGATGTATTCAAAATGGATAATCTCCGATTTAAAAAAAATAATTTTTAGGAAGATCATTGTATCAACAAGTTTCAGGCAAAAATATTATAATGGTCGAAATGTAAGTTCTTGAGATACAGTTATTTGAAGTTAATGAACATTTTGCAGAACCTAATCTATAGCTACTGTAGCATCAACATTTCTGCTACCTAACTTCAAATTGTTCTGTCGGGCAGTTCCACGGTGTCTGACATACATTTCAGACACTTTAGCCATGCACTGCATGCTGGGATTGTCATATATAAACTTCCTTCCATCCTATAGTCATTCAAGACATACAAATGAAAAACATGCATAATGTCGGACGTCACACAAACCTGAATTTTCCACCTGAGTAAGGTCGTGTCCAGATCTCTGTGATGTGTGAGGACGTATTGGAAATTTTATGTTATATGCTGATAGGGCAGGAGTTAATCTCTTGACTAGATCCAATAAAATGTGGCTGTAGTACACTGAAGAAATAGAAAATAGTTTGTGTCTCAAGTCTCAAGTAGTTATACTCCAAACAGCCCAATCTTGAGCTAACGCAGGAGTTTGGACCAACGGCTTTTAGTGTCTCTTCCGAAAGACACGGGCAAAGTGGGGTGAACGAAATTGCCCAAGCTTCGAAATGGCGGAGGTGGAATCGAACCATCATCCTCTCGATTGACAGGCGGGTGCTCTAACCATTAGACCACTGCTCCCCTCACTTATGTGGTGTCGGACATGCATTTTTTTTGGTGTCAGACATATCTGTGTGAAATACAACATAACAAGTAGATACAATTATGCTTATATTCTCTAAATAAGGTAGTTACAATGACAAAACATGCTTTTGAAGATTCTTCTACATAAATGCTGCCACTTAAAAGCCAACATATTGATGCTGTCTACTGTCGAGACAATGTGTAAGACCTTAAATAAAATGCATCAGAACAAACTGCCAGGACTGCCAACAACAGTTGGTGCTTCAATCAACATTCACCTTGATTTCTCCACTTGTCTTGTATTGTAAACAAATCTGACTTCACCACGGAAATCTGCCCCTTCAAACTTCACAACTACCCAGTCACCTATATTCACTTTGCTTTCCTGATGCACTTCTGTCGTGCATAAAAAATTTCTGAAGAAATGGTATCAGAACTATCATCGAAAGAGTCGTCACTAATTGTTACTTCTGTTAAGTCCTGTGAATCAGATGTATCAGCAATCAGCAAATGTTTATTGCCTCTTGATTATGTGCAGTGCAACTGGTGAGTATTGGCTACTGGGAGACAAACTTGACATTCACTCCCGGATTTCGTAGTACAGCCAGATCCAGAGAGGCTACTGTTGTAGTTGCACTGCCTTTTCCACTTCGAAAGTAACACCAAACTGCTCATATGACCATTCCACCAATTCCATCTACAATGCCCTAGTCATGTGATGTTACTGAAAAATTCCAGCTCAATGTCATGGCATTCTCTCCTTCCCACAAGTGGAGATTTGAGAATAGGAATCTCTGTTTAAGAACTCCATCTGAGAATACCGAAATCATGGTCTTGATATAAATTTGGATACTTAGCCTTCAAATGCATGAAGAGTGTATCCACGAACACATTAAGCTTGGTGTGCTGTAATTCACCCGAGACAGTGGCATAGCTCTCAGCCTCAGTGATTCCACTATTTGTCCATTCATAGGCAGAATAGAATGACTTGGGCATAATTTGACAATCCGCACATGGCAAAAGAAAGATGGCCACTGCCCACCAGATTACAGGAAATAATGTCGGAGAGCAAAAGCTAGTGATATTATAAAGTTTTAGATTGGTTATTGCTACTTCAAATCCATTTTCACACTACTAGGTTTTTAATGTCTGCTTCAATGGTTTTTGTTGTACCCCAGTTGAATTTTGGTTTAGTCGGTGTAATTAGTTCCAATGTTGTGCTAATCCAGTTACATGGATTAAGAACGGCTATGGCATTGATAATGTTTATTAACATCACACAGAAATTACATCAACATGGGGTGTTGGACGTATTGGGTGTCGGACATACATTTTTTATGTACGTCGGACACCACACATTGGTTTAATTTTTCACAAAGTTAGATACTAAAAAATTTAATTGAGGAGGGACCTTTAATGTGTTGGCATGACTTTAGCAGTATCAATGTATAATATATAATTATTCATGTAATTTTGTTTTAAAGCACCATAGATAGGGGTGTAATGATACATCGAACTATCGATGCATTGCGGTAGTTGTAACAATACTATCAATAGTAAATTTAACTATTGATGGTCATCGCTGGTAGTACAGTGAACTATTGATAGTAACGATAGTTGGTCAAACAAGTCAGCAGGTTTACTTGTGTCACAGTAACTGTAAACGTGTTTTTTCATTGTCGCTTTGTGCTGACATTCAATGGAACTACAACTAATTTGATAGAAATTATTAGGTATGCCTGTCAACTTAAGATTCTATGATATGGAGTCAGTGACCTTTGCAACAACATATTTTTCAACTGTCATGTGATGTTATGTCTGTGTATGTGTTAATAGCAATCCAACAATGTTTTATAGTTAATATGCAATAATTCTGAAACTATGTCACAAGTCTGAAATGTGGCACTGCCACAGGTAAATTTCAGTACAGGTCCAACATGTGTGCCAAATGGGGCTGCTCACAGCGCAATAGTGGATACTAGGTAGGTTTGATTTTTCACAAAATTAAATGAGTAAAAAATTTAATTGAGGAGGAACCCTTAATGTATTGGCATGACTTTAGCAGTATAAATATCTAATATATAATTGTTCATGTAATGTTGTTTTGTAGTGTCATAGAAATCAGTATGGCTGGGGCCCCGCCTCCGGCCCCGCCTCCTGTGGCCCCACCGCCTGTACCCTCCCCAGTCATCAGTCACTTCAACAAGTTAGAATACCATAACTTTCTGAAGTTGGGCAAAGCCGTGAAGTGCACTGCCGAAGGGTTGACTGAATTTGCCGATGATGTTGTCAAAAGTTTCCACACCTCACTGCTACACCAACATGGGAGTGCAGTTTGCACCAGCCTGGGCTCTCAGAAAAGGATCACCTTTGATAGACGCAGCAACAGCTGGAGCATCAACTGTCTATGTGGAGTTTGTGGACCATGGACAAGAAGTATTGGAGCTGAACAGGCAACCCGTCAGATCTGTTGGCAGAACACAAGTGTTGATGATTGGCCTGTGGATGCTTGGCAGTTGGCGAAGCCATTCATGAGTGAAGGCAAGGCCACATCTTGTAACAGCCCAACAGACACAGATCCCGCGGGCATTCTGCAGTTGCTGATCAACTGTAAGAAGTATGGACCACTTTTGGATATACAGAAAGTGAAGGCAGTAAGTCACCTTTTATTCCCAGACTCTTTTACATTACATTTTACTGTCAAGTTTCATTTTACTTATGGTGTGTCAGTTTGTGTCATGATTATGTTGGGTATCATTGACCATCATACAGACAATCATACTATTTATTTGTTGACCATCTTCAATCGTGTAATAGTAGAAAATTGTTGAGTAATCATACTTTTACAAAGCAATCATGATCATACTCTTTTACATTGCTAAAGTAATTATGATCATGATTACAATCACAAGTACAATGTTCTTGTACATATTTCTGTTGCTAAGGTCCCAATTACAATGCAAGCAAGCTCTTCTCTTCATTTTATATCTAATGCTTGTACAGTGACTGTATTTCAATATCGCGTTTGATTTTGTCTTGAATAACGTTGGTAACAGTAATGATATGAGGATATTTAGTTGCTTCAGTATATCAGTTATATTCTTCTAATTGATTATGCTCATTTTCTAAGTAATCATACTCATAAATTTTAACGGTACTCGTAATCGATTACATTTGTTGTGTAAACACCCCATCTTTCATTCTGTGGATATCATAAGTAAATAATATGCAGTTCTTCAGGCTAAAAGAAAACTACCACTGACCAGTATTTAGTAAATATAATCATACATTCATAAATGTGGTACTTAATTTCTCATTTCATTAATTTTCTTCAGGTGAGGGATATCAGAAATGCTTGCATGCATTCTTCTGGTTTCTCCGTGACGACACCAGATATGAAGGCTCACATACAAACCATGATCACCCTTCTCCTGGAGCCACGTGTATGGGCATACCAATGTGCAAAAGATGCCGTTGATGATCTTCGTCAGGTATTATATATTTTATACATCATTTTTCCAAAAAAATATACTGTCTGTAGCAATGTAACATTGACCAACCATCAGCACTGGTATTTGTTTGGTCTGTGTGGACTAGTGTAGTGTCTGTCTGTAGCAATGTAACATTGACCAACCATCAGCACTGGTATTTGTTTGGTCTGTATGGACTGGTTTAGTGTCTGTCTGTAGCAATGTAACACTTACGAACCATCAGCACTTGTATTTGTTTGGTCTGTGTGGACTGGTTTAGTGTATGTCTGTAGCAATGTAACATTGACCAACCTTTAGCATATGTATTTGTTTGGTCTGTGTGGACTGGTTTAGTGTCTGTCTGTAGCAATGTAACATTGACCAACCTTTAGCATTTGTATTTGTTTGGTCTGTGTGGACTGGTTTAGTGTCTGTCTGTGGCAATGTAACATTGACCAACCTTTAGCACTTGTATTTGTTTGGTCTGGGTCGACTGGTGTAGTAGATGTTTCATCTATGTTTAGAAAGTATCATTTTAATCATTGATATGTTAGATATACCCAGTGTTTTTTATAGAGTTCTAAAGCTTGCAGCCAAACTAGGCAATAATAAATATGTAGCGACAAAATTCATGGTGCCACTAGTAAATAGCACTCTTGATTTAGGTGATTGCACACATATGCTGATGCTGGGGAGGGGATTGCACACCGCCTATTTTGCCCCGAAACGCTACATTATTTCAAGCACAGTAAAACAAAGTTTCCAAATGCCCCTGGGTTGAACCCCCGTGTCATGGAAGGTGTCCACCTCTGACACACATGTTCGATGTGTCTGAGTAACAGGGATTTCAAAAGGGATGCTACTGAGTTGATGTATAACTGTGGAGTAAATACATGTGTTAATCGTTAATGTGAAACAAGTCTTAATGTTGGGACTATGCACAGAGATAATAAAAACAAACCATGTGCAACTAAAATCAAGAATGTCATGCCACTGGTTTACTAAGAATGTCTTCTAAAAAGTGGGAGATTCCAGTCATTTTTGCATGTGCCAGAACCAGTGCAATGAACCATACACATAACATATGCCAGAACCAATGCAATGAACCATACACATAACATATGCCAGAACCAGTGCAATGAACCATACTCATAACATGTGCCAGAACCAATGCAATGAACCATACACATAACATGTGCCAGAACCAGTGCAATGAACTATACACATAACATGTGCCAGAACCAGTGCAATGAACCATACACATAACATATGCCAGAACCAGTGCAAGGAACCATACTCATAACATGTGCCAGAACCAATGCAATGAACCATACACATAACATGTGCCAGAACCAGTGCAGTGAACCATACACATAACATATGCCAGAACCAGTGCAATGAACCATACACATAACATATGCCAGAACCAGTGTAATGAACCATACACATAACATGTGTCAGAACCAGTGCAATGAACCATACACATAACATATGCCAGAACCAGTGCAAGGAACCATACTCATAACATGTGCCAGAACCAGTGCAATGAACCATACACATAACATATGCCAGAACCAGTGCAATGAACTATACACATAACATATGCCAGAACCAGTGCAAGGAACCATACTCATAACATGTGCCAGAACCAATGCAATGAACCATACACATAACATGTGCCAGAACCAGTGCAGTGAACCATACACATAACATATGCCAGAACCAGTGCAATGAACCATACACATAACATATGCCAGAACCAGTGTAATGAACCATACACATAACATGTGTCAGAACCAGTGCAATGAACCATACACATAACATATGCCAGAACCAGTGCAAGGAACCATACTCATAACATGTGCCAGAACCAGTGCAATGAACCATACACATAACATGTGCCAGAACCAGTGCAATGAACCATACACATAACATATGCCAGAACCAGTGCAAGGAACCATACACATAACATGTGCCAGAACCAATGCAATGAACCATACACATAACATGTGCCAGAACCAGTGCAATGAACCATACACATAACATGTGCCAGAACCAGTGCAATGAACCATACACATAACCAATGCAAAGTCTCAAACAAACATGCTATTTTGTTAGAAAGAGGACTAGTTTAATAAAAAAAAGCCAAAATATGTTACATCAGTTGAGTTCGGATGCAAAAAGCATGGCTGTATTCAATTGGCAAGTATAAACTAGGTGTATACAAATATATTATCATTTGGCGAGTGAATTTTGTTAGACTTTGACACTTGTAACTTTTTCAACAGTGTGGCTCAGCCCATGAAATTAAGATGTGAGTCAACTAGGTTTTCCAAGTGAATCACTGGGGTGATATTCTTAATTGTAATTGCAGATGTTTATGTTTTAGTAACTCTTATAGGTGCACTAACTCAAAACCATGAACATTGTTTCCCTTGACAATGAGATTTGAATACTTCATATTAAACCTTACTGGTAGTAAGGTCTAATGTGACCACAGTTAGGATGAATTGAGATGCATTGAAGAGGCTTATGTTGTTATGTGTTTACCTGTTAGTTGTGTTGTTGAAATATCATTGCTGCGTTTGAATAGGCAGATATTAGTGATATATTCTTCTGATGACACATTAGTATCACATCAACGTGTCTGTCTGTAGAAGTTGTTCCACAAAGTGGGATGTTATTGTAGCAACCATAGCATATACGTGTTGGATATGTTCATTGTGCAAGGGCCACTGTTCTTCAACAGACTGCGCCTAGCACTCTCCAGTGGTCTAACATATCCGTCATAAAATTGGGGGTGGGGGACCTATCCCCAGCGGAAAATCACCGAAATATGCTCTGCAATTACCCCATGTGAACTGACTGTGTTTCTGCATTTGACTGCATATTTATTGACAAGATTCTAACAAGAATAATACCATTTAGCCTAATTACTAATATATATTTTCACTAAGGTGGACATTCCATTTCTTTGTTCTGCATACCTTTAGATCTGGTAGTACTGAACTAGCATGCATATGTGTGTGCGTGCGTGTGTGTGTGTGTGTGTGTGTGTGTGTGTGTCTGGTTTTATATGTTCCTTTCTTTCTTAGACTGTCAGTGCATTAAAATACCCACTGAAATTAATAATGACATTTAAAATGATGATTGTTATAATTTGTTTTGTTGTAGATTGAATTGCTTGATCTTGCTGTCAATGATGATAAGGTCCTTCAGTATGAACGGATCATCTGGGGGCAGAAGCTGACTGCGTTGGACCAACAACACAAAGCCCTGGACCAACAACACAAAGCCCTGGACCAAAAACAACAAGCTCTGGGCCTTCAACACCAGACTCTGAATCAACAGCAACAAACTCAGGGTCAACAGCAACACACTTTGGGGCAACAGCACCAAGCTCTGGATCAACAACAGCAAACTTTGGGCCAACAACACCAAGCTCAGGATCAACAACTACAAGCTCTGGATCAACAACAAGAAGCTCTTGGCCAACAACACCAAGTTATGGATCAACAACAAGAAGCTCTGGATCAACAACAACAAGCTCTGGGCCAACAACACCAAGTTCTGGATCAACAACAACAAGCTCTGGGCGAAAAACACCAAGTTCTGGAACAACAACAACAAGTTCTGGATCAACAACAACAAACTCTGGGCCAACAACACCAAGTTCTGGATCAACAACAACAAGCCCTGGGCCATCATCAATCAAGCACAACACAAGAGGTATTTCTAAATTTACACCATTGATTGGATATTGTTTTTATCCACGTGCATAAACATAACATAAAAGTAGTCAGTAGGGAAATTATTAATGACGTAGTTCTGCATTATTCATCGCATCGTCATCATCACATATCTGTAGCTAAAGCAGTTGTATTAATGAATTGCTGTAATATGAACAGCTTCTACTATGAGAATACAATACAAATTTATCTTTCCTTGAAAAATATACACTGCCGCTTTAGTCTTAAATAATAATAATAATAATTATAATAACTAGCAAAAAAATGCCCATCTCCAGGATGGGATAACAATGATAGTTCATACGTGACAGTCATGATAAGCAATGTTTACCAAATAAGTGATCGCTTTTTTGAATATGGCTAGAAAACAATGCTACATCTTCCGACCTTGTGTCGGCGTCTAATTCATGTTGCTGTTGCCAAGCAACCTAATCGATGTTATGTGCCAAAGGGCAATACATACACACTGGCGACATCGAACAGTTTATGTAATTGTGGACTTCTTATAATAAATTTCACGCATAGCATTACAAATAATTATACGTAGTAATTACAAAAAGTAATTCATAGGTATTTATTATGTAAAGTTGCTACGTGTGTTTTCTACTATAATTAATATAAACCACCCACATAGTTAAATATGTTATGTACCAGATGGCACTACGTACTCTCAAGCAGTTTACATACTTGGTTTCTGCGATTATTGTTAACGTTTTACGTAGTGAACAATTGATTTACCATAAAAACCACTAAGAACCCTTGATATACGGGGTATAAAATAAAGAACCCTTGATATACGGGGTATAAAATAAAGGCGTTATGTTTCATTCGTGTGGTTGTAGATTAATCCCTGAAAGTTTGGCGTCCGAGGTGCAAGCCGTCTAGGAGGAAAACGTTAACATAACCATATGCATATGCTAGCTCGATAATAGCTAGATGCCATTTATTTCTTTGGGGAATTTCTCAAAATCATATAATTTTGCAATTTGTGGCGATTTTTTCACATTTACAAAAAAAAATTTAAATCTTGTAACATAACCAAATAAATGAAAAACTCAACATTTTATTAATCTGGAATATTATATAGTATTTCAACTACAATCTGTGAAGAAATTGTTAATTTATCTTAAAACTTCTACTGAAACTACTCTTATTGCACTGTTTTGAAGCTAGTATTTAAAAAATATGGGGAACCTTTGGTGCTTGCTTTGTCCACACCGGGGAACAAAGGGGGGCAGGACAGCGGGAGACCTGGAGGAAAGTGGGGAAGGATATGTAGAGTGGAGATTGGAGAGGAAGAGACAACTGGAGACATTAACATAACCACATACAAACATACGTTAGCTTGATTATAGTTAGATTAACTTCTATGGCGCCTATATCCTCAGGAACCTGAGCTCAGAGGCGCCACAAAACAGAATCATTAAGCATTACTGTGAACAGAGACGCGCAAAAGTCATTATCAGAATGAGGAACAGCCAAAGATTTATGGTGTAAATGAAATTTGGAATAAATATGTCTTCAGCTGTTTTCAATGTGATGGGGAGTAATAGTAAATTAGGCAATAATTTCACCTCTCCAAGAAAAAATAATCACACCATGTATATGTAAGAAATACATTAGAACAAAGGCTAGTTTTGCAACTGAACAAGAACAAGGAAAAGAAATTTTTTCCAGAGCCAGTTTATTCCAAAATAATTCGTTTTGGCTTTAGTTACACCAGGTCTGCATTCCTGTGCATACATCAAATTGTTATTAATCCAACATGCGATGATAGCCTGACAGTAAACCATCACCAGTTGTTACACAGCAGTCATATATATTACCTAGGTCAAAGTGTCCACTTAGTTTCAACACAGAAGGTAGATTGTCAGTAAATAAGAAATGATTGCAAGGATCTAGTGATTGATCATCAGTGCTTGTCACCATGGAAAAAGGCTGTACATGGATGTAGAATATATATTTTACCATTTACAATTTTTCTAGGTTAGGTATAGGTAATAGATGGTCCACGTTAAATAAATGTATATCATGCGTAACACATGCAGGTTGTTTGGTTTAAATAATTTGATTTAACAAGATTGCCATCCAAAACTACAAGTTCCAAATGGCAAGTGGACAAGGAAGCCATTGCCTTATCGAGAGTCCAACAATTTATGTATAGCCCGTCCTTATCAGATATCTGTCCATTTTATTTTAAACATATTCACACTACTAGCATTAACAAAATCATTTGTAGCTTGTTCCATTCATTGTAAGAAAAAGTACTTTCTCATGTCCAACCTACACTGCTAATTAACTAGTGCTGCTTTGTGTCCTCTGGTTCTACTGCCTTCTTTAAGTTTGAAGAACATATTTTTATCAAAAACCTCATAACCATTCACTATTTTAAACACTTCTGTTTGGTCTCCTCTTAGTGTCCTGGTCTCTTGTGTTGTCCTTTTCTTTTGTGGTTCAACCTAGTATAGCATCCCCTATTTCATATTCTTCGTCCATGTTTCCATGTTCTATATGTATGCATTTACACTTTCCAAAATTGAATAACATCCTATAAACTTTGTTTATCTGTATCATTTTTAACCTTTCTGAATTCTTTTGTGTCATTGTCCAATTTCAGTAATTTGGTGATTATGTCATCTACCAAATCACTTATGTTTATATGTATGTATGTATGTATATGTGTGTGTATATATATATATATATATATATATATATATATATATATAAAACGTATTCGCCCTAATAAGCGTACATGCTCTAATAAGCGTACACCCCCATTTTTTTGGAATCCAGGTTGCATGGTTGCATATCCCAACTTTGTACAACACACATCTCTGGCAACGCAGTATTTTATTGTTCTGCAACTAGAGGTTGATCACTGGAGATCAGTGTTTGCGCTGAACTGACAGTATGAGCTGTGGTCGTAGCATCATACAAAAATGAGGAATTCATTCACTAAAATAATAATTGGATAGTTATTCTAGCCTTGCATGCGCAAACCAACCAAAAGGAGCACGAAATCAGGCAGCTCGAGTATAATTTCCACCGAAGTCACGGTTCAGCAGTGACAGATGAACTTTCACTCCCATCAAATATTTACCAATATCAGCAGACCTTGCAGTTCTCTTGTATCCTTTTGACCATCTGTGAATGTGTAAATGTCTGCTAGTTCCAAAAATATTTTTTTTTTATTTTGTATTTTATATTTCCTGTGTGTTTATATATCCCCCACAGCATCTACTTGTAGCAATTTTTCTAATAGCCTCATTTGACAGGTGTTTCTTCCTAGACCTTTTCCCTTGTTTTCTTAATGGAACAAACCTCTCAGTAAGCCATAAATTTCATCTTTTAAAAACAGGTTCAGCATTCTGTTGCTGTCTTGTTATTCAGCAAGTTATTCCACTGTATATTCGCTAGAAATATGTTTTCATCTCTTTATATTTGCCTTTGTTGTTCCTCCATTGCTTTTCATATGTATTCCTTGTTTTTACTTTTATGTTAACCCTTTTTATACTGATCACCTGCACTGGAATTGTACCCATTTAACTGGGACATTTTGACAATATTTTCAAAATCTCTACGTACTCTGTCAAATTTGATTTTCTCAACTAATAATGTTACTATATACATGTGTTGTATACCAAATAAAGGCTAAGAAACTCAGCATTCCAAATATGTGCATCTTATGTGCATAACTCTTGATTTATGCAATAATATGATAAGTTGAAATGAATACAGTCAAACTCTTTTTTTGCAAAGTACTTGCCCGAACTTCAACGTTGTTTTTAGACTCTTTTTGTTGTGAATACATGGCAAGTTCATTTGCAAAAGTTTTAGACAGATATAATATCTACATCTTGCACTAAACACTAGATCACTAAAACACTTATGAAAGGAACAGTGGCATTTATAATACAAACACATTAGTTCAAAAACTGTAAGACGTCATCAATTTGAAGTTATTCACATCGTCATCATCACCACCAAATAGGATGACTAGCACTTATCTTCCAGAAGTTGTTCTCACACATGGCAAAAGTCGATATGTCATCACAGAATTCCACACCTAGATTGCCAATAAACGCCATTTTTATACAGTAAGAGTATATTTATGGCCCAGTCACGTGGAGTCGGCCATTTCACTTTTCCGTGTTATTCCATATGCTTGGATAGATTCTTTAATATACACAAATTATTCCATCTCCCCTTCTCTCTCTCTCTCCTGTCCTTTCTAAGCATTACATAACCTTCTTGTGCTAACTGTAATACCTATTACATGAGGGTCAATATCTGCTACCATAATGTCTAACTTGCTTTTTTTTGGTTTGCTCCTGGCATTTAAGCATACACATTTAATTTCATTTTCCGAAATAATTGGTGAACATTTCTTTGGGTGTTTATTTGTACTGAGTTTTTAAATTTATGGTACCTATCACCATTTACAAACTCACACACAAGAACTGCAGCTTCTTGGTTAGATGACACCCATCTCTCATCAAAAAGTCATCTCTCCCCACAAGGTTTAACCATGTCTCTATGAAGCCTACTCCCGCCTCCATACGTCGGTACTTGTGTGTTGGTCACCATCATCCTACAGTTCCATTGCCCCTTCCCCCTGCCTCCCATTACTGGTAATATCCCGACAACACAATCTGTCAAATCCATTGAAGCCTATTTAAGTGTACTGACCGATCTACTGTACTTGCCAATGATGGCTGATGTTCCCTTCTTGGCATTGTTCGTTCCCACATGCTCAAAAACAGCACCTCCTGTGCCACCACTCATGACCTGTCCTGCCTTTTCTGCTACATCATCTATTTTTGCCCCTGGTAGGCATACCGTGATGTCCTCTCCTCCGTTTACCCGAGCTTTTCTCATCTTCTCTTGTGACACTACATGTCTTAAGCTCCTTTCCTGCCGCGTCACTCATTTGCCATTCTCTTGCTGCACATTCTCCCTCCTTCCATCTGTCTTCTTGTGCTCATTCTGTTTTAGTGTCTTACTGACATCTCTCTCCATCATCAACCTCTACCGTCTTACCATCTGGCAATCCCTTTCCACCATTTACCTTAATTTTGCTGTACACTCTGCCTCCTTCCATCTTGCTTCTTCTTATCAGCTGTATCCCTCACATTGCCTCTGCTCTCATCGTTCTCACCATCTCTGCTCTCCTCATTCTCACCTTTGAGAATGAGGAGATTGAAATGAGCAATTTAAATACAAAGATGTTAAAATAGCCACTGGCTAACTGTTGCATTGAGGTATTTGTACTTGTACTACAGAGTGAAGAGTGTGGATGCTTTGTTTGTCTTTTAGTTGTGCTTTACCTTTGTCTTTGGTTTGAGCTCTTGCTTAAAGCATGCTGCATTAAAGTGAAACAAGTCATGGTTTTGGGGCTATGCACCTAAAAGATATAATAAAGCCTAACCATGTGCAACTAAAATCAAGAGTGTCACGCCAGCGGTTTACTCAGAATGTGTTCTAAAAGTGGGAGAATACTGTCATTTCTCAGGTTGACTGAGGCCTGACATGTTAACCAGCACAAGTGATAAGTGCATGCGCAGCTCTGAAAATCAGGTAACCTAGACTACGCGTGACGTATTAAGGGAGGCCGGCATACACAGAACCAACGCACAGTCTGAAACGGTGTGCTATTTTGTCATAAAGAGGACTAGTTTAGTAAATAAAGGCCAAAATATGTTACATAACTTGAGTTTAGGCAAAAACAGCATATCATATTGGCAAGTATAGGAATAGGTGTATACAAATATATTTTAATTTGGTGAGCGCATGAAATAAGCTGTTGTGTGTTCAACAATGGTTTTCCTAGTAAACCACTAATTGTAGTTGCAAATTATTATTTTTTAGTAACTCTTATAGGTGCATAGACCCAAAATCATGACTTTTGTTTCTCTTTAAACAGTAGAGTGGTTTGTCAACGTGCGTAGTCCATTGGATTCGACTTTTCCTGTTGAACGAACTCTGCATTAGATATATGGCTGTTGACTGGTGAACACTGTTTGTTGCTGTGAGATTATATGTAATGTGTGTTTTTCACAATGCCTCGAAGGAAACAGGATTGTGTATCTACATGTTTGAAAGGGTTTATATATATATATGTTACAGTCAATCTGCGTATTCAGTCATTTCACGTAATTACTGACTTGTTTAGGCATTATGCGAAATGACTGTTTCACTCAGGCATTTCGCGAAATGACTGAAAATTTCAGTCATTACGCGAAATGACTGGAAAAGAGGTGCAGACATTTCGAGTAATGACTGAAACTGTGCTTCCCTTGGTTAATGACAAGTTATGTGGGCAAACTTACTGTTTTTTCATTTACCTAGCCCGATATTTTCAGAAATTGCCACCAGGCAGCTATCTATTTCTCACTCAAAAATATTTTTTATATTGTGATGAAATTATGATTTAAAATTATTGTTCGGGTTCACTTTGGATTGTGTAGAACACCAGGAATTAAAGTTACTCCACATGATCGAAACCACTTATCATCAAATTAATGGTTTAATAACGAGGTGCAATACCCCAGTCTCCCTAAGTGCGCTTTGTGCCATTATACCCAGAGCAAACACTGTGAAGTATCATTTACAATTTGTCTTCTATTGTGTATCTTAAATTAACTGTTGGAAATGTTACATGCATACTTAAGACACAACAACACTGTCTTATTGAACAAAATATAACTTTATTAAGATTCTACAACTTGCAATAGTCTACTGTATCATTGGAAATTATATCAATGTGTTACATTTCCACAATATATGTCAAGCAAATTAAACAACATGCCATATTCTCATAATTATATGTATGGATATGGATGAGAGCATACACCCCGCGGTAGTTGTTTTTAAGCCAAGAATGTTAAATTCATAATATTTTACTTAACAGTATTGGTGAAAGCTAATATTGTATTCAACAAATATTACTAACTAATTATTATACTCACTAGTTATTATGAAAGACATGTGAAGCATACTAGTAGGTATACTTGCCACTGAGAGAAATCATACACATTACCCAGAGGATATTTATAAAAGACGACAAATCAAATCATGTCTGGTCTTAAAAGGAGAATTTACTTTACTAATAACTTGATGATTAGTTATTAACAGGTCACATGGTTCATTCTCATTTGTTCGGGCAGCTCAGACTGTTGTGACACCGGCTGTTACACATTCGTTTTGCTTTGTAGCACTTGCACCTGTTGCTAGTACATTTTTAAAGAAGACTGCAACAGTTACACCTGACAAAACCTTGTCCACGATTTGCTACCTTTTGTAGAGTTCTTCCTTAAATTGTACTTCGTAATTATCCTGTGCCATTGTGATAGCTATGCCAAGAGGCAAGTGATTAACACCTACTGATTGTGATCTTTTTATAGGCACAATAGCCACTTGAGACAGTCACTATTGTTAGGCAATTAGCATTCCCAGTTCGAGAATGGTTGGGTCATCCATTACCTGTCCATCAGATCAGAGAACACCAGTGAGATAGCTGTCAATCACACTGTCAGGGGGAGGGTCTTGTACCCAGAGAGGGATTATACCCAGAGAGGGATATATTATTAGCAAAATGTTGCCATTTGCAAATATATAGCAAATATTTATTCATTTTGTTTATTTACTTGAGTAATGTGAATGCCTGAAGAATTATGAAAGCTGACATTAATGCACAATTAAAATTGCAACAATATATAATGACAAAAGTACACAAATTGTTATTACACAGTATGACTGAAATGGTCACCAGTCAAACTGTGTAATAACAGTGCCTTAATTCCAGTCATTTCGCGTAATGACTGAAATGTTCAGTCATTTCGTGAAATGCCTGAGTGAAACAGTCATTTCGCGTAATGCCTAAACATGTCAGTCATTACGCGAAATGAATGGTTACGCAGATTGACTGTAACATATATATATACACACACACACACATATATATATATATATATATATATATATAAACCCTTTTTATATATTGCTATCTATACATCAGATTTCACTGCTAAATTACAAAATTAGTTTTAAAAAATCTGTTTAAATGAGTATCCATTTGTTTGATTAAAACAAATCATGTTTTTTACCCTGAACACGTCCATTAACCATTGTTGTCTTGTTCAATTTCAGTTAGAGAAAGCAAAGCAGGACCTCATCAAGCAAAAGCAGGACCTCATCAAAGTGGAACAAGATGTCATCAAGTTCATCAGTGAGCGCAAGGAGCTGGAAATACATCTTTCCAAAGAGTTGGACTCTCTGAAAAACCATGAAGGGCGAATCACAAAGCTAGAAGGTATCTGTTGACAAAATACATTATTCTTTGTTATATTTAATGCTTGGGGGTCAAATAACTGAGCTGATCACAGCACCAAGTATCAGAAAACATTAATGTAGCATCAGGTTTCCAACTTTGTCTATGGGCATTATTGGACATGTTAAACATAATTTATAAAGTCTTGTTAATATTATTTTGTCTGTGACTGCATTTCTCTTCCTGTCATTGTCTGTTGAGCTGTACTATATGTAATTAACATTTCTCTTCCTGTCATTGTGTGTTGAGCTGTACTATATATAATTAACATTTCTCTTCCTGTCATTGTCTGTTGAGCTGTACTATATGTAATTAACATTTCTCTTCCTGTCATTGTCTGTTGAGCTGTACTATATGTAATTAACATTTCTCTTCCTGTCATTGTGTGTTGAGCTGTACTATATGTAATTAACATTTCTCTTCCTGTCATTGTCTGTTGAGCTGTACTATATGTAATTAACATTTCTCTTCCTGTCATTGTCTGTTGAGCTGTACTATATGTAATTAACATTTCTCTTCCTGTCATTGTCTGTTGAGCTGTACTATATGTAATTAACATTTACATTGTTTTTTAAGGAAGGCCTTTAAACACCTTTTCAAATGTTTACCTTGTCAACCAGACAAGTGTCTGACAGAACTTTCAGACATGTCTTACCTTTCAAATTACACAGAATAAAACTGCATTTTAACATGAAATATTGCCTCCCACAAAGGGTTAAATTATCACGCATTCACATAGGAATAAATCTTCCTGCATTTTTAGTAAAACGACCACAATTTGTTTTCTGATAATGAAAAATGTTGTCAGAAACTGCTACCAATATTGTCTTTATTTGACTGTGGTGCAGTAGCATATTATGGGATGTGGTCAGCAACTGATAATCTGCATATGCGAAAATAATGAGAAGGAAAAATATGAAATCGAAGGAATTATTTTATGACTGGGTATAGTCATAAGAAGCAAGGAAGTTAGTTTTATGGCGTTGAAGTGAACCGGTGGCAGATATCGTGTTGAATAGATTTTGTCTTATGTTTCCAGTTTTAGTAGGTACCGGCAAGCCTATGTAACACCCTGTCTCAGCAGTCAGATCATGGAAAATTGTGCATTTTCAAGTTGTTGTAACTTCCGTGTTTTCTCATGAAATGAAATCTGTGTGTTCTTGTTGATTGACTTCTTGTCTTTCATTTGAGTACTATTTTGTGTGTGTGTTTGCTTGAAAACACAAGAAAAACAACGATCAACCACAGTATCGTGAACGTGTTTCGCCATGGGAAGCGCTTGCCATCACAGCAGAAAAAGAGATTTTCTATAATTAGAACAATACTTTGACCTACAAAGGAAAGAGGCGATCGAGATCTTTCCATTGGTGTAAGGCAGTACACCATTTTCTCTAACATTGTAAACGAAACAGCTTTTTAAATATTTTAAAGGAGATTTTTTAACAGAAATAATGAAAATATCATTATCAATTCAGGTATTTTTTTAAAGAGCATGGAATTTTCTGTCAATCAAAACATCCGGTTAGAGGCTATGGTTGTAAAACGCCACCCGATTGGTCGAAAACTAAGCCTGCGAGGCAGCATGGCGACTTCCTTTGCCGGCTCGATTCCGAGCGATGTTTTGGTCAAACTATGTAATTTTTCACATAGTCTAGCCATTCTTCCATATAAGTGATGCATTAACTATAACTACAAATAATAATTTCATGCATATGCTGACATCAACATATGTATCTACAGCACTTTTTGGTCGAAATGGGGCTGACTCTGGTTTGAGTATGAATGTAGCAAGATGCCACTAGATGGCGCCGCCCATGCAGTGATAAATTTCTGCCACGTAAATAATGATTTATGACACTCATTTTTAATATTTAGCATCTGGTGAAGGGTGAACTTTGATTTACAAACATGAATACATGTAAATTCTGCATTTTATTGATATATTTTCATAGTCTAGCAGGATGCTTAAAATCGAGAACGGTGCCACCTTGTGAGCATGTTGCAAACCGATACTCATGTTGTCACAGTGAGCATTTCAAATTAGCTTGTTTAATTGATTAATTACACATGTGTATCTACATAAACACAGTCCCTTGATCTATGCAATCTGATATATGACCTGGGGGCAACATTCTGAAGACAAATTAGAGTTGATTGCTTCATGAAATTTACAGTGACATTTGTGATAGAAAGATGTAAGGGGACACTTCTTTTATTTGCTTATTTCAATATTTCATAAATTTTTGGCACATCAAAAATTTAATTATTTTTCAAAAATAAATAAATAAAATGCACTTGACAACTTGCTGAACTCTTCTTCTTGCTGACTTTTATGTTTGGATTGTGACTGGTGATTGTGACTGGTGATCACTGAATAAGGGACGACTTCGGGAGTTTGGCGGTAAAGTTGTATTTTTTTGAAAATCTCTCTTTCTGAACATCAGTGCAGGCATATTTACTTTTTGGCAGCAATGAGCCTAAGTGTAAAGTAAAGTACATAACTTCCTTTAAGTCATGTCAAAATTTATTGAAGATAGGTAGAATGGTTCAAATGTTATGACCCACTGAATATGGGGTAAAATGGCGTAAATCGAGTACTTTGTAACGAAAGTACTAATTGCACATTTTGCCATTTTTGAAGGAATGCCAAAGCCCTATGGTGTGTGTGACAGCTCTCAAAAAAAAATTGGGTACAGTCTCTATGTATTGTACTAGTAGGCCATGTTGAGTGATTTAGGAGATGTGCTGCTGTAAGGCAAAAATGGCTGTAATTTCTTTAATTTTTAAGATAGAACATTAATTTTTTTAATTTTTCATGTTTTTTAATTTTCTATTCATTGCAATAAATTTCACTGTCATAAATCCTCATTGCATTTTGGGCTGCCGGTACCTAGTTTTAGTTAGTATGTTTGCACGTGCATTCCTAAGACACATAAAACAGGATTTCAAGCAAGTTTTCTAAAAAGGATGTCCAGCTGTAGTCCAGTTTAAAGAATCATTCTTTTCCCACGATAGCAGCTGTACAAAAGTTTGTGTGTGAGATGATTTATTTCCCAGCAGTACTGCCTACAGTACAGCAGACAATTAGTTTCTGCTGAAATTAAAAAAGTAACTTCTGATGACTCCGGTTAGCAGAATCACTTCGGGCCAGAGCAATTTGATTATTTTAAGTGGCAGATTCTCTTAACCGAATTTTCAACAGAATGGACTCTGAATGATGGATGTGAATGTACGTCTAACAATATAGTTTTATTTCATTTATTCTGAATTACTGCATAGTAGCTGTAAAATTTTATAAATCGATATTCTCAAACGACACATTTTCTTAAACAGACGAAAGTCACAACGTAGTTACATAAATCTGGCAAGGGCTTGTCCACATTGCAACGGATACATTTAATAATATTTCAGTTTATATGTAACTAGCCGAGTTGCACAAATTATGAGTTACGAAATTTACGTCAACCGTCCACATAGATTCCTTTGTAATATCACAACCCCCCCCCCTCCGGGAATTACAAATCACTTTTACCAACCATCACCATGGACACGCCTACAAAATTTCAGCTCCATAGATGTGAAACTGACAGATATGAGGAAACAAAGAGATGGATAAATAGACACAAACTACTTTATATTACAGATGTTTTATTTGTACAATGTATAATTTTTCGCATAAAAATACTGATCTATAGTCAAAAACTCTACTACTTTGTTAAACGGTGGATGTGATTTTTTTAAGCGGTGCATTTTGACACACATGGAATAGGGGAAGATTCTGTCCCAACAATTTTGATTCTACTAAATGGCTCAGATTTTGGCATTGAAATGAACCATATGATTTTGCTGAATTTATCATGTAATTTTCAACGTGATTTGTACATTTAAAGAAAATTATTTATTAAAAATAAAAAGTTTAACTGAAGTTCTAAAATATTTATACACAATTATTTATAGAATAAACATTTACTGTAAGTAAATAAATAAAAACTTAGTGCGATATTGTTGTACATGTTTTTTTATAATAGCTTAGATATCTAGCACCAGAAAAACAGATTGGTGAAATTTTCAAGAAAATGTTGGCTTCATCGAAACGTGAAATCCTAGGCATATTTTCACATGCTATGTACCTTCCAAAGTTCAATAAAACTATCCATAAGCATGATCAGTGGGGATGAGTAGGTCTGAATGTTTGCTTGTCTTGAAACGTCAGACAAGTTTAATGTTCATTCCTGTGAAATGTGATATAACTATGTGACATGTTTGTATAATTGTTTGGTGTGGTATATGTCAATTCATCGTAGACAAATAACATTACAAAACTGAATGCACCTGCTGTACAATAATGTTCTAATGAAAAGTATTGATAACTAACAATAATTATTGTCTTTTTCAGGAGAATTTCAGAATATGAAAGGTGGGTTAATATAATACTGACTAACTATAAATACTGTTTTATTAATCTTTTATACATTGACAAACTTATATATATTTACTAAAACGTTTTGTCAATAAATTTTATTTATGCAATCAACAACACAACACAGATATAGAGATATGAAAAGGCTAAATGAATGACGTTTATTCGTTTATTGTGGGGATTAAGTGTAAGCCCACTTTTAAAGAAATGTAAAACAAAGAAATGTGGTCTCCACAACCCAACGCCAGGCTGACTACGCCCCATGCGAGCCTCCTGGACGTCGGGTTCAATAGAGCCCACATTTCACCACAAAGCAGTAGCAGTATTCCTAGAACAAATAAAAGAAACAATGGCATTACTATTGTCATAGAACACCCTTAAACCAAATAGCATAATGCCCTACATGCTATCACGCAGTCTATGAATACAACTACCTGCTTAAAAATACACTAGCTCTAACTGGAATAACTAGAAAGGTGGGGCCAATTCGCCCCATTACAGGAACAGTTCTAAAATCCAAGGTGGAAGGGAAGCGAGCTGCGTCCCAGCATTAAAACCCGTGAACACTTCTGGGAGAGCCAAAACTCCCATGTCCACTATTGAAAAAAAGAATGGGAAAGCTTGGAGACATGAACATCCCCCTTCCACCAAAGATGTACAATTGCTGCTAACATGTGAACACACACAACAGGGAGAAAGATGGGGAGGAGGGTGGGACAAATTTGCAAAGCATGTCCACTCCGTATGCTTTCACAAAACGAAGTGGCTAGTCCAAGTTTGAAATCTGTAGCGTCGCGCAGCTGGTGCGCGCTGATTGGTTCAATATATGGAGGCAGGCAAACTGGGTCACAGAGCGCGTCACCCAGCTCTGCTGGAATTAGCATAATAGAATAAATTTGCAATGGACCAATCATTAATTGTATGTGGTGTTGCTTGCATAAAAACCCATATGCAACCTTGGCTGTGCCAACGTCGCATATTCCTATTTATGACATGCAGTCAATTTAATTTTCATCTGTACTGACCTGAGTTGACTGAAAGTAATTTCTAAAAAAAACCTTTATATTACATAATAAAATATTACATTAAAGTTATTGGTATATATATGTGAAAAAAAAGATTATGCTACAGATTTGTGCTGTGTTTACAAATAGGGCAGAATTTTAGTTTGTTGGAATTCCTCTATGTGCTCTTCCTCCTTGTTCCGTGCTGTACAGGTGTGAAGGTCAGGTACAGTCTCTTCCTCCTTGTTCCCTGTTGTACAGGTGTGAGGGTCAGGTACAGTCTCTTCCTCCTTGTTCCCTGTTGTACAGGGGTGAAGGTCAGGTACAGTCTCTTCCTCCTTGTTCCCTGCTGTACAGGGGCGAGGGTCAGGTACAGTCTCTTCCTCCTTGTTCCCTGCTGTACAGGGGCGAGGGTCAGGTACAGTCTCTTCCTCCTTGTTCCCTGTTGTACAGGGGTGAGGGTCAGGTACAGTCTCTTCCTCCTTGTTCCCTGCTGTACAGGGGCGAGGGTCAGGTACAGTCTCTTCCTCCTTGTTCCCTGCTGTACAGGGGCGAGGGTCAGGTACAGTCTCTTCCTCCTTGTTCCCTGCTGTACAGGGGCGAGGGTCAGGTACAGTCTCTTCCTCCTTGTTCCCTGTTGTACAGGTGCGAGGGTCAGGTACAGTCTCTTCCTCCTTGTTCCCTGTTGTACAGGTGCGAGGGTCAGGTACAGTCTCTTCCTCCTTGTTCCCTGTTGTACAGGTGTGAGGGTCAGGTACAGTCTCTTCCTCCTTGTTCACTGTTGTACAGGTGTGAGGGTCAGGTACAGTCTCTTCCTCCTTGTTCCCTGTTGTACAGGTGTGAGGGTCAGGTACAGTCTCTTCCTCCTTGTTCCCTGTTGTACAGGTGTGAGGGTCAGGTACAGTCTCTTCCTCCTTGTTCCCTGTTGTACAGGTGTGAGGGTCAGGTACAGTTACAGTATAGTTGAGCCACTCTTTCTATTCTTTTCATAGTTTTCTGTTGGCAGCCCCCTCCATATTTCATCCTCCCTCGATCTTCTCATATCCCTCCTCATGCAGTCCTCCCATCTCGACTGTGGCCTTCCCCTTTTCCTGCGTCCTTGATGTTTTTCCACCTCTGCTCTCTGCTAGTTTGCCTGCATCCATCCTTACCAAGTGGCCTGCCCATCTCATCCGGCTTCTCACCAATCTTCCTGTTAGGCTGCATTGCATCCCAATCTCTTTCCTCGGGTTGTTCATCCTTCTTCTGTCCAACTTCTTTGTTCTTGTTATTCGTCGAACCCAGTTGTTCTCACAAACTTGCAGCTTCTGTTGTTGTTCTGTCAACGCCACTGTCTCCAGACCATACAGGCATGCCGGTGTAACACATGCTCTGTCACCGCCACTGTCTCCAGACCATACAGGCATGCCGGTGTAACACATGCTCTCAGGACTTTCCCTTTCAGCTTTCTTGAAATTTTTCTGTCCAACATGACTCCCTCTACCTTTCTCCAAGCATTCACTCCCGCTTGTATTCGACGTCTCACCTCTACCTCTGAATGCCATCCTCCATAACCATTTCTCCAAGGTACACAAAGCCATCCACTTGCTTGATCTCCTTACCACACAACCTATCAACATTGTTCAAAGTTTCTCATGTGTAATGCATGAATAATAATTGTAAATATATATACGACTAACAAAATATTCTTCAGAAATCTCATTATTTTGTGGTTGCGAAGTCAACAGTATAGTTAAGATTTGATTATGTATTTGAAATGTTAATTATATTTGAAATTAATTATGTTGATATAATTATGTTTTATAACTATGCAACAGGTTTGTGTAATTGTGTGGTGTGACGTATGTCAATTCATCGTAGACGATTTATACTACAAAACTGAATGCACCCGCTGTACACTAATGTTCTAATGAAATATTTTGATAAAAAAAATTATTGTCTTTTTTAGGAGAACTTCAGAATGTGAAAGAAGGTGGGTTAATATAATACTGACTAACTATAAATGCTGTTTTATTAATCTTTTATACATTGACAAACTTTCTCAATAACTTTTATATTACATAATAAAATATTATATTAAAGTTATTGTTTAACATTTCTGAGAAAAAGATTATGCTACAGATTTGTGCTGTGTTTATATATAGGGCAGAATTTTAGTTTGTTGGAATTCCTTTATCAACATTATTAAACGTTTCTCGTGTAATGCATGAATAATAATTATTGTAAATATACAACTAACACATGTTCTTCAGAAATCTCATTATTTTGTGGTTGTGAAGTCAACAGTATTGTTCAGATTTGATTATGTATTTGGAATGTTAATTTTATTTGAAGTTAATTATGTTGACATCATTCTGTTTTATAACCATGCAACAGGTTTGTATAATTGTGTGGTGTGGCATATGTTCATCCATAGTAGATGATTTACATTATAAAACTGACCAGTTGTAGATTTGCTTGTCTTAGACAAGTGTTACTGTATACAGCTATTATGTGCTCCTCAGTAATATCCATAATTGTTCTTTTTTCTGTAGCACAAAAGACTGATGAGTGGAATGCGGAAGGTCAGTTAATGCAATTCACTATAAATAGTTTGTAGCATATTGATGATAATATACCTAATCAGTATGTAAACATCTTGCAAAGAGGACTTACCGTATTCGTCCTATTAAGCGTACATGAGCGTACACCCTCATTTTTTTCTAATTTCAGTGATGACACGTCTGAAAAAATCAAGTTTCACCTATATCAGCTCTGGTATTTTTTTTACCACATGTGAATGTATAAATGGCTGGTTACACCAACCAAGTCCCTTCATTGAATATCTTGACAGTCACTTCCATTGTGTTTTGATGTGTCCTGTTGGAATTTTCATGGTTCCATACAGAGGACATGGTTGATCATAACTGCCTAAGTGTCTGTATGACAGCCAGTCTTTTACTAAGTTTTAGAATAAAATGTTTGCATGGCTAACTTTTCTCCAATGTTTCATTCCTACATAGTTTTAAATACATGGTAACCACAGATAGTTATCCAAAATATGTAAGTTTCCAACTCGGAGCAACACGCAGGTCTCAACGGACGCCGTTTTGTTATGGTGCCAACCATGTTGCCATCTGGTGGATTAGCGAAAATGTGGTGCCTCCTGGTGGACATTTTGTCATCATTTGTGGTTTACACATATTTTTGTATAAATACTATTTGTGACTTTTTCTGCATCATTTGTCAAGAATACTGTAAGTATGTTAATGTAATAGGACGAATGTGGTACTTGTAATGGTTTGGACAACATTTGGGAGATCAAACTTGTATTTTTATAAGCAAAGTTCAGGATAAGTTGACAAATCATTTTAAAGGATAATTTGTAGTTATTTCTTTTATAGTTTATGGAATTTATGAAAAAGAAAATTGTTAATTTTCAAACTCAGCATGGTACAAATACACAGAAATCCTATTGGCAAAATAATATTGCTGGCGTTCATAATGGGTAATTATTTAGATGTCGGCAACTTAATTTGAGGCTAACGTTTATTTGCCAAAAGTGGTTTCAATAAAATGAAGGCATAACCAGCATATACTGCAAATTGTATATTTTCGAATGAATGTGTCACATGGTACTTTTCAATGTGATTTACCATTTCAGTTACTGGTTGTTGGTTACCATTGATGATGCAATAGCTACAGATATATGGCCTGAATGACATACCACGCTATAGCTGAATCCACGTTACGATCAGATGCACTGTAATGTGCCAGCAATGTACTGGGAGAGACGGGAGGAGGGACTGGGAGAGGGAGTGTATAGTGGGGAAGACAAATCTGAAGACTGACAGACTATCTTTAACCCATGAGGAAGGAAGGAGAGAAAGCTGACCTATTTCTAAAGGCATATCTTCTCAGAAAATATTTTATTTGTCTGTATTACAAAGTATATTTATTTTCAGAATTCCTCGGGAAAGTGTTGCGAAAGAAGTATCAAAATTTGACTGTTCCTGTCTGTCATTCAGTTGACTTAGATTCAGACAAACCTGTTTGTCTGGAAGATGCGTTTGTGGAAATGCATCTTCAGAAGCACACTACTGAGAAATTTCCTGAGAAGTTCAGTTTCCATGACTTGAAGGAAATGGAGACCCGTGTGCAGTCCAATGATGCTATACCTGTTGCTGAGCTCTTTAGCAATCTAGGAAATGATGAACACCAGGAGACCAAGGCCCCGACAAAAGTTTTGATTCGAGGTCAACCTGGAGTCGGGAAGAGTACCCTGGCTAAACACATTGCAAACCAATGGGCAAGAGGTGCGCTATGGCCTGATATCAAGTACACCTTCCTGGTCCCGATAAAAGAGCTCCCGCCACGTGAGACGTGGTCACTCAGCAACCTGCTGTTGGATGGACTCATCTCACCTAAGCATCACACAGCATGCCTTGATGTCATCAATGGAAGTCCTGAGGAAATCTTAGTTTTCCTGGATGGATATGATGAAGGAGGAGGGTCAGACCAACAAGAAGGACAAAGCAACAAGGAAGATACTTTGTCAACTTTGATATCACGCATCATCAACAATGGCGTGCTACCTGGGGCTAAAGTATTGGTCAGTTCACGGCCAACCAAGCAGTTACCTATAAAGGCATTCAATCATTCTGTACAACTGTGCGGTTTTACCAGTGAAATGGTAAGCAAGTATGTTCACAAGAATGCACACACAAAGGAAGAGGGAGAATTCATCATGAAACATGTTGATGCAAGTCCAAGCACGGCAGGATTATGCCAGGTGCCACTGCAGTGCGCCTTTGTATGTGCGTCTTTAGCAGACATGTACACTTGTGCTGAGAATGCAGAGGCGCCTGCTGTGAATACGACGACCGACTTGTATAAACAATCAACTATCCAAGGTGCATCGAAGCTCCATCCTCATTTGAAGTACAGCAAGGAGGCAACAGATTTAGACAATCTGTTTGACATCATTGAGGCACCACTACGTAAACATGCAGATCTAGCAAGATCTAGCATAATGTCATCGCCACCAAAATTCATCTTTTACAAAGATGATCTTGAGAAGTTTGACTTTGACGATACCGACAAAAAATGCGGTTTCTTGGTTGAATCGCGGACACCGGATCGACGTGTCAAAGGAACAACAAGGATCTGCTGGGAATTCAGCCATGCCACCATACAAGCATTTTTTGCAGCTGTTGGTATGCTGAGGTCAGGTGACAGTGTGTGGGAGTGTCTTAGGAACATGACACTGTTTGAGCAACTGAAGACCATGGTCATGTTTATGGGAGGCCTGCTTGGAGACACCGGTCATAGGTATTATGTCGAGCGTCTAGTATCAGGAGATGCAACACATGACTCTCAGAAGTTGACCACACGGCTGACAGAAATGCTGATTCAAACCAGAATACTCACACAAATGATGGATGATGATGCAATGATGATTGCCACAGTGTTTGAGACACAGAATCCTGACATGGTGCAAATTGTGCCAACAGAAATCAAATCCAGTAACATGTCCATGATGGATATGCGTGCGTTGGTGTGGGTGCTGGAAAATGAAAATGGTCACATCACCAGTTTGAGGTAAGTTATGTACAAACTTCACATCTAGCACTTTTAATTGTTAAAGTCACCATGTATCTGACTTAACGTGGCTTAGAGGTAGATCAAAGCATTCATGTGCACCCTCTTCACTGCAGTTTGGCAAGTGAAGAAAAATTATTTCTGGTCATGCCTGATTTAAAGTAAATTTTAATGAACATACACATGTGAATAAATATATATTTGTAAAGCTGATTGATACATTCGCTTGGAAAACCCCATGATACGTGTACAGGGTCCGTATGCTTTTGAAGATATGAAATTCAAGGCTATTCAAGACTTTTTAAGGCTATTTAAAAAAGAAATTCAAGACAGTTTTCAACGGCTGTTATCTTTAATAATCGACATTCACATCAATTATTTCACTACTTTGTAACTGTTCATACCATGTCGACATTTAGAGTTCATTCACAGTTTGACGTTTACATCCGTGTGATTGTCATCGCATCCGGTCCACGTTTAAAGGTCTTTCAGTGCCTGGCGTTTGGTAGCCGCATTCTTTCTGAGGGCATTGGAGTGCGAACGTAGCGTCAAGTCGCCCGTTGCCTCTGCACTGTCTGCCAATTCATCAGATGATTTCATAAGGGCAACAATGTCGTTGTCCAGTCGTCGCTTCTTGGCCTCTTGTTTATCACGTTCATCGGATTCCAGTTTTCACTTGGCATTGCAGTCTGAGTCAATTGATGTCTGCTTCTGTTTCTCAGCTTCCAGGTATGCCACGTAGCACTGTCTCGCCCCTTGTGCATACGACATAATTGATTTGGTGATAGGCACACCACACAACCCTCCAGCTGTCGCGATTGCATCATAGACAACTCGTTGTGATACCACCGATGCCTCTCGAAGATTTTCCACCACAAGGTGGCTGTTAATGGAAAATCCTCGCTCAACTGTGGCCTGTCCATGCGATAGAATCAGCAGCTTCTTGGTGACAGGCCACAGCTTCCCGAAGTGATCGGATCCTTTCATTCGGACGGATAGGAATGTGTCCAGCCTGTCATTGTCAGGGGAAAACTCCTTAAATGCGCTGTTGTTCGGCGTGACGACCTCATCCATGAATGCAGCGAACTGCCATCCGATTAAGTCGCAGTTGGCCTCGTTCACTTGATGCAGGTCAGCAAGCTTGGGCAGGACGCAACGAAAGCTTGAGACGCATCCATGGGAGTTGCTGGCCATCATTCGTGGATCCAGACAGGCCAGATTTCGGGTCATCACATACTTGAGTGGCGACTTCACTAGCAACTTGTCTGTGGCAGCGACCAGTGCCTTCTTGCAGTCATCCCGGAAACGCATTCGTGCCAAGTCGCTGCATTTCTTGGTTGCGGCAAGTTCCTTCAACGCCTTTGTGGCAGAGAAACCAGTGTCTATCTTGACATTGCCGACGTGGCTAGCACTGTCAGACACATTGACCTTGACAAAAAGTGCTGACGAACTTGCAGAATCCATGACAATCTTCTTGACGAAGCGCCGACAGAGTCCGCGAAGTAGCGTGCTGAGGTCTGCATCAAGAAATGGCACGAGTGGCTTGTCAGACTGGTAGCGCACCAGGAATGACTCAAACTGATGCGCCACAGACTCAAAAAACATCAGCCGAGCAGGCATTAACACATCGGTGCAGCCGGATTTCACGATCGTGAAAGACTTGCTGGTTGGAACTGCATACGTCTTTTGGATTCTGTTGAATGGTGTCGACATACTTCTTCAGATGAGGAAGGATGATGAGGGCACGAGCAGCAACGGTTGCATTTTCCACCCATCTGTGTAGACAGAACTTGAGTGGGAAGACAACAGAGCTGGTGATGGCAGTATAGTCTTCACGTCTTGCTGGAGTTTCATAGAAGATAGTGTAGAGGGCCCATAGAAACGACTTCACATCCCAACCGGTGGCTTCAAACCCTGCCTTGAATGCGTTATGGACGATATGCAGCCCACAGCTGCCAATGTTGATCAGCAAATGATTGCGGTCGTCTGGAAACATAAGCTGAAACAGTTTATCCAACCCAGCACAGCTTGCATATGAGTAGTGCGCATTGATCACTTTCATGGCCCATTGAATCTCTGCATGCCAGTGTTGATCTGTCGTAACATGACTTGCAACTGAGACGGCAGATGAGCATGTTCTAGGAGGCTGACATTTGCTCGGTTCTGCGATGCTTGCTTTGTTTGGCGTATCATGCTCTGGAAAAACGCATATACGTTTTAGATATAATATATCTAAAACTTATCTTATTGTAAATACATATGCACGGAGTAGGTTTAAATTATATAATTAAATTAAACTCTGCCCATATGTATTTATTTAAATATAACTTAATCGCATAATTTGAATTAAACTGATAGCAGTTTAAGTAATAAAAAAATTATTTGTATAAATGAAACTTAACTATGTCGCCAGCGATTTTGCTTAGCTTAGCTATAACAGAGATTACAAATTAGGTCATAACCAAGCACGGTTGGCTGCATCATCGGCATCGGAGCTCAGTCCACCGTCCCGAAAAACGCCCCATGGTATGCATGTAGTTAGTGTAGACTGTATCCTGTAGCATAGGTGTAGTAATAATTTAAGGCCAATGTCACCGATGGCGTATGACCGACCGGCTTGATCAAGTTGATGATTTAATCAATTGCGGAAATATTTTTTATTTATACATGAACACATATTTAGTACATACCTGAACGATGTCCAGTATTCCCAAAGAACGACGATATTGAAGTCCCCGAACTCGTTGCATGATTTATTCGCTTCATATTAGCGACGTGTTTCTTTCCAATGCTATGACTCTGAAGTGCCGATTCCCCCATCATCTTAACGTCAAACACACGCTTACATGCCCGGCAATGTGCAGAGAACACATCCTTCGGGTTACGCTCCAGCCAAGTATTATAGGCTATTTTTTCAAGCCAACTGTCTTGAAATTTAGCTTTGCCCATCTTTCGAAAACAAACCACATTCCACTCAACCAACAAACGCAAATAATGTACTCGTAATGGCGCCAGCCACGTGCTGCAGTTCGCCGAAACGCTGATTGCCCAATAAGCACACGAGTTATTTTTAAACGCTGGCTTTCTGACGCGCCAATAATGACGTAGCCGCTCAGACTTGCCGACTGCCGCCTGATGCTGGCTGTTACTCAGCACCAAAAATGCGTCAATAATAATTTTAAACGACACAAATAAAATTCAAGCCTTTTCAAGACTACTTGGCAAAATTCAAGGATTTCAAGGCCTTGAATTATGACCAATGAAATTCAAGGCTTTTCAAGACTTAAGGCCCCATACGGACCCTGTGTGTACCTAGTATTGGTGTGTGTGTGTGCGTGTGTGTGTGTGCGCACGTGTGTGTGTGTGTGTGTGTGTCTTCGTTTGAACTAACTATCATTATAATTACCGAAAATAAATAGCCTTTGCAATAGTTTTTTTATCAGTTATTCAGTTTAACACCAGAAATGATTTTCTTTACATAACAACACAAAAGGTAAAATTATATTTTCCTGAATTGGAAGTTGAAACATAATTAGGGCATCATTAGCAGATGTTGCTAGAATAAACCTACTGGTAGTATGAATTGTAAGTAAAGTGTTTCAATTTGAATGTTTTCATGCCTCATTAATTATGGCGCCACTTTGTTATCTTTGCGTTGGAAAATGTCAGAAGCAGCGTTCGCTGGTCGTAATTATTTAATTGAAAAAAAAAACCTATAATTTTTGGCATTTTAAAAATTAAATATGTTATGTATTTTTATATGAAATGTGGAAACAGACGATGTTTGCAGGTCCAGTTTAACAATTCTCGAAGTGGAGAACTTTGCATAGCACCAACTTAGCAATTGTACATGTGGGGAACCTCACATAGCACCAACTTAGCAATTGTACATATGGGGAACCTTGCATAGCACCAACTTAGCAATTGTACATGTGGGGAACCTCGCATAGCACCAACTTAGCAATTGTACATGTGGGGAACCTTGCATAGCACCAACTTAGCAATTGTACATATGGGGAACCTTGCATAGCACCAACTTAGCAATTGTACATATGGGGAACCTTGCATAGCACCAACTTAGCAATTGTACATGTGGGGAACCTTGCATAGCACCAACTTAGCAATTGTACATTTGGGGAACCTTGCATAGCACCAACTTAGCAATTGTACATGTGGGGAACCTCGCATAGCACCAACTTAGCAGTTGTACATGTGGGGAACCTCGCATAGCACCACCTTAGCAATTGTACATGTGGGGAACCTTGCATAGCACCAACTTAGCAGTTGTACATGTGGGGAACCTCGCATAGCACCAACTTAGCAATTGTACATGTGGGGAACCTTGCATAGCACCAACTTAGCAGTTGTACATGTGGGGAACCTCGCATAGCACCAACTTAGCAATTGTACATGTGGGGAACCTTGCATAGCACCAACTTAGCAGTTGTACATGTGGGGAACCTCGCATAGCACCAACTTAGCAATTGTACATATGGGGAACCTCGCATAGCACCAACTTAGCAATTGTACATATGGGGAACCTCGCATAGCACTAACTTAGCAGTTGTACATGTGGGGAACCTTGCATAGCACCAACTTAGCAATTGTACATGTGGGGAACCTCGCATAGCACTAACTTAGCAATTGTACATATGGGGAACCTCGCATAGCACTAACTTAGCAGTTGTACATGTGGGGAACCTCGCATAACACCAACTGCTTTCATGGTTCTGGATATCAGGTGATGGGTTGCCATGGCATTACAGTTTCATTTCCGTAATACATTTGTGGAATGTGTCAATCATATGACAGTGTTTCATGTATGAAGCATATTTATTGTATACAAATGGAAAAATTAACTTTGGCTTAAGGTGAGCCCAACTGACCATCACCATGATTGACAAACGTTAGATGAACAACAAATATCTATTCTTATTAAAGATACAAACACCAACTTTAATCACACTAGTTTTTTCATGGTTCATAATACACTTTGCAAATCTGTGTACTGTTTAGACCTTCTCAATTCGCAGTGGTGTGAAGCAAGGTTGCATCTATGCACCAACCTTTTTCATGACATTCTTTCCCCCTGCTTTCGTATGCCTTCGGGCCAGCTTTAGAAGGTGCTTGCTTACATTCAAGGACTGATGGCAAGGTGTACAACACGGCCAGTATGCTTACAAAAACCAAGGTACATTAGGTCCTGATTATGGAGATGCTCTTTGCTGATGATGCAGTGCTGGTGCTGGAACACTGCAGGATTAATTTGCCAGGCTTGCACATAATTTGGTCTGACCACAATCCTGAAATGATCACACTCTGGAGGTGTTGGAGGGTCAACCATTACCAGCTATCTATCCATCCTTTGACGTAGAAATCAACAAGTGCATCGGGAAGAAAGTAGCTGTTACGTCATGACTAGCCAAGAGGACGTGAGAGTAAATCATGCTCACTAAGATCACCAAGGTGTATCAAGTTTGTGTCCTTAGCACCCGTCCTTTACAGTAGCGATGCGTGGACAAGTTATGCGAAGCAGGTGCGCCGCCTCAATAGCTTCTATCTCCGATATTTGGGACGTATGTTTGGCTTCACCTGGCAGATGCATACATCAAACAAACATGCCATAGACTATGCAGACATCCCCAGTATGTTTGTCCTGCTAAGTCGTCAACGTCTACATTGGCTTGGTCATGTCTGCTGCATGTAGGATGGACGTATTCCAGAAGGACGTCTTCTACAGTGACCTTGCCACTGATGTAAGACGCGAAGCTCTGTGGTTCAGGGACCCCTGTAAGCTCTGTGGTTCAGGGACCCCTGTAAGCTCTATGGTTCTGGGACCCCTGTAAGCTCTGTGGTTCAGGGACCCCTGTAAGCTCTGTGGTTCAGCGACCCCTGTAAGCTCTGTGGTTCAGGGACCCCTGTAAGCTCTGTGGTTCAGGGACCCCTGTAAGCTCTGTGGTTCAGGGACCCATGTAAGCTCTGTGGTTCAGGGACCCCTGTAAGCCCTGTGGTTCAGGGACCCCTGTAAGCTCTGTGGTTTAGGGACCCCTGTAAGCTCTTTGGTTCAGGGACCCCTGTAAGCAATATATAAAGTCTGCACAGATTGGCGTCGAGTCCTGGGAAACTGTTGCAGTAGACCGTAACAACTGGCGACAGGAAGGCAAAACAGAGGAAAAACGAAATGTGGACGGAGAAGAGAAAGCGTCTGAGAGAAAGGTTATCGACTACCACACCTGCATCAAACCGTGTACACTTTTGCAACTGTACCAGAGACTGTCACTCAAAGATTGGACTTGTTTTAGTCAAATCAAATATTGCTGTACGGAACATTGATTGTCTCAGCTCCGTTATCGTTCAAGATAGACAGATGCCAACTGAATACTGTTTAGAATACAGGATCCATTGAATGTAATTTCTAAACTGTCAGTCTTAGGCAACATATCCACAAATGTATATGAGATTTCCCATTTCAGTTGGCATATGTAAGCAGTGTGTGGGAAATTATGCAAACACTGGTTTTGTTGATCTCGGCTTTTGAAACATATACACTCTTTAATCACGTCCATATGCTTTATATTTACATTTTATTTTTATGGAGATGTTGGTTGCTACGACAACCATGTTCTCTTACTAATGAAAATTTCCTCCAAATATGTCCATAACATGGAAAGTTTTGCCTACTAAACAGTAATGTTTGGGCTAGCAAATGGTACCAAGGAGGTGTTTTTTTAACATTTGAACCTGCATAATGTTTACAGTCATATTTATATTATTTCAGGTTGTTGAACTGTCACACATACTACATGAAGGAACTCATTACATCACTGAGAGGAAAGAAATCAATCCACAAACTGATGTAAATACTTTTATATAATAGAAGATGAAATAACACTTGATCTCACTTTTCATTTATATAAACTGTCCTTGTGATTGTATATCTACGGTTGAATATGGTGTATTGATATGTAACATATATTCATATATTAGTCTCCAGCTGAAGTGTTCAGCATCAGTGAACATTTACAATGGCCCTCTATGCCACATCAGTTGGGTAGGCAATGCGACATGTATATATCTGTAAATTATGCAGTATCTTGGTGTAGATGTCTATTTTGATGGGCAATAGTTTAGATTTGTCAATTGGTGTTAATCTGAGTGTCATCTAGCCGCAGTAGGCTGGTTGCTGTTATATAAAAGTAGCGTTCAGTGAGATGCGTTTGGGGGCATTCGAGAAGTTCCCCATTTTATGGAGGTGTCCATTATACAAGTATGTTTGAGTGTGTGCGTATATTAATTAACATCAATGTTATATTTCAGGTTTTATGAAATCAACCTGAGTGCCTCTGCGACTGACGCTGCACTTGGTACTACCATTGGTTCTTTGATATGTTTGCAGGAACTGATGTAAGTTCTTTACCTACACTTTTCAAACAGTTTCACAGAAACTTTTTGTAACAAGTTTTTAGTGGAATACAGGTGTGGGGGCCATTCTCATAAAAAAGTGACAAATTGTGAAATAAAAATGAATTGTTTTAACAAATTTCCTTTAGAGCTGTACAATGTGTTGCTGCTATACAAGAATTAAAAATTGTTCTTGTTTTTAATAATGTTTTTCTGAGAAGCTTAATGTTGAAACATTAACCCATGAAACTTCAACTATGGACTTCCAGCATTAAACATACTAATTACTACTCATGATACAACTTTAACACTTCTTGATACATTGGCGTCTATCTATCCAAAATAATGGAGCAGCGCTGAAGGTCTGTCGTGACTAAAAAGTGTAACATATGCTACAGGTGTAACCAGTTTGATGCAGAGATATGGTAGTCAATGGCCATTCATTGTGATGCTCTCTCTTCTATGTCCACAGTTCGTTTCTCTCCTCTTCTGCCTTAGTATCAAGATTTAACAAGATTGCCATCCCAAACAACAAGTTCCAGATGGCAAGTGGACAAGGAAGCCATTGGCTTATCGAGAGTCCAACAATTTTCTCATCTATGTGTAGCCCGCCCTTATCACTCCGCACAACCTGTTGCCAGTTGTTGTGATCTGTTGTTGGTGCAGATTCCAAAGCGTCCCACAGAGCTGGACTACTGACATGCCTTGTACCAGAGACAAGCTCACCACAGAGGATGTCCTTTGGAATATGGCCATCCTCCATGTGGCAGACATTACCAAGCAAACGCACACGTTGGTGACTTAATATGGAAACATATCGGTGATGTCTGATGTTTGCTCCTGTCATGTGATGCCAAGTATGCATCTCGCTCATCAGAGATGGAAGTTGTTAAAGCATCGCTCCTGGTTCGCACTATTTGTCCACATTTCACTACCATAGATGGTGCTTGGACAAAAGCCTGACGTTCTCAGTGAGCATGCTGTTCTCCCACACACTGTTGCCTAGCCTTTACATGACATCTGCTGCCTTTCCGATTTGGGAGACATCCAATCTTCTCGAGGTGTGTGAAGAGTTTTTTCCTGCTCACCAGGTCAAAGGCCTTTGTCAGATCAACAAATGCATATAGTCTGTTCCCTACATTTATCTTGCAACTGTTGCAGTAGAACAACATTATGATTCTAGTTAGACATGCATAGCCAATTACTGAAGTATGTTGAGAACAACACAGGCAAAGCTTTTCCCCACTATATTTAGCAGGGAGATTCCTCGTTAGATATTACAGTCACTACAATCTCACTTATTCTTGTAAAGGGTGACAATGTTGGCATCACGCATGTTTTGAGGCATTGAACCTTCTTCCCAACACAAACAGAGAAGCTTGTTATGAGGGTGCAGCAGAGCAGGATTCCCACACTTGATAACTTCATTACTTGATTACTTGTCAGTGTAGCAGTCTGCACTGCGATAACTGCGGATGATGAGCACACTGTTCAGACTAGGTTACCTGGTCACAGCTAGGTCAGGCTGGCACCAGTGGTGGGATCTCGGATAGCTCCAGAACACTTTGTAATATGGCTTCGTATGGAAGAACGAATTGGTGATGCACAGCAGCACAGGCTGTTAGAAAAACAGAATTCCAACAGTTCTTGGCCATTTTTTTTCATTTCCCAATCCCGTAGTGTCTGAGGCAACATGAAGAGATATTCAGAAGTGGGGATTCTTCGGATTGCATTTTCTACTTCCTTAATGAACTGGTCCTTAGCACATTTGCCATGTATCGTGAAGAGGTTGTGCTAGAATATTGTCTATGAAGACGCTACGTACCAGCAGAAGAGACTTATGCACTCGGCTCCCCTTTACCTCACAGGAGCTATGTGGCGGCTGTAGTTGAAAATGAGAATATGAGGAAAAACTATATACTACACACTACCCTACAGCACTAGGAGCACCAGACAGACCACACCACACAATTGGTTCACTGTACAGTAATATAACAATGGTTTGCGTCACTCGTAGAGGTGACAACCTTAATAGCTATACACATTTACTTTTTGATTTAACCATTTCTTTACCCTAACCATGATGCAATAAATTCCCCAAATGTCGCACTAGTTCGGATACAAGGTTTCTGCACTTACACAGTAACTGTAGTTGTAAGTAGAATGGCATGGCATGCATTGAATGTTTTTATTGTATTCAGCTACGACAACCATTGAGGAAATCCACTAATTTATACAATCAAACATTTGTACATGCTATATTTAGAAGATGGTTGTAGCTGTTATAAGTTTTTACTGTTATCAGAAATTGTCTTTGCCATAGTAGGGATATCAATGAAGATTTCTGTCTATTTCATTTGTTTTGTTTTATATTTTTATGATGTGTCATGAGAAACTACAATGTGAAAAAAGTAAGTTTCAAAATCGGTAAATACTTTTCGAGATTATTTAAACATGAATGAATAAATGAATATCTTAAACCCTTTCTTCCTGTACTCACATTTCAGCTCACGATATGTTATTTCATGTGTGCGTATTAATACACATAATTAATGTTACTGATGAATAAAACTAGCTAAAAAAATAAATATACAAGTGTCTTTATCATTACTATTATTATTTTTCATGAGAGTGGCCCATATAAGTAGTATATTATAGCTTTTGACACACCCAATAATATCCACCCATGGTCTACTTCTACATCCGGTTGCGCGCGAAGCCAATCAGGTAACTTCGACGACCAATGGGATGACCCCTAACGAAGCGCTGCCTTCTGGGTAACACGAGCGCCTCCTAGCGGAGAGTAACTAATCGGAGAGCAACCGTAGTGTCATCTAGCGACTGAATGATGGGCTGATGGGAGGGGACGGTCTTCTGGGTAACACGTGCGCTCCCTAACGACTGCATGGCGGGCTGACGGGCGGGTTGGCGGACTGACGGGCGGGGACACCTAACGGACAGTGCGTTGTGTTGTAGGTCATTGACCTAGTAAGAAGACGAATAAAAGTGTACGGTGCACACGTATTTTATTGAATACAACAAAGCGGTAGCGATACAAGCGAGGCAATCGTAACGACAACAGTACAAGCGTCTTCGAATGAATACAACGGGGTATGATGATGATGAGGCGACTTGCGGATGTTGACCATCGCGCCAGAGGTCGCGAACTTACGGGCGTCTCCACCCCGCCAGAGGTTCGAGGGCGAGCTTACGGATGGTGCGACCATCTCGCCAGAGGCTCAGTACGATATGCGATAGTACGGTATACCCTTTTTCAGTAGGTTAAGCCAATCGAACACGCGACAATCGTTAGCGACCAGATCGGTTCGGAAAGCGTTTACGAAAGTTCTCATAGGAGAACCGTTACAACGAAACATTATATAAGCTACACAATATTGTCCACAAACGTTAGACAGTGGACTCTGAAGTCTCTTGCTATTATGAGTCCACTCGGAACAGTGTTTGTTCAAGAAGGTGCTGAACGCAGCGTGAATGGGCGGTTGACCATACGAACAGAAGTATTCGCCGCGTCCGTCGGAGGACAGGTACAGCGCTATCCAATGTTCGCCCGGTTCGTCGCCCTCGTCGGTGTTGCACGCGAAGGCGATCGGCAAAGCGTCTATTGTTTTAGGCAGTCCGTCTTTGGGTACAACGCCGCCAAAGACGGACGCGGTGTTCGGATCCATCGCCAGTAGACGAGCGATCTGCAGGGTGTCCATCTCAGTAGTCGTAGATGACGTTGCGATTCTTGTCGAGTTCCAGCACGGATTCGAATTCGGCGTAGGCGACGACGTTCACGGTGGTACGAAGCGCTTCTCGGAAATGAAATTCGATGGGCAGGTTGCCCTTTTGTACCAGATTGAAGCGGGGACCGTCGCACCGTCTCGGTAGTCGTCACGAGTCAGACCGTTCCCCTCGTCCTGCCAGATCTTGCCGGTCGAGGTGAACAGGCTCGTGTAGCTCCTGACGAAGAGGTTTTCTGCGAAGTTGGGCTGGAAGGGTTTGGAGGGTATCTGACGTCCGTCCACGTACACCGAGTGTAAGCCTATGGCGTTGTTCTTGGCGTGAAACTGGTTTTTATCGTACGTGCCGTTGTAGGCGTCGTTGTCGATGCAGCACAGTACGAGACGTTTCGGCAGTGTACTGAGGAACAGGTTCTCGTGCGTGTGTGACCGAGCTCCCGCGGGAATGGAGTACACCTTCACGCTGACGGGTCGTAACGGATACTTGACCGTGTTCTTCGCGAGCGCGTTGATGTGAGCCACCTGCACGGCTGGGTTGAGGGTGGCCTTCTTGACGAACAAGGTTGCATTGACGATCGTTATCTTGTAATCAGGGGCTGCTCCTCCGGACATCAACGCAAATGACGGCTTACTACGCACCAGTCGTATCTTGACGTCGACTCCGTTGATCAGGAATTTATCTTGCAGAAACATATCCACGTGGAGGCGACCCATCATGTCGACCACGCGACTGCCTGTTATATACTCTCGTCGAGTCGTGAACCCGGGTCCGCCTGCCAGCTCGGTGGTGTTCATACGACTAGCCTTGTCCTTGTACCACAGCTGATTCGTCAGTTGCGTCGTCTTGGCACCGAGTCCGTAAGTCAACAGCGTCTCTATGTAGTCTCGATACGCGTACGTGTTGGATGACTGGGTCACGAGCGTGCCGTTCAGGGAGACGTCGACCTGACTCCACAGCGAATGCAGCCAGTTGTTCACCGGTCCCACGGGTGCGGCCGCGTCGAGATCGTCTCCGTTGGGTTGCGTCACCTTCACCTGCACGTGTATCATCGTGTTGGCGAGATCTATGTAATCGTCTCCCGAACCGGGGATGAAGAATTCTATCGGTCCTCCAGAGTCCAGAGAGGCCGCGGGTTGATGTTCCACCACGTGACTGGCGATGATGCAGTTCTGAGTGGGAGGTACGGTAAAGAGATCCAGCTCGCTCTTGACTCCCTCGCACGACTGTCTATGCACGAACGCCATTGTCGAATATGTTGATCTCTCGTTTCTTGTACGTCCGTCTCTTGCGTCGTCTCTTTACTGCAGTGATTGTCGCCTTTGCGGACGGTCGTTTTATACCCTTACCCAAAGCCACGGCGCCCATGGCGCTGCGCAACAGGCCGCTGAACAGACTGCTCGATCCGTGACCTCGCTGGTATTGCGCACCGACGAAGTCGGGCAGCGCACCGCCGACCCGGCGCGCGTAAGAATCGTAATTCATTGGAAAGTCCGTAAGTCAACTGTGTCTCTATGCAGGGGGGTCGATGCGCGTACGTGTTGGCCTTGCACGACTGTCTATACATGAGCTCCATTGTCGAATATGTCGATCTCTCGTTTCTTGGATGTCCGTCTCTTGCGTCGTCTCTTTACTGCAGTGATTGTCGCCTTTGCGGACGGTCGTTTTATACGTTTACCAGGGGGAGGTCGAAGACCTGTCAGCAAGGCATCGGTGACGCGTCGTTTGGCAGCCGTTTTTATGTTCTGGCCCGATAAGACATCGCCGGCTATACGAACGCCGGTCTTCAACGCTCCCTTACCCAAAGCCACGGCACCTCTCTTGATGAGCGGCATGGCGCTGCGCAACAGACCGCTGAACAGACTGCCCAGTCCGTGACCTCGTTGGTATTGCGCACCGGCGAAGTAGGGCAGCGCACCACCGGCCTGGTGCGCGTAATAATCGTTGTAATTCATTGGAACAGTCCGGTCTTGCGTCGACGAAAATGAAGCGTCACCGTCACTCGGCCGTATTCGAATGGTACGCGTCGACCCATGTCGTCTCTTATATCCACTTCGATCGAGTGGAAGTTCGAGCGCAACAGAGGTACGTAGTGAACGTTAGTGAAACGCTCCGACACCCTGTCACCGTGACGTCCGCTAATTGGAATGGATCGCAACAGTGGCGCGAGAGTGTCACCCACTATACGAGACTCCACGACGTCCGTGTAGACGTATAGGGTGTTGAACCCCTGCGTCATGTCCACCACGTCGGCGGCCTCGATGTGGAAGGGGTACGAGGCGTCGGAAGACCGAGAGTCGAGGACGAGGGATGACGCGGACGTAGTAGCCGTCTCCGCTCCGTAGTAGTAGCCGTCTCAACGTGGGATTGGGTAGTAGGTAACCCAACGAACTACTCAACAGAGCCGTCCACAGATTTGAATCACCGTGACCGACTGTAAGGTTGTAGATGCTTATCACGATGACCGTGTACAAGATGACGACCTGACACAGAAACACTATCTCCTCTTTGGGACACTTGGTACCGAACAGATGCCAAGGAGTGCTGTCGTTCGATGCGTCGGTACAATCCTCTTCCTCCTCCTTCTCTTCCTCCTCCTCCTCTACGATGACAGTGTGCGGTGCCGTGTCTTGATCCATAATGACAATCCATCTCGCGTCGTTTAGTCTTTATAGCGAAGTGAGCGACCTGGCGTCGATCCAGCTGTTGAATTTGGACGAATATCCGAACCATTTCACCAAAGCATTCGTTCGAGCGCCGACCTTACGACGTTCCAACACCGCTTCCACTCGGAACACTTTATCGGCCGTTATCACCACTTTCTGCAGCTCCAGTTCGTAGAAGGTACCTTCCAACACGTCGCCGAGATCGTCCCGCAGGCGGTACACGGGCGGTTCGGAGGGATGAACTTCGTGCACGGTGAACACCTCTTCGCTCCAGTTCGTCTCGTAGCCCTTTTCGAACGTGCCTTTGTACTTGCTGATGCGCACGCGATCCGACACGTTCAACTTGGGCGCACCCTTACCGTCGTGTCCGTACAGACGTTGCCACACCTTTTCTTGATTTTTTGCAGTCACCTGCGACGGAGCCATACCGATGCTGCGGTGGCGGGTGTCGTTGTACGTTCGCACCAGATCCTGAAGGACGTCAATGTAACGCCACGTCTGAACTTTCGTGAAGTAGCGCCACATGCGAGTCTTCAACGTTCTGTTGAATCGTTCCACTATGCTCGCCTTCGTCTCCGCGTTGTGCGTGGAGAAGTGATGGACGCCTCGTTTTCGTAAGAGCGTCTGAACGGATTTATTCAGAAATTCCATTCCACGATCCGTCTGCAACGTCTGCGGCAGGTCGTCCGCGAACACGATTCGCAGAGCAGCGACCAACGATGCGGCGGACTTGCTAGGCATAGGAATGCATCTGGCTCGTTTCGAAAAGACGTCGATCACCGTGAGGAGAAAGGTCATACCGTTGTTGTCGTCTTTCAACGTCGGCAGGTCGACGAGATCGGCCTGCCACTGTTGATCCATACCGCCCACGACGACGCATCGTCTCTTGAAACGCCGTCTCGCTGGCTTGTGTAAGCTGTAGGCGTCCTGTTCCGACAACCATCGCGCGACTATTTTCGTGACGTGACGCGTCGCAAGGCATCGACTGCTCCGTAACTGCCTACCCGATTCGGATCGAAATAGACCTTCTTCAGTCTCTTCGACGCCATTAAAACAGAAGGTCCGATGTGTCGATGGTGACGTTGACTCCGGAGTACTGACGAACGACGAGGAGTGCGCGACCGAACAACAACAGTCTAGTAGCGAAACCATAGTCCGAATAACACTTGTTGTATAAGAATTCCGGCTGTAACGTCACCGAGCAAGGTAAGTCCGCTAAACAATATCGCAACAACGATGGAACGGTACGTGTCCTGCGGATCCAACGACATGAGTGGGTTACGACTACGACGTAGTCTCCTTATAATACGTCCTTCGAAGGGTGACGTTTCCGTTCGTCGGACGCTCGAATAGCGCCTGTTGCATAAGAGTTTGGGCTATACCGTGACCAATCAAGTAAAGTCCACTGATAATTATCACAGCGACGAGGGAACGGTACGACGAATCGATCGACATGACGAACACTACGCTACGGACACGAATCGTATCGCCTTATAAGTCGACTCAGCGAGGTGGCGTGGGTGTGGGATGTTCCATTCGACGTCGCGGACGAGCGAGGGGTGTCCAACGTAGAGATTTTCGTGCACTACCAACAGCACGTGGGGTAGTGGCAGACCGTCGAGAGAGAGAGAGTCCGTTTGTATGTAGGTTCTCCTGGCGGCGTTACCGATCAACTCCATGGGTATGTTGACGGCGCGGAGTTGCTTCGCGAACGACCGCCAACACGTTGGAGCGTCGGTCTTTCTCTTACGCAACAGATCGTGAACGAGATCCACCGCGTTACTTCCCGCAATGGGAACACCCTCGTGCACGAGTTCGCCACGATCGCTCCACGCGACGTTTCTTTTGAGATGTTCCATCAATCGTCTGGCTTTGGCCCGCAGACTCTTGGGAACGGTGTCCAAGACGGTGGCCTCCAGTCCTCTAATAGGAGCATCCTCCTCATCCCTCGCCTTTGGTCCTTCCCTCGATTCGTTCACCGCAATCACGCGTATCGGTTCCTTGACTCGTTTATCGACCAGACCTTTGTGCCGTTGCAACACCTGATTATACAGCGTTACCTTGGTCCTATCGTCGAGGTCCTTTCTATCGAGGATGGTCTTCATCTCTTCGTCGAGGGCTTGCACTATCTTGCCTACGGTATCCGTTGGAGGAGGTTGCGAACGAAGCGCGTCCAACAATCGAGGGTCCACCAAAGCCATCTTTCGTGCGTGATCCATGCGTCTAATTCTTGGTCAGCACCTGGCGAAGCAAGGGTAGCAAGACCGAACTCGCCAACGGTGCTAGGAAGGCTGATAGGAAACCTCCGCTCTGTCCCTCGCCAACCTGGGGTTGCAGCAAGAGGCGTCTTCTCCTGGCAGCGGTCGTTTTTCTCTGAGTCAACTCGCGTAACTTCGTCCTGTATTTACCCAATCGTCGCCTCTGTATAGCGGTCAATGGAATGTTCTTCGTTAGTATGTTGTAAGCACACTCGGCTAGTGCGCACAGCAGATCGGCGTTGGCGATGATGGCCTTTTTCACTTTGTTGTTCTTGTACCTGGCCAGAGTCTGGATGCACAAAATGTGTTTCCTCACCAGAGCAGACATGGTACGAATGAAGAGACGATTCACGCGCTCGGTCTTTTATACCTTCGGCAAGTACACGTACTGCACGTCGTCGTCTGGAAAGATGGCCGTGCGCAGACGCATGTCCTCGGGCGTGTCCTGTTTGAGATCGACCAATAGATAACCGTACGGTACCGTCGTGGCATCTTTAAACGCTTCCTGTACGAATTTCGTGCGTCCTGGATACATCTGCCGAGCCAAGTGCGACATCTGCGTTGCATCGCGTGGATTCTTGAACACCATGTAGTGAGTGTTAAGACTGATGGTACGACTCTCTTTGTTTTTAGGGAACAGGTTCTGTACGAGATACAGCACGGACGTGTTCCTGTGGTGACTTTTTTAGTAAACAAGGTCGTGACCCGCTCGTCCGTTTCCACCATGAGATCGTCTATGACGATGAGGTTCCTCGTTGTCGATTCGAGCATGGATTCCGTTGGTAACCCTTCCTCGAATCGCTGCTGATAGAAGTCAAACTGTCGGTCGACGGCCTGCAGAAAGGGAACCACGTCCCTGTTGTTGTACCAGACGAGAAAGTCGCGCAACGTCGTCATACCGTTGTCGCGCCATGCCTCCTGACAACTGACGTAATCCTCGTCGGAAATACCTTCGTTCTTCAGTCGACTGAAGAAGGCCTCTTTCGGCGGTAGAACGGTGTCATCGAGCCTCTCCAGTCGATCCATGTACTCGTACTGGAAATGACCTTTCGTCACCTCGCATCCGTACGCTTTCAGATACTTGGCGTAACTGAACCCGGGAGCTAGGTAGTTGGTCATGTCTAGGAATTTCAGCTGATCCGTCGAAAAACACATGAAAGCGTTGCTGCGCTTGATGACGAAAAACGATCCGACACCCTCGTTCTCTTCTTCTTCCTCTTGCTTCCTCTCTTCTTGTTCCTCTGTCTTTGCAATGGCCAGGAAGTAGGGTACGAGGAACTGTTTGACGACATTGAGATCGTACTGACCCGAATTGAACCCGACGACGGGTAACTGGCGCATCCATCCATACAGTTGTCCCATCAGCTTTTTGTACGGATTTTTTGTACGTCGACCTTTCTTGTCGTTGGCTGCTCTCGTAGTCTCCTCTTGCCCGTCCCATCGCGTCAATGCTTCTGCGAGTTGTTCCAACACGTTCTCGTACGAGTCTTTGATGCTGTCGTACGCGGCGTCGCTCATCGATATCAGAATGGCCATCATGTCGATCACCAACTTGTTGGAGTCTCCGTTCGTGACGAGACATTTCACTCGCTCGTGTCCTGGTACGTTTGACGCCACGCTGACGTTCAGTGGAACGTGACGCGCGATCCAGTGAACCTGACTGTCAGACGGAAGTTGTTCGGTGTCGAACCAACATTCGAAATCAAAAGTGGCTCGGTACGGGTAGTACCGCAACGATTCGTCCACTCGGATGTTCTCGTCATCCAGTCGTTCGAATATCGACGGAGTCGAATGGTACACGCCTCCAGGAAAGACTCGGCGTACAGCGCCCGTACACGTGCTCTCGTGTACACGTAGGGTCCATGTGCGCTTCCACAACGAGTTGCATGTCCGACATCTGCACGAGTGACAGTACATGCGCACATCGCGGATGAAGGAGAAATGCGTCTCGTGACGGTTGAGGTAGAGCGTTGTAGGATATTTACAGATCGATCGACGGATGAGTTCGGCGGTTGGTCGTTCGTCCTCGTTCGGTTTTACGAGACTGTACACGCACACGTTCGTCTGGAACGTGGTCTCGACACGATGGAGGTCTTTCATCGAGATCCCAGCAAATTCCTCCATGGGTACACCGTCTTGAGCGTAAGCCTCGTACAGCGTCTTCACAGCTGGTTTCAATTGACGTAAGTCACATCCTCGTTGCAGGGCCAGACACCGAAAGAGACATAGGTTATCGCCGTACCTCTTGCCATACTTGGGATCCGATTCCAATCCGACGACGGCTTTGTTCTTCTTAATGTAGACCGGAAGGGGGATCATTCCTACGCATCCTATCGAATGATCGATGATACGATTAACGAAGAAGGTGACGTTGGTCACGAGTTCGCACACCCACGCGGAATGAGGTCTTTGATTGATGGCCCACTGCAAGACGTCTGTTTCTCGGATGCGTTTGAGAAAGTCGTCAAAACCCTTGCTGTTGGTGACGAGACTTGGTTCGTCCAGGTATCGGCCACAGCAATTACAAGAGGTATGGTAGTACTTGTACCGGTCCGTGTTCTTGTTCCTCAGCACGAATCCGTAACTGAGGTTAATCTTGAAGGCGTTGGTTTGTTCCAGGTACATTTTCTTCAAAGACGTCTCTAGAACGGTCGTGTCTAGCGTGGTTAATCTGTAATCGTACCTGCATTGGAGAGGACCTCTTGACACGCGTGTCCTTATGGCAGACCAGTGCGCTCGAACGACATCTAGCAGTTCCGTCGATAGGTTGTCGTCGAAGGGAAGCCGCTCGGGCGGGGTCTTCGTCGGTGACTAGCGGGTGATGAGGTGTGGTATCTTCCACGTTTGATCTCTTCGGTGGTGGTGGTGGTTTGTCACACGCGTGTTTGGTCAAGTAGTCACGTTTGACGAAATTCCTTCCACACGTGAATGTCTTGGTCTTTTTTTTAAGACGGCAAGTTGTTCTTACGTGATGCTGCAGATCATCCCATCTTTCGAACGTCGCTTCACATTTACACGAGTATTTCGTTTTCTTTGCACGATCGTCTTGAGAGGGGTCTTCTAGACGAACGCCAGGGGGCGCTATCGCATAAGAATGCTCGTTCACAGACGGTGACGGATGACTCGCTAAGTGACGTCGTAGGGTTGCATACGAATCGAGTGTGAGTCCACAGCAACGACATAGATGACGTTTCATGTTACCAACGACGTATCTACAACTGACAGACATTGACTCTCGTTATAACATATATACGGTTCAGAACCGTTCGTTATTTATTAAATATTCGAAGGAACATTCGTTATGCAAACGGCACCAAGACCGTACGGTGGCGACATCGAACGGACTGCGAGTTCCTTCACCCAGAGGACGCCGCTCTATCTACTGCGAGTTCCTTCTAGAGGAGGCTCATACGAAGGCGACATCGAACGGACTGCGAGTTCCTTTCGTTAAACATAATTAGAAGGATTCTTTCGGAGGATTCTTTACGAAGGTACGATAAAGAGTCTACGAAGAATCGTTCATTTCTACGAGGACAACTACGGGGTGGAGGACTGACAGCTCGCGCTATGTTTTTATATAATTCGAAGGATTTTTTACTAGGGGACGATAAAGAGTCTACGAAGAATCGTTCATTTCTACGACGACAATACGCACCATATTTTTTGTTTAATTTTTTATTATGTTGTAATCATACATATACGATTCGACTTATAAACGATGATGACATGTTGAGTTTGTGGATCTTTACGATCTCGACAGTGTGACGCTGTGATTTATAAATAACATTTCTCACGCGTCACAGTCCGTGTTGAAAGGTCCCGAACGAGTCTCCGTAGTACATCGTGTTTACAACAACCATTCAATATCGACCGACATTACCTTCGCACCGTCAATTTCCACACGCTTATTTTCCAACAGCAGCTAAATCCCATATGGATCATTGCAACAGAACGCAGCTGTTTCGGTTAGTTATCGAGTTACATCGTCAACAACATGCACGCTGTGATTTAAAAATAACATTTCTCACGCGTCACAGTCCGTGTAGAAAGACCCCGAACGAGTCTCCGTAGTACATCGTGTTTACAACAACCATTCGATATCGAGCGACATTACCTTCGCACCGTCAATTTCTACACGCTTATTTTCCAACAGCCGCTAAATCCCATATGGTCCCATAACTCGATGTTTTGGCCTACGCGGTTGTCTGCCGATAAACGAGTCCATCCATAGTTCACCGGATATCAAGTTACATCAACACGCTTGACGCTAATTATAACATCGGCTCGAATATAGGGTAGTGTCGTACCAATTGCTACATATAGGGTAGCGTGGGGCAATATGTATTCCAATCGTTTTGATTACCAATTCTTCGATCTTAGAGGTTACTAGAAAGGCTCTCCAATTAGTTACTCCCCGCTAGGGGGCGCACGTGTTATCCCGAAGGCACAATTCTTCGATCTTAGAGGTTACTAGAAAGACTCAGATTAGTTACTCTCCGCTAGGAGGCGCTCGTGTTACCCAGAAGGCAGCGCTTCGTGAGGGGTCATCCCATTGGTCGTCGAAGTCACCTGATTGGCTGCGCGCGCAACCGGATGTAGAAGTAGACCATTTGTGGATATTATTGGGGGTGTCAAAAGCTATAATATACTACTCATATAATGTTGTTACAGTAAAATCTTTTCTAGGCCATTTAGGCCCACAGTGCTGGTGTATAACACAATTCTGTGGTGTAAGAGGAAGATAACTTACATTGTCTGTGGTTATAGAATCAGCTTATTGGAACTAAGTTAACCCCTTAGTGACAAGTGAGCGAATGAACAATATTGCCGGGTAGAAGCAAGAGGTTCTCTCAATTGAGATTCCGTTATTTCGACACCCATGAAATGGCTATTGTTCCCCACTGTGTAGTGATATGGTATATCGTAAACATTTTAATGTTACACTGTTTTATATGTTGCAGTTTGTTCACATGTAGCATTGGAGATAATGCAATGCACTGTGTGGCCCGTGAACTTCTGAACTGTCCGAAAGTGGAGATCCTTGTGTGAGTGTTAATTTGTACATATCTCAATCAGTTGTGAATGTTCTGGTTGACAATTACACGAGACACTTTAGTACTCACTGATGTATGTATTATTGTATAAGTTGTGTGTGTGCGTGCGTGTTTGTGCGCACGCATGTAAGGACACGCACACGCGTGTGCACACACACCACGGAAAAGGCCGTGAAATTAGCAGACACCACCTGGGCAATGTGGTCAGAATGTTTTTGTTTTAGGTATTCTTTCTGTTTACGTCAGCAGTAATCTTTATTTATTGTATTTTTTATTAACATATCTTCATGTATGCATATTCTTGCTGGAAACATAACGCATTTGCCAGATTTTCGTGCAAAGTCATCTGTCAGCAAGGCTGTTCTAAACTATTTTTAGAAATTAAACAGCTCCTTTATGGTGATTTTTGGATTTAAACTGCTGCTTTACAATATTTTCCTCTTCCAATATTCCGTTTAAATCTCCAAACAACTAATTCGTTGCTGTACTACTTTACAGGTTGAGTGGAAATGACATGAGCGCTAAAGGAGCTGGTGATGATCTTGGCAAGAGCATTGCCAAGATGTCATCATTGCAGAAACTGCTGTAAGTAGTTCAACCACATCTATCAGATGTTACTGATCAATTTAGTGGAAATGCATGATATGCTAACAAGCATAATTTATGTATTATAATATGTATTATAATGTTGTAAAACAAGCATTTTCAAAATATGTCTTGTGAAATAAAATATCACTACCCAAATGACAACATATTAAATGCCAATAATTCACAGTAGGGAACATGTCAATATTTACATCTCTTCTGCCAGATATTTCCACAATCGCATATAATATATAATGTTTAACCATTTTACCAGTACAATGTATAGTTTTTCACACAAAAACACTGACTTATAGTCAAAACCTTGGGCATTTCCAGGAAAACCTGTTATTTCGCATTACAATGTATAATTTTTTGTATATCTGATTTAACTAAGAGGCACATATGATTCTGTTAAGCAGCTCATTTTAACACAGTGGGAATAGGGAACGATTCTTTCTCAGCCATTTTGATTCTGTTAAACGGTTGATTCTGTTAAGCAGTGTTCACTGTATAAATGGTTTGAGGCCAAAAATCGAACTTTGGGGTACACCACATGAAATATTGCACACATTACATTCCTCAATAGACACACATTGTTTTCTACAAAAGTTTTTAAACACTCACATGCCATTTTACTGATAACAAGAAATTCCATTTTTCTTACATAATAGCTGGTAGTTAACCGTTTGAAACATTCTTTTGTATCTAATGGTTTGATTATTACAACAATTAAATCCAAAGACTAACATGTTTTTTGTTGGACAATTGCCTCTATATTAACTTGCAGGACTTATGTTTCATATTTAAATTGAAACTTAGTGTTTTCTCTGGGCGTGGTTTATGACAACAACTGACTAATGCATCTTGGGGAGACTACAGGTGGGGGGCATCCCTGCAGGGGACCTGGGGAAAGGAAAGCTGACCAATTAAAAGGAACGTCCCCTCACTGTAGAGGACCTGTTATTATCCCTGTTATGGGAGCTGACCGCACCCCTTATATTCCTTCACTACAGGGGGCTTCTGACCAATTAGAAGCATTATCCCAGCAATGGGAACTGGCAATATCCCTTTTTGGGGTGTCTTTATCTCGTACCACGAACAAAGAAACACTTAATTTGTATTCATTACTTTTAATCCACATTTACGTACTTGAAATGACGCGAGGCCGACCGAGACGAAGCGCAGCGGAACGACGGTATCTACCAGCAGATTGCCGTCTTAGAGAATCTATTCACTTGCCCCAGGCAGTGCCCGTTTCTGTGGACTTCTTGGACGAAAACATCACGCCATTGACTACACCTACGGACCCTGAAACGAGTCCAGCCAGGGAACATCGGCGCTGGGATGTTGGACTCCCTGCCAACTGGTCAGCAGCTTCACTTCGTATGCTCACTGAGGAACTTGTGTGAATTTATGATAACTTCCACAACACCGACGAGACTGACAATAAACCGCACGAGGCTGCTGTCCGCACGTCGTCACCTCCTGAAACCCGTTGGAGCATTGCAGCATATCTTAACAGGATCTCTACCGGTGCATGACAGCAACACCAACCTACTGGCTCTAACATTTTTCTCTCAGGTGGGGGTCAGATTCTGGCTCAAGCAAGTTAGAACAACCATAACAACAGCAGAATGTGATTTCCACCAGCCCAGTATCGTCTCCATCAGTAGTGTGGAGCCACTGGCCGACGTACGAGCAATACAAAGTTCCGTGTCAGTGATGACAACACAGATGCGGGAGATTATCGCTGAATGACAACATTCCAATGGACCGGAAACTGTTCGGGCAAGCAGCGGCACCCTTATCTTTGTTGGCCGCACGAATGGACATGAACACGCGGGCTGCGATGGGTGCATAAGTTCCTCGAAGGAATGGCACGTGCAGCATGACTACTGCGTTGACATCTATCGAACATGCTACAGAGAAGGCCCTACCATCTGAACCAGCGTTCGCCAACTCATACAGATGGCCGTGTTTGACATCATGGATTCCGTCCGAAAATCTACCGGGCATTGAGACCGTGTCACCTGCCCTGTGATTGGCCATCCTCGAGGGTAAAGACGTTAATCTGGCATAATTTTTTTATCCCTCACTGTGATCTCGGTGAGTACAGCCATAACACGGGATTAGACGGCTTTAAACACCTTCTTCGCCCATTGTCCTCTGACCCTCGCCTTAACCGCAGCCTTACCCTGCTCGAATTCATCTGCGTTTAACAAATACTGTAACATTATATGTGAATTATGTGACCGTCGTAAGGAGTTAGACACTTATGAGGCCATTGTGGTAGGCATTGCTTCGCGGATTGATGGCACCACTTTCTATGAATATTATCGATAATTTTCTGCCTGAGCAGCCATGCTAATCCAGCAGCAGAACGTTAAAGAAGACTGGGGGTCCGATACATTGGTCTGTTTTGCTCGCTGTTTGCCGGGCAGAAAGCAAACTTGTGTTCGCTGTGTGGTAGTGTAGCTCACTTGAGCAGTTTCTGTCCCCTCTTTGGCAACCCTAAAATACCCAACCACCAGTTCACCCGAGGTAATGTCACTGGCAGGCAAACAGACTTTCAGGGTAGGCCCAGGGTTAGTGTAGGCCATTGAGAAGTTTGCAATAACTACAACTCCAAGCGCAGCTGCTCGAGGCAGAATTGTAGGTTTCTGCACTCGTGTCTGGTTTACAGGGCACCACATGCCAGTGTATCCTGCCCAACCAGGCCAGATGGTAGGATGTCCAATGGACACCGAGCTTAGGCACCCCATAACACCACTAGATTTAAACAGTGACTAGTAAAAACAGACACTACTGAAGGACAGACTGTGACTCCTACACAAATAGCTGCAAAGGGGACGAACACACTTGGCCAGTTTGGAATATCCAAATAACTTGTCAGCAAAACCACAGGCTGATATAGTCAGTCAACTAATAATGAAAGAAGTGAAGAAAGGGTTCCTGGTAGGTCCATTCAGAACACTGTATAGAGTAAGTTCTCTGGGTTTAGCCGAGGGCACCTATTCCGGGAAGATGCGTCTCATGTTTTATTTATCCGCGCCGCATAACAGTGAAAAACATACTGGTTTAATTGAGCTGATCAACTAAGAGGAATACTTTCTGCCCTATGCTAAATTAGATGAAGCTATACATGAGATCCTAGATAGGTGTCAGGGATCTTGGTTATGTAAGACTGACATTCCAGTCCAAATTTTGACTGGTTTTCACAAGCAATTTGTTGGATAGCCCAGCATAACTATGGAATTAATTTTAGTTACACTTGTTGGTTGACAGATTCACCAATGCCACGGCAGAGAGAACAATTGCTCTGCTTACCTTGGTTTTTAATAGGCGATGTGTACCAAACTACCAATATCCTCGCATAAGACTGTAGGACCTACTGTACAGTTGCAGTATTTAGGGATAAACCTCGACACTGACAGAGTGGAAGCCAGGTTGCCTGATGATAAACTTAGCAGGATAATCACTGTACTTGATATGTTCAAAAATAAGCACATTATTTCAAAGAGGGAGCTGTTAAGCTTATTGGGTCACCTAAATTTTGCTTCCAGGGTAATTCCACAGGTTCATAGTTTTGTAGCTTATCTCTTATCTTTGGCAGCCTCTGTGAAACAATTACACCAATACGTGAAACTCAACAAAGAATGTCTACTAGATATAACTATATGGCATAGATTTCTCACTGAGTGGAATGGGGTGGCCCTCTTTCTAGATCAAGAACTGACTAAAGCAGTTGACTGGTGTTACATGCTCCTCCCCACACTTCAATAAAATATGTGTTACATGCTCCTCCCCACACTTCATTAAAATATGTGTTACATGCTCCTCCCCACACTTCAATAAAATATGTGTTACATGCTCCTCCCCACACTTCAATAAAATATGTGTTACATGCTCCTCCCCACACTTCATTAAAATATGTGTTACATGCTCCTCCCCACACTTCAATACAATATGTGTTACACGCTCCTCCTCACACTTCAATACAATATGTGTTACATGCTCCTCCCCACACTTCAATACAATATGTGTTACATGCTCCTCCCCACACTTCAATAAAATATGTGTTACGTGCTCCTCCCCACACTTCAATACAATATGTGTTACGTGCTCCTCCCCACACTTCAATAAAATATGTGTTACGTGCTCCTCCCACACACATCAATACAATATATGTTACATGCTCCTTCCCACACTTCAATAAAATATGTGTTACGTGCTCCTCCCACACTTCAGTACAATACGATAGATACAGATATATAAAGGTATAGTATAATGTCACAAGGGATGATCTACTCAGCGTTTTTCTATCTTTACTTATAACTCCAACAGCTTTAGCTATTCTACTTTTAATGTCCTGTATATGAAGAGACCAGGACATACTAGAATCTATTAAAATTCATAGAAACTTTGTGCTTTCTACCTGGGTAAGTTGTAGGCATCAATAAAGATATTAGTTGGATTGGAGACCTTTTTATTCACTGAATACAATTAATTGTGTTTTACTGATATTTAAAGATAGTTCATTACTGCTTAACCAAATTAATAAAACAAAATGTTGAGTTCTTGATTCATAAGTTTTCAACTTGTCAAGATTTTTGCCATTGACAAAAACATTTCTATCATCTGCAAACAGAATAGGAAAGAGGATATTTGATATGTTTGATTTGATTTGAACATTGTTCTGGAAGATATCATCAGTGTTTTCGATAATGTGGAGCAAGATATTTTGCAAGGAGTTTATTCTGTGCGTCATAGTCTATGGGCTGATGTAATTTGGGATGTTGGTAGGTAGTATAACATTGTCATAAATAATTTTTCTTGTGTCTGATTCTACGAAGTGGCAGACGTGATTCTGTTCAGCAGCTCACTTTAACACAGTGCGAATAGGGAACAATACTGTGATGCGATTGTGATGCCAAATTGGGGAAAGCATCAAAAATCAGACATTTTCCAACTTTCCATCCTACCAAAGATTTACAATAGTGCTTTAACTAATCACAGCAAAACAATGAAGACAGGTGGGTAAGGAAGGCGGATTCAACATCAAATTAATTAGTATGTCGTAGGCAATCTAGAGAAAAACACTCGCCTGTTATAGCTCATTTCGTGATATTCCTCCTGCAGTTAATTAGCCGCAGAATAGTTTCCCGCTTTTAAAACCTGTGTAAACACCGACAGAAAACACAACGTTAGAGATTTAAACTAAAAGCATAAAACACAACTTATTCTGACAACACCATCTGCAGAAGTGACAAGCCTGCCTATGGTCGATACTGTATCAATGATGTGGAGTGATATTGTTTAGGTTAACAAAATAGTTTGTTAGCCTCAGGCATCCAGGTCATGTATTGCTGACCCCACAAAAAACAGCATGGAACCGTTTGCAACTTGTGGCATACCTTCATTTTCAGTTCTATCATTCTCATTTTCTTTAAAGGTGCCGTTGGTTCCAGTTTACAAAGCTACCATCTACAGATTAAAAGTATGAAGAAGAACAATAATCGCAATGCATTATATGCATATTTATTTTGTTGTATGAACAAATGATTTGTCAGAAAACGTAACAGGCAGCCACATTCCTTTTTTATTCTCATTATCATCGTCTTTCTTCTGGATGCTAAATTAACATTTGTTTACATTTACATGTAAGATTAAGATGTAGCTAGTTGTAATTTAATTATACCACAACTGCAATTGATTATCTTATATTTCTTGTTTGTTAGACATTTTCCACAATTTGCTTCATTTATTACAAAATATCTTAATTTGATATATGTATATATACAAGTACAACTTAGTTAGAAATCAGATATTTTGCAACATATTGATGGTCAAGTCTCCTTGTTATGTGAATGTCTTACAAGCAGTTTTGTCTAATTGTTGATTGTATCAATATTATTTTTAAATCATTACTAGACTACATTTATTCATATCACGGCAACATGTCTTGAATATTGTACATGAACATTGTTCTGGAGGACACCGTCAGTGTTTTGCGTAGTGTTGAGCAAGATATTTTGCAAGGAGTTTATTCTGTGGGTCATAGTCTAAGGGCTAATGTAATTGGGGATGTTGGTAGGTAGTATAACATTGTCATCAATAATTTTTCTTGTGTCTGATTCTACTAAGTGGCAGACGTGATTCTGTTCAGCAGCTCACTTTAACACAGTGCGAATAGGGAACGATTCCGTCACAGCCATTTCGATTCTAGCAAACCGTTGATTCTGTTATCCATGATTCTGTTAAGCAGAGTTCACTGTATAAATAGTTTGAGGCCTAAAATCGAACTTTGGGGTACACCACATGAAATAATGCACACATCAGACTTACATTCGTCATTAGATACACATTGTTTTCTAGAACAGTTTTTAACCACTCGATTGCCATTCCACGGGTAACAAGAAATTCCTTTAATGGTTTGATTATTACAACAATTAAATTCAAAGTCACACATGTTTTTTGTTTGAAAATTGCCTCTACGTTAATTTGCAGGACATATATTTCATTTTAAAATGACAACAGTGATCAGAGGAGTAAATTTATATACAGTCTGCTTACTTTAATGTATTTCATCGTATAGCATACATCAATATTTGTACGATGTGTCTTTGCAGTTTGCAACAGTGTAGAATTGGACCCGAAGGCATGTTCTCTCTGGCACGTGCTCTGCAGCAGTGCCCGAAAGTGGAAGAACTTGCGTGAGTTTTTGTTGTATATATTCAGGACAGTATTACACTCTGCTAAGCGGTGCTAACTCACTACTGAGCAGTGAGTTAGCACATCCTATACAGCATAATCATTTTGTATACGAGTATACTGTTAGACGAGTGAGATTGATTTGATGTTGCTGATACTTTTTCATTTGTGTAGCTCTTATGATTTTAATACTAATCAGTCTCAAACCAAAGCTTGTTTTGGTAGAATTCCCTGGTAATGGATGCTGTCATATTCTGTTTCAATCGGTAATGTAAGAGTACATAATTTGTTGGATCATGATGTGTATAGTTGCTTTTGTGTTGATCTGTGTTGTATTAATTTGTACCGTTTGAAGGCAATTACAGGTGTCGAAGTGTTCACTGTTCTACTCTCTGTTTGTATAGTTGGTGGTGTGTTGGCTATGTCATGCCTATATATATACATATATATATATATATATATATTTATATATTTATGCAATCAACAACACAACACAGATATAGAGATATGAAAAGGCCAAATGAATGACGTTTATTGTGGGGATTAAGGGTAAGCCCACTTTCAAAGAAATGTAAAACAAAGAAATGTGGGCTCCACAACCCAACGCCAGGCTGACTACGCCCCATGCGAGCCTCCTGGACGTCGGGTTCAATAGAGCCCACATTTCACCACAAAGCAGTATTCCTAGAACAAATAAAAGAAACAATGGCATTACTATTGTCATGGAACACCCTTAAACCAAATAGCATAATGCCCTACATGCTATCACGCAGTCTATGAATACAACTACCTGCTTAAAAATACACTAGCTCTAACTGGAATAACTACAAAGGTGGGGCCAATTCGCCACCGGTCACCGACATATATATATTTTTGTATTGTTTAAGTTGAAAAAAATTTTTTTTTAGACTTTGTGAAAACGATCTGAGTGCTCCAGAAGCTGGCCAAGCTCTCATTGACAGTATTTCCCGTATGACGTCATTGAAGAAGTTGCAGTAAGTAGTTATCCACCCATTTCGTCATTAATTGGTGCTGCAGAATCCAAGTTGAATGTGGGCATTTGCTAGCAATGTTCATAAAAGAAGTTTAAACCTGAGTGCAAATGAAATAATACATTTGCATTTCCTGCTTATTTTTCATTAAACATGCTGATTGAAACAGCTGTCTTCCACAAATTAAAACTACCAATTAGATATACGATTGTAAATTGATGAATAACCTTAATAAAATAAGCAACACAAGTCCAAAGTAACTTAATGAGAATTGAATAATGACTACTTAATTTATTAACTATGGTCTTCTTAGTTAGAAATCAGCTATTTTGCAACATATTGATGGTCAAGTCTCCTTGTTATGTGGATGTCTTACAAGCAGTCTTGTCTAATTGTTAATTGTATCAATATTATTTTTAAATCATTACTAGATTACATTTATTCATATCACGGCAACATGTCTTGAATATTGTACATGGAACATTGTTCTGGAGGACACTGTCAGTGTTTTGCGTAGTATTTAGCAATATATTTTGCAAGGAGTTTATTCTGTGTGTCATAGTCTAAGGGCTAATGTAATTGGGGATGTTGGTAGGTAGTATAACATTGTCATAAATAATTTTTCTTGTGTCTGATTCTACTAAGTGGCAGACATGATTCTGTTCAGCAGCTCACTTTAACACAGTGCAAGTAGGAAACGATTCCGTCACAGCCATTTCGATTCTAGTAAACCGTTGATTCTGTTATCCGTGATTCTGTTAAGCAGAGTTCACTGTATAAATAGTTTGAGGCCTAAAATCGAACTTTGGGGTACACCACATGAAATAATACACACATCAGACTTACATTCGTCAATAGATACACATTATTTTCTAGAACAGTTTTTAACCACTCGAATGCCATTCCACGGGTAACAAGAAATTCCTTTTTTCATACATAATAGCTGAAGATTTACCATTTCAAATGTTCTTTTCATCAAATGGTTTGATTATTACAACAATCAAATTCAAAGTCACACATGTTTTTTGTTTGAAAATTGCCTCTACGTTAATTTGCAGGACATATATTTCATTTTAAAATGACAACAGTGATCAGTGGAGTAAATTTATATACAGTCTGCTTACTTTAATGTATTTCATCGTATAGCATACATCAATATTTGTACGATGTGTCTTTGCAGTTTGCAACAGTGTAGAATTGGACCCGAAGGCATGCTCTCTCTGGCACGTGCTCTGCAGCAGTGCCCGAAAGTGGAAGAACTTGCGTGAGTTTTTGTTGTATATATTCAGGACAGTATTACACTCTGCTAAGCGGTGCTAACTCACTACTGAGCAGTGAGTTAGCACATCCTATACAGCATAATCATTTTGTATACGAGTATACTGTTAGACGAGTGAGATTGATTTGATGTTGCTGATACTTTTTCATTTGTGTAGCTCTTATGATTTTAATACTAATCAGTCTCAAACCAAAGCTTGTTTTGGTAGAATTCCCTGGTAATGGATGCTGTCATATTCTGTTTCAATCGGTTATGTAACAGTACATAATTTGTTGGATCATGATGTGTATAGTTGCTTTTGTGTTGATCTGTGTTGTATTAATTTGTACTGTTTGAAGGCAATTACAGGTGTCGAAGTGTTCACTGTTCTACTCTCTGATTGTATAGTTGGTGATGTATTGCCTATGACATGCCTATATATATATATATATATATATATATATATATATATATATATATATATATATATATATATATATATATATATATATATATATATATATATATATATATTACAACAGTTTGTATTGTTTAAGTTGAAAAAAAATTTTTTTTAGACTTTGTGAAAACGATCTGAGTGCTCCAGAAGCTGGCCAAACTCTCATTGACAGTATTTCCCGTATGACGTCATTGAAGAAGTTGCAGTAAGTAGTTATCCACCCATTTCGTCATTAATTGGTGCTGCAGAATCCAAGTTGAATGTGGGCATTTGCTAGCAATGTTCATAAAAGAAGTTTAAACCTGAGTGCAAATGAAATAATACATTTGCATTTCCTGCTTATTTTTCATTAAACATGCTGATTGAAACAGCTGTCTTCCACAAATTAAAACTACCAATTAGATATACGGTTGTAAATTTATGAATAACCTTAATAAAATAAGCAACACAAGTCCAAAGTAACTTAATGAGAATTGAATAATGACTACTTAATTTATTAACTATGGTCTTCTTAGTTAGAAATCAGCTATTTTGCAACATATTGATGGTCAAGTCTCCTTGTTATGTGGATGTCTTACAAGCAGTCTTGTCTAATTGTTAATTGTATCAATATTATTTTAAAATCATTACTAGACTACATTTATTCATATCACGGCAACATGTCTTGAATATTGTACATGGAACATTGTCCTGGAGGACACCGTCAGTGTTTTGCCTAGTGTTGAGCAAGATATTTTGCATTAAGTTTATTCTGTGTGTCATAGTCTAAGGGCTAATGTAATTGGGGATGTTGGTAGGTAGTATAACATTGTCATCAATAATTTTTGTTGTGTCTGATTCTACTAAGTGGCAGAAAGGATTCTGTTCAGCAGCTCACTTTAACACAGTGGAAATAAGAAACGATTCTGTCACAGCCATTTCGATTCTAGTAAACCGTTGATTCTGTTATCCGCGATTCTGTTAAGCAGAGTTCACTGTATAAATAGTTAGAGGCCTTAAATCGAACTTTGGGGTACACCACATGAAATAATGCACACATCAGACTTACATTCGTCAATAGGTACAAATTGTTTTCTAGAACAGTTTTTAACCACTCAAGCCATTCCACGGGTAACAAGAAATTCCTTTTTTCATACATAATAGCTGAAGATTTAATATTTCAAATGTTCTTTTCATCAAATGGTTTGATTATTACAACAATTAAATTCAAAGTCACACATGTTTTTTGTTTGAAAATTGCCTCTACGTTAATTTGCAGGACATATATTTCATTTTAAAATGACAACAGTGATCAGTGGAGTAAATTTATATACAGTCTGCTTACTTTAATGTATTTCATCGTATAGCATACATCAATATTCGTACGATGTGTCTTTGCAGTTTGCAACAGTGTAGAATTGGACCCGAAGGCATGCTCTCTTTGGCACGTGCTCTGCAGCTGTGTCCGAAAGTGGAAGAACTTGTGTGGGTTTTTGTTGCATATATTCAGGACAGTATTACGCTCTGCTAAGCGGTGCTAATTCACTACTGAGCAGTGAGTTAGCACATCCTATACAGCATAATCATTTTGTATAGGAGTATACTGTTAGACGAGTGAGATTGATTTGATGTTGCTGATACTTTTTCATTTGTGTAGCTCTTATGATTTTAATACTAGTCAGTCTCAAACCAAAGCTTGTTTTGGTAGAATCCCCTGGTAATGGATGCTGTCATATTCTGTTTCAATTGGTTATGTAACAGTACATAATTTGTTGGATCATGATGTGTATATTTGCTTTTGTGTTGATCTGTGTTGTATTAATTTGTACCGTTTGAAGGCAATTACTCTCTGATTGTATAGTTGGAGGTGTGTTGGCTATGACATGCCTATATATATATATACATATATATATATATATACATATATATATATATATATATATATATATATATATATATATATATATATATATATATATATATATATATATATATATTCAATATATATGTATATGTATATGTATATGTATATATATATATTTATATATATATATATATATATATATATATATATACATATATATATATATATATATTACAACAGTTTGTATTGTTTAAGTTGAACAAAAATTTTTCTTAGACTTTGTGAAAACGATCTCAGTGCTCCAGAAGCTGGCCAAGCTCTCATTGACAGTATTTCCCGTATGACGTCATTGAAGAAGTTGCTGTAAGTAGTTATCCACCCTTTTGGTCATTAATTGGTGCTGCAGAATCCAAGTTTAACAAGATTTAACAAGATTTAACAAGATTGCCATCTCGAACAACAAGTTCCAGATGGCAAGTGGACAAGGAAGCCATTGGCTTATCGAGAGTCCAACAATTTTCTCATCTATGTGTAGCCCGCCCTTAGATGAGAAAATTTGAATATGGGCATTTGCTAGCAATGTTCATAAAAGAAGTTTAAACCTGAGTGCAAATGAAATAATACATTTGGATTTCCTGCTTATTTTTCATTAAACATGCTGATTGAAACAGCTGTCTTCCACAAATTAAAACTACCAATTAGATATACGGTTGTAAATTAATGAATAACCTTAATAAAATAAGCAACACAAGTCCAAAGTAACTTAATGAGAATTGAATAATGACTACTTAATTTATTAACTATGGTCTTCTTAGTTAGAAATCAGCTATTTTACAACATAATGATTGGAAAGTCTCCTTGTTATGTGGATGTCTTACAAGCATTCTTGTCTAATTGGAAATTGTATCAATATTATTTTAAAATCATTACTAGACTACATTTATTCATATCACGGCAACATGTCTTGAATATTGTACATGGAACATTGTTCTGGAGGACACGGTCAGTGTCACTAGACTAAATTTATTCATATCACAGCAACATGTCTTGAATATTGTACATGGAACATTGTTCTGGAGGACACCGTCAGTGTTTTGCGTAGTGTTGAGCAAGATATTTTGGAAGGAGTTTATTCTGTGTGTCATAGTCTAAGGGCTAATGTAATTGGGGATGTTGTTAGGTAGTATAACATTGTCATAAATAATTTTTTTTTTGTTTGATTCTACTAAGTGGCAGACATGATTCTGTTCAGCAGCTCACTTTAACACAGTGCGATTCCGTCACAGCCATTTCGATTCTAGTAAACCGTTGATTCTGTTATCCGTGATTCTGTTAAGCAGAGTTCACTGTATAAATAGTTTGAGGCCTAAAATCGAACTTTGGGGTACACCACATGAAATAATGTACACATCAGACTTACATTCGTCAATAGATACACATTGTTTTCTAGAACAGTTTTTAACCACTCGAATGCCATTCCACGGGCAACAAGAAATTCCTTTTTTTATACATAATAGCTGAAGATTGACCATTTCAAATGTTCTTTTCATCAAATGGTTTGATTATTACAACAATTAAATTCAAAGTCACACATGTGTTTTGTTTGAAAATAGCCTCTACGTTAATTTGCAGGACATATATTTCATTTTAAAATGACAACAGTGATCAGTGGAGTAAATTGATATACAGTCTGCTTACTTTAATGTATTTCATCGTATAGCATACATCAATATTTGTACGATGTGTCTTTGCAGTTTGCAACAGTGTAGAATTGGACCCGAAGGCATGTTCTCTCTGGCACGTGCTCTGCAGCAGTGCCCGAAAGTGGAAGAACTTGTGTGAGTTTTTGTTGTATATATTCAGGACAGTATTACACTCTGCTAAGCGGTGCTAACTCACTACTGAGCAGTGAGTTAGCACATCCTATACAGCATAATCATTTTGTATACGAGTATACTGTTAGACGAGTGAGATTGATTTGATGTTGCTGATACTTTTTCATTTGTGTAGCTCTTATGATTTAAATACTAATCAGTCTCAAACCAAAGCTTGTTTTGGTAGAATTCCCTGCTAATGGATGCTGTCATATTCTGTTTCAATCGGTTATGTAACAGTACATAATTTGTTGGATCATGATGTGTATAGTTGCTTTTGTGTTGATATGTGTTGTATTAATTTGTACCGTTTGAAGGCAATTACAGGTGTCGAAGTGTTCACTGTTCTACTCTCTGATTGTATAGTTGGTGGTGTGTTGACTATGACATTCCTATATATATATATATATATATATATATATATATATATATATATATATATATATATATATATATATATATATATATATATATATATATATATATATATATATATATATATATTACAACAGTTTGTATTGTTTAAGTTGAATTTTTTTTTTTTAAAGACTTTGTGAAAACGATCTGAGTGCTCCAGAAGCTGGCCAAGCTCTCATTGACAGTATTTCCCGTATGACGTCATTGAAGAAGTTGCTGTAAGTAGTTATCCACCCATTTCGTCATTAATTGGTGCTGCAGAATCCAAGTTGAATGTGGGCATTTGCTAGCAATGTTCATAAAAGAAGTTTAAACCTGAGTGCAAATGAAATAATACATTTGCATTTCCTGCTTATTTTTCATTAAACATGCTGATTGAAACAGATGTCTTCCACAAATTAAAACTACCAATTAGATATACGGTTGTAAATTGATGAATAACCTTAATAAAATAAGCAACACAAGTCCAAAGTAACTTAATGAGAATTGAATAATGACTACTTAATTTATTAACTATGGTCTTCTTAGTTAGAAATCAGCTATTTTGCAACATATTGATGGTCAAGTCTCCTTGTTATGTGGATGTCTTACAAGCAGTCTTGTCTAATTGTTAATTGTATCAATATTATTTTAAAATCATTATTAGACTACATTGATTCATATCACGGCAACATGTCTTGAATATTGTACATAGAACATTGTCCTGGAGGACACCGTCAGTGTTTTGCCTAGTGTTGAGCAAGATATTTTGCAAGGAGTTTATTCGGTGGGTGATAGTCTAAGGGCTAATGTAATTGGGGATGTTGGTAGGTAGTATAACATTGTCATCAATAATTTTTTGTTGTGTCTGATTCTACTAAGTGGCAGACATGATTCTGTTCAGCAGCTCACTTTAACACAGTGCAAGTAGGAAACGATTCCGTCACAGCCATTTCGATTCTAGTAAACAGTTGATTATGTTATCCGTGATTCTGTTAAGCAGAGTTCACTGTATAAATAGTTTGAAGCCTAAAATCGAACTTTGGGGTACACCATATGAAATAATACACACATCAGATTTACATTCGTCAATAGATACACATTATTTTCTAGAACAGTTTTTAACCACTCGAATGCCATTCCACGGGTAACAAGAAATTCCTTTTTTCATACATAATAGCTGAAGTTTTACCATTTCAAATGTTCTTTTCATCAAATGGTTTGATTATTACAACAATTAAATTCAAAGTCACACATGTTTTTTGTTTGAAAATTGCCTCTACGTTAATTTGCAGGACATATATTTCATTTTAAAATGACAACAGTGATCAGTGGAGTAAATTTATATACAGTCTGCTTACTTTAATGTATTTCATCGTATAGCATACATCAATGTTTGTACGATGTGTCTTTGCAGTTTGCAACAGTGTAGAATTGGACCCGAAGGCATGCTCTCTTTGGCACGTGCTCTGCAGCTGTGTCCGAAAGTGGAAGAACTTGTGTGAGTTTTTGTTGCATATATTCAGGACAGTATTACACTCTGCTAAGCGGTGCTAACTCACTACCGAGCAGTGAGTTAGCACATCCTATACAGCATAATCATTTTGTATACGAGTATACTGTTAGACGAGTGAGATTGATTTGATGTTGCTGATACTTTTTCATTTGTGTAGCTCTTATGATTTTAATACTAATCAGTCTCAAACCAAAGCTTGTTTTGGTAGAATCCCCTGGTAATGGATGCTGTCATATTCTGTTTCAATCGGTTATGTAACTACATAATTTGTTGGATCATGATGTGTATAGTTGCATTTGTGTTGATTTGTGTTGTATTAATTTGTACCGTTTGAAGGCAATTACAGGTTGTATAGTTGGAAGTGTTCTACTGTTCTACTCTATATACATATATATATATATATATATATATATATATATATATATATATATATATATATATATATATATATATATATATATATATATATATATATATATATATATTATATTATATGATATATATATATATATATATATATATATATATATATATATATATATATATATATATATATATATATATATATATATATAATATATTACAACAGTTTGTATTGTTTAAGTTGAAAACATTTTTTTCTTAGACTTTGTGAAAACGATCTCAGTGCTCCAGAAGCTGGCCAAGCTCTCATTGACAGTATTTCCCGTATGACGTCATTGAAGAAGTTGCTGTAAGTAGTTATTCACCCTTTTCGTCATTAATTGGTGCTGCAGAATCCAAGTTGAATATGGGCATTTGCTAGTAATGTTCATAAAAGAAGTTTAAACCTGAGTGCAAATGAAATAATACATTTGGATTTCCTGCTTATTTTTCATTAAACATGCTGATTGAAACAGCTGTCTTCCACAAATTAAAACTACCAATTAGATATACGGTTGTAAATTTATGAATAATCTTAATAAAATAAGCAACACAAGTCCAAAGTAACTTAATGAGAATTGAATAATGACTACTTAATTTATTAACTATGGTCTTCTTAGTTAGAAATCAGCTATTTTGCAACATAATGATTGGAAAGTCTCCTTGTTATGTGGATGTCTTACAAGCAGTCTTGTCTAATTGTAAATTGTATCAATATTATTTTAAAATCATTACTAGACTACATTCATTCATATCACGGCAACATGTCTTGAATATTGTACATGGAACATTGTTCTGGAGGACACCGTCAGTGTTTTGCGTAGTGTTGAGCAAGATATTTTGCAAGGAGTTTATTCTGTGTGTCATAGTCTAAGGGCTAATGTAATTGGGGATGTTGGTAGGTAGTATAACGTTGTCATAAATAATTTTTTGTGTGTCTGATTCTACTAAGTGGCAGACGTGATTCTGTTCAGCAGCTCACTTTAACACAATGCGAATAGGGAATGATTCCGTCACAGCCATTTTGATTCTAGTAAACCGTTGATTCAGTTATCCACGATTCTGTTAAGCAGAGTTCACTGTATAAATAGCTTGAGACCTAAAATCGAACTTTGGGGTGCACCACATGAAATAATGCACACATCAGACTTACATTCGTCAATAGATACACATTGTTTTCTAGAACAGTTTTTAACCAGTCGAATGCCATTCCACGGGTAACAAGAAATTCCTTTTTTCTTACATAATAGCTGACGATTTACCATTTCAAATGCTCTTTTGCATCCAATGGTTTGATTATTACAACAATTAAATTCAAAGTCACACATGTTGTTTGTTTGAAAATTGCCTCTACGTTAATTTGCAGGACTTATATTTCATTTTAAAATGACAACAGTGATCAATGGAGTAAATTTATATACAGTCTGCTTACTTTAATGTATTTCATCGTAAAGCATACACCAATGTCTGTACGATGTGTCTTTGCAGTTTGCAACAGTGTAGAATTGGGACTCAAGGCATGCTCTCTGTGGCACGTGCTCTGCAGCAGTGCCCGAAAGTGGAAGAACTTGGGTGAGTTTTTGTTGTATATATTCAGGACAGTATTACACTCTGCTAAGTGGTGCTAGCTCACTACTGAGCAGTGAGTTAGCACATCCTATACAGTATAATCATTTTGTATACAAGTATACTGTTAGACGAGTGAGATTGATTTGATGTTGCTGATACTTTTTCATTTGTGTAGCTGTTATGATTTTAATACTAATCAGTCTCAAACCAAAGCTTGTTTTGGTAGAATCCCCTACTAATGGATGCTGTCATATTCTGTTTCAATCAGTTATGTAACAGTACGTAATTTGTTGGATCATGATGTTTATAGTTGCTTTTGTGTTGATCTGTGTTGTATTAATTTGTACCGTTTGAAGGCAATTACAGGCGTTGAAGTGTTCACTGTTCTACTCTCTGATTGTATAGTTGGTGGTGTGTTGGCTATGACATGCCTATATATATATATATATATATATATATATATATATATATATATATATATATATATATATATATATATATATATATATATATATATATATATATATATATATATATATATATATATATATTTATGCAACCAACAACGCAAGCCAGGTATGGATATGAAAAGGCCAAATAAATGACGTTTATTAAGATTATGCCTAATGGCATATTATTCCGATTAAAAGCATAAAGTGTGGACCCTGTAACATGCGCCAAGCATGTAGCTGAGCCTCATACAAAGTCGCCTGGACACCATGCTCCCAGAGCCCACACTTCGACATAGCAATACAGTAGATGTAGTAATATTCCTACAACACAAGACAATTCATGGCATCATCACCAGCACATTAAAACATTAACCCAATACCGACAATACTCGACACAAACCCATTTGCATATACTGCATCACTGGACTACACTACTTGCTAAAATTCCTACTCTATATATTTTTGTAACCTAAAAGGTGGGGCCATAACGCCTGATTAGCAATAAACCACATCCCAACATCGAGGATGGAAGGGAAGTCATCTTCCACTCCGCACCAAAACCCTATGTGAACGGGGAGATAGCCGAATGAAAAGCCCAAAGTCCACTGGGAAAGCGTCATAGGGAAGGTGGTGACTTCACTTCCACCGGTAATGTAAAAAATTATACAAGGACAACACTACTTAACAGATTAATTATGACTTTCAGCAGCAGAAAAGGGGGGAGGAGGGTGGGTCGAAAACTTGTAAAACTGAGAAGTCAGGTCTGCTCCGCATGTATCAAACATTCGGAGTGAAGCTGATTACTTTCAAACTGCGTCATTCGAATGACTGCTGCGCTCTGATTGGTTTAGCGGTGTCACGGGAGCGCTTAATCAGTCATCCTGGTATCTTTGCCTACGCTTAAATTAGCATAATAACCTATTGACCCTCACGTGCCCTGCCCGCGCCGCTGCCAGCATAAAATCATGTATGCAACCGTGGTCGCATACTCTCATTTATGCAATCAACAACACAACACAGATATAGAGATATGAAAAGGCCAAATGAATGACGTTTATTGTGGGGATTAAGGATAAGCCCACTTTCAAAGAAATGTAAAACAAAGAAATGTGGGCTCCACAACCCAACGCCAGGCTGACTACGCCCCATGCGAGCCTCCTGGACGTCGGGTTCAATAGAGCCCACATTTCACCACAAAGCAGTAGCAGTATTCCTAGAACAAATAAAAGAAACAATGGCATTACTATTGTCATAGAACACCCTTAAACCAAATAGCATAATGCCCTACATGCTATCACGCAGTCTATGAATACAACTACCTGCTTAAAAATATACTAGCTCTAACTGGAATAACTACAAAGGTGGGGCCAATTCGCTACACGAACAGTTCTAAAATCCAAGGTGGAAGGTAAGCGAGCTGCGTCCCCGCATTAAAACCCGTGAACACTTCTGGGAAAGCCAAAACTCCCATGTTCACTATCGCAATCAAAAATTGGGAAAGCTTTGAGACATGAACACCCCACTTCCACCAAAGATGTACAATTGCTACTAACAAGTAAACACACAACAGGAGAAAGATGGGGAGAGGGTGGGACAAATTTTCAAGCGCATCCACTCCGTATGCTTTCACAAAGCGAAGTGGCTAGTCCAAGTTTGAAATCTGTAGCGTCGCACAGCTGGTGCGCGCTGATTGGTTCAAAACATGGAGGCAGGCAAAGTGGGTCACAGAGTGCTTCACCCAGCTCTGCAGGATTAGCATAATAGAATAAATTGGCATTGGACAATTCATTAATTGTATGTGGTGTTGCTCGCATAAAAACCTGTATGCAACCTTGGCTGTGCCAATGTCGCATACTCTCATTTATGCAATCAACAACACAACACAGATATAGAGATATGAAAAGGCCAAATGAATGACGTTTATTGTGGGGATTAAGGATAAGCCCACTTTCAAAGAAATGTAAAACAAAGAAATGTGGGCTCCACAACCCAACGCCAGGCTGACTACGCCCCATGCGAGCCTCCTGGACGTCGGGTTCAATAGAGCCCACATTTCACCACAAAGCAGTAGCAGTATTCCTAGAACAAATAAAAGAAACAATGGCATTACTATTGTCATAGAACACCCTTAAACCAAATAGCATAATGCCCTACATGCTATCACGCAGTCTATGAATACAACTACCTGCTTAAAAATATACTAGCTCTAACTGGAATAACTACAAAGGTGGGGCCACGCAAGCCAGGTGTAAGGATATGAAAAGGCCAAATAAATGACGTTTATTAAGATTATGCCTAATGGCATATTATTCCGATTAAAAGCATGAAGTGTGGACCCTGTAACATGCGCCAAGCATGTGGCTGAGCCTCATACAAAGCCGCCTGGACACCATGCTCCCAGAGTCCACACTTCGACATAGCAATACAGTACATGTAGTAATATTCCTACAACACAAGACAATTCATGGCATCATCACCAGCACATTAAAACATTAACCCAATACCGACAATATTCGACACAAACCCATTTGCATATACTGCATCACTGGACTACACTACTTGCTAAAATTCCTACTCTATATATTTTTGTAACCTAAAAGGTGGGGCCATAACGCCACCGTTCACCGAAACCTATATATATATATTGCAACAGTTTGTATTGTTTAAGTTGAAATTTTTTTTTTTATAGTCTTTGTGAAAACGATGTGAGTGCTCCAGAAGCTGGCCAAGCTCTCATTGACAGTATTTCCCGTATGACGTCATTGAAGAACTTGCAGTAAGTAGTTATGCACCCATTTCGTCATTAATTGGTGCTGCAGAATCCAAGTTGAATGTGGGCATTTGTAAGCAATGTTCATAAAAGAAGTTTAAACCTGAGTGCAAATGAAATAATACATTTGCATTTCCTGCTTATTTTTCATTAAACATGCTGATTGAAACAGCTGTCTTCCACAAATTAAAACTACCAATTAGATATACGATTGTAAATTGATGAATAACCTTAATAAAATAAGCAACACAAGTCCAAAATAACTTAATGAGAATTGAATAATGACTACTTAATTTATTAACTATGGTCTTCTTAGTTAGAAATCAGCTATTTTGCAACATAATGATGGTCAAGTCTCCTTGTTATGTGGATGTCTTACAAGCAGTCTTGTCTAATTGTTAATTGTATCAATATTATTTTAAAATCATTACTAGACTACATTTATTCATATCACGGCAACATGTCTTGAATATTGTACATGGAACATTGTTCTGGAGGACACGGTCAGTGTTACTAGACTACATTTATTCATATCACGGCAACATGTCTTGAATATTGTACATGGAACATTGTTCTGGAGGACACGGTCAGTGTTACTAGACTACATTTATTCATATCACGGCAACATGTCTTGAATATTGTACATGGAACATTGTTCTGGAGGACACGGTTAGTGTTACTAGACTACATTTATTCATATCACGGCAACATGTCTTGAATATTGTACATGGAACATTGTTCTGGAGGACACGGTCAGTGTTACTAGACTACATTTATTCATATCACGGCAACATGTCTTGAATATTGTACATGGAACATTGTTCTGGAGGACACGGTCAGTGTTACTAGACTACATTTATTCATATCACGGCAACATGTCTTGAATATTGTACATGGAACATTGTTCTGGAGGACACCGTCAGTGTTTTGCGTAGTGTTGAGCAAGATATTTTGCAAGGAGTTTATTCTGTGGGTCATAGTCTAAGGGCTAATGTAATTGGGGATGTTGGTAGGTAGTATAACATTGTCATCAATAATTTTTCTTGTGTCTGATTCTACTAAGTGGCAGACATGATTCTGTTCAGCAGCTCACTTTAACACAGTGCGAATAGGGAACGATTCCGTCACAGCCATTTCGATTCTAGTAAACCGTTGATTCTGTTATCCGTGATTCTGTTAAGCAGAGTTCACTGTATAAATAGTTTGAGGCCTAAAATCGAACTTTGGGGTACACCACATGAAATAATGCACACATCAGACTTACATTCGTCAATAGATACACATTGTTTTCTAGAACAGTTTTTAACCACTCGAATGCCATTCCACGGGTAACAAGAAATTCCTTTTTTCATACATAATAGCTGACGATTTACCATTTCAAATGCTCTTTTGCATCCAATGGTTTGATTATTACAACAATTAAATTCAAAGTCACACATGTTGTTTGTTTGAAAATTGCCTCTACGTTAATTTGCAGGACTTATATTTCATTTTAAAATGACAACAGTGATCAGTGGAGTAAATTTATATACAGTCTGCTTACTTTAATGTATTTCATCGTAAAGCATACACCAATGTCTGTACGATGTGTCTTTGCAGGTTGCAACAGTGTAGAATTGGGACTCAAGGCATGCTCTCTGTGGCACGTGCTCTGCAGCAGTGCCCGAAAGTGGAAGAACTTCTGTGAGTTTTTGTTGTATATATTCAGGACAGTATTACACTCTGCTAAGCGGTGCTAGCTCACTACTGAGCAGTGAGTTAGCACATCCTATACAGTATAATCATTTTGTATACAAGTATACTGTTAGACGAGTGAGATTGATTTGATGTTGCTGATACTTTTTCATTTGTGTAGCTGTTATGATTTTAATACTAATCAGTCTCAAACCAAAGCTTGTTTTGGTAGAATCCCCTGCTAATGGATGCTGTCATATTCTGTTTCAATCGGTTATGTAACAGTACATAATTTGTTGGATCATGATGTTTATAGTTGCTTTTGTGTTGATCTGTGTTGTATTAATTTGTACCGTTTCAAGGCAATTACAGGTGTCGAAGTGTTCACTGTTCTACTCTCTGATTGTATAGTTGGTGGTGTGTTGCTATGACATATATATATATATATATATATATATATATATATATATATATATATATATATATATATATATATATATATATATATTACAACAGTTTGTATTGTTTAAGTTGATAAAACATTTTTCAGACTTTGTGAAAACGATCTGAGTGCTCCAGAAGCTGGCCAAGCTCTCAGTGACAGTATTTCCCGTATGACGTCATTGAAGAAGTTGCTGTAAGTAGTTATCCACCCATTTCGTCATTAATTGGTGCTGCAGAATCCAAGTTGAATGTGGGCATTTGCTAGCAATGTTCATAAAAGGAGTTTAAACCTGAGTGCAAATGAAATAATACATTTGCATTTCCTGCTTATTTTTCATTAAACATGCTGATTGAAACAGCTGTCTTCCACAAATTAAAACTACCAATTAGATATACGGTTGTAAATTGATGAATAACCTTAATAAAATAAGCAACACAAGTCCAAAGTAACTTAATGAGAATTGAATAATGACTACTTAATTTATTAACTATGGTCTTCTTAGTTAGAAATCAGCTATTTTGCAACATATTGATGGTCAAGTCTCCTTGTTATGTGGATGTCTTACAAGCAGTCTTGTCTAATTGTTAATTGTATCAATATTATTTTAAAATCATTACTAGACTACATTTATTCATATCACGGCAACATGTCTTGAATATTGTACATGGAACATTGTTCTGGAGGACACCGTCAGTGTTTTGCGTAGTGTTGAGCAAGATATTTTGCAAGGAGTTTATTCTGTGGGTCATAGTCTAAGGGCTAATGTAATTGGGGATGTTGGTAGGTAGTATAACATTGTCATAAATAATTTTTCTTGTGTCTGATTCTACTAAGTGGCAGACGTGATTCTGTTCAGCAGCTCACTTTAACACAGTGCGAATAGGGAATGATTCCGTCACAGCCATTTTGATTCTAGTAAACCGTTGATTCAGTTATCCACGATTCTGTTAAGCAGAGTTCACTGTATAAATAGCTTGAGACCTAAAATCGAACTTTGGGGTGCACCACATGAAATAATGCACACATCAGACTTACATTCGTCAATAGATACACATTGTTTTCTAGAACAGTTTTTAACCACTCGAATGCCATTCCACGGGTAACAAGAAATTCATTTTTTCATGCATAATTGTTGAAAATTTACCATTTCAAATGTTCTTTTCATCAAATGGTTTGATTATTACAACAATTAAATTCAAAGTCACACATGTTTTTTGTTTGAAAATTGCCTCTACGTTAATTTGCAGGACATATATTTCATTTTAAAATGACAACAGTGATCAGTGGAGTAAATTTATATACAGTCTGCTTACTTTAATGTATTTCATCGTATAGCATACATCAATATTTGTACGATGTGTCTTTGCAGTTTGCAACAGTGTAGAATTGGACCCGAAGGCATGTTCTCTCTGGCACGTGCTCTGCAGCAGTGCCCGAAAGTGGAAGAACTTGCGTGAGTTTTTGTTGTATATATTCAGGACAGTATTACACTCTGCTAAGCGGTGCTAACTCACTACTGAGCAGTGAGTTAGCACATCCTATACAGCATAATCATTTTGTATACGAGTATACTGTTAGACGAGTGAGATTGATTTGATGTTGCTGATACTTTTTCATTTGTGTAGCTCTTATGATTTTAATACTAATCAGTCTCAAACCAAAGCTTGTTTTGGTAGAATTCCCTGGTAATGGATGCTGTCATATTCTGTTTCAATCGGTTATGTAACAGTACATAATTTGTTGGATCATGATGTGTATAGTTGCTTTTGTGTTGATCTGTGTTGTATTAATTTGTACCGTTTGAAGGCAATTACAGGTGTCGAAGTGTTCACTGTTCTACTCTCTGATTGTATAGTTGGTGATGTGTTGGCTATGACATGCCTATATATATATATATATATATATATATATATATATATATATATATATATATATATATATATTAGAACAGTTTGTATTGTTTAAGTTGATAAAACAATTTTCAGACTTTCTGGAAACGATCTGAGTGCTCCCGAAGCTGGCCAAGCTCTCATTGACAGTATTTCCCGTATGACGTCATTGAAGAAGTTGCTGTAAGTAGTTATCCACCCATTTCGTCATTAATTGGTGCTGCAGAATCCAAGTTGAATGTGGGCATTTGCTAGCAATGTTCATAAAAGGAGTTTAAACCTGAGTGCAAATGAAATAATACATTTGCATTTCCTGCTTATTTTTCATTAAACATGCTGATTGAAACAGCTGTCTTCCACAAATTAAAACTACCAATTAGATATACGGTTGTAAATTGATGAATAACCTTAATAAAATAAGCAACACAAGTCCAAAGTAACTTAATGAGAATTGAATAATGACTACTTAATTTATTAACTATGGTCTTCTTAGTTAGAAATCAGCTATTTTGCAACATATTGATGGTCAAGTCTCCTTGTTATGTGGATGTCTTACAAGCAGTCTTGTCTAATTGTTAATTGTATCAATATTATTTTTAAATCATTACTAGACTACATTTATTCATATCACGGCAACATGTCTTGAATATTGTACATGGAACATTGTTCTGGAGGACACCGTCAGTGTTTTGCATAGTGTTGAGCAAGATATTTTACAAGGAGTTTATTCTGTGTGTCATAGTCTAAGGGCTAATGTAATTGGGGATGTTGGTAGGTAGTATAACATTGTCATAAATAATTTTTCTTGTGTCTGATTCTACTAAGTGTCAGACATGATTCTGTTCAGCAGCTCACTTTAACACAGTGCAAGTAGGAAACGATTCCGTCACAGCCATTTCGATTCTAGTAAACCGTTGATTCTGTTATCCGTGATTCTGTTAAGCAGAGTTCACTGTATAAATAGTTTGAGGCCTAAAATCGAACTTTGGGGTACACCACATGAAATAATGCACACATCAGACTTACATTCGTCAATAGATACACATTGTTTTCTAGAACAGTTTTTAACCACTCGAATGCCATTCCACGGGCAACAAGAAATTCCTTTTTTCATACATAATAGCTGAAGATTTACCATTTCAAATGTTCTTTTCATCAAATGGTTTGATTATTACAACAACTAAATTCAAAGTCACACATTTGTTTTGTTTGAAAATAGCCTCTACGTTAACTTGCAGGACATATATTTCATTTTAAAATGACAACAGTGATCAGTGGAGTCAATTTATATACAGTCTGCTTACTTTAACGTATTTCATCGTAAAGTATACATCAATGTTTGTACGATGTGTCTTTGCAGGTTGCAACGGTGTAGAATTGGACCCGAAGCCATGTTCTCTCTGGCACGTGCTCTGCAGCAGTGCCCGAAAGTGGAAGAACTTGCGTGAGTTTTTGTTGTATATATTCAGGACAGCATTACACTCTGCTAAGCGGCGCTATCTCACTACTGAGCACATCCCATACAGCATAATCATTTTGTATACGAGTATACTGTTAGATGAGTGAGATTGATTTGATGTTGTTGATACTTTTTCATTTGTGTAGCTCTTATGATTTTAATACTAATCAGTCTCAAACCAAAGCTTGTTTTGGTAGAATGCCCTGGTAATGGATGCTGTCATATTCTGTTTCAATCGGTTATGTAACACTACATAATTTGTTGCATCATGAAGTGTATAGTTGCTTTTGTGTTGATCTGTGTTGTATTAATTTGTACCGTTTGAAGGCAATTACTGGTGTCGAAGTGTTCACTGTTCTAATCTCTGATTGTATAGTTGGTGGTGTGTTGCCTATATATATATATATATATATATATATATATATATATATATATATATATATATATATATATATATATATGTATGTATTAGAACAGTTTGTATTGTTTAAGTTGATAAAACATTTTTCAGACTTTCTGGAAACGATCTGAGTGCTCCCGAAGCTGGCCAAGCTCTCAGTGACAGTATTTTCTGTATGACGTCATTGCAGAAGTTGTTGTAAGTAGTTATCCACCCATTTCGTCATTAATTGGTGCTGCAGAATCCAAGTTGAATGTGGGCATTTGCTAGCAATTTTCATAAAAGGAGTTTAAACCTGAGTGCAAATGAAATAATACATTTGCATTTCCTGCTTATTTTTCATTAAACATGCTAATTGAAACAGCTGTCTTCCACAAATTAAAACTACCAATTACATATACGGTTGTAAATTGATGAATAACCTTAATGACATAAGCAACGCAAGTCCAAAGTAACTTAATGAGAATTGAATAATGACTACTTAATTTATTAACTATGGTCTACTTAGTTAGAAATCAGCTATTTTGCAACATATTGATGGTCAAGTCTCCTTGTTATGTGGATGTCTTACAAGCAGTCTTGTCTAATTGTTAATTGTATCAATATTATTTTTAAATCATTACTAGACTACATTTATTCATATCACGGCAACATGTCTTGAATATTGTACATGGAACATTGTTTTGGAGGACACGGTCAGTGTTACTAGACTACATTTATTCATATCACGGCAACATGTCTTGAATATTGTACATGGAACATTGTTCTTGAGGACACCGTCAGTGTTTTGCGTAGTGTTGAGCAAGATATTTTGCAAGGAGTTTATTCTGTGGGTCATAGTCTAAGGGCTAATGTAATTGGGGATGTTGGTAGGTAGTATAACGTTGTCATAAATAATTTTTCTTGTGTCTGATTCTACTAAGTGGCAGACGTGATTCTGTTCAGCAGCTCACTTTAACACAGTGCGAATAGGGAATGATTCCGTCACAGCCATTTCGATTCTAGTAAACCGTTGATTCTGTTATCCGTGATTCTGTTAAGCAGAGTTCACTGTATAAATAGTTTGAGGCCTAAAATCGAACTTTGGGGTACACCACATGAAATAATGCACACATCAGACTTACATTCGTCAATAGATACACATTGTTTTCTAGAACAGTTTTTAACCACTCGAATGCCATTCCACGGGTAACAAGAAATTCCTTTTTTCATACATAATAGCTGAAGATTTACCATTTCAAATGTTCTTTTCATCAAATGGTTTGATTATTACAACAATTAAATTCAAAGTCACACATGTTTTTTGTTTGAAAATTGCCTCTACGTTAATTTGCAGGACATATATTTCATTTTAAAATGACAACAGTGATCAGTGGAGTAAATTTATATACAGTCTGCTTACTTTAATGTGTTTCATCGTATAGCATACATCAATGTCTGTACGATGTGTCTTTGCAGTTTGCAACAGTGTGGAATTGGAACTCAAGGCATGCTCTCTGTGGCACGTGCTCTGCAGCAGTGCCCGAAAGTGGAAGAACTTGTGTGAGTTTTTGTTGTATATATTCAGGACAGTATTACACTCTGCTAAGCGGTGCTAACTCACTACTGAGCAGTGAGTTAGCACATCCTATACAGCATAATCATTTTGTATACGAGTATACTGTTAGACGAGTGAGATTGATTTGATGTTGCTGATACTTTTTCATTTGTGTAGCTCTTATGATTTTAATACTAATCAGTCTCAAACCAAAGCTTGTTTTGGTAGAATTCCCTGGTAATGGATGCTGTCATATTCTGTTTCAATCGGTTATGTAAGAGTACATAATTTGTTGGATCATGATGTGTATAGTTGCTTTTGTGTTGATCTGTGTTGTATTAATTTGTACCGTTTGAAGGCAATTACAGGTGTCGAAGTGTTCACTGTTCTACTCTCTGTTTGTATAGTTGGTGGTGTGTTGGCTATGACATGCCTATATATATATATATATATATATATATATATATATATATATATATATATATATATATATATATATATATATATATATATATATATATATATATTTACAACAGTTTGTATTGTTTAAGTTGATAAAACATTTTTCAGACTTTGTGAAAACGATCTGAGTGCTCCAGAAGCTGGCCAAGCTCTCATTGACAGTATTTCCGTATGACGTCATTGAAGAAGTTGCTGTAAGTAGTTATCCACCCATTTCGTCATTAATTGGTGCTGCAGAATCCAAGTTGAATGTGGGCATTTGCTAGCAATTTTCATAAAAGGAGTTTAAACCTGAGTGCAAATGAAATAATACATTTGCATTTCCTGCTTATTTTTCATTAAACATGCTATTTGAAAGAGCTGTCTTCCACAAATTAAAACTACCAATTAGATATACGGTTGTAAATTGATGAATAACCTTAATGAAATAAGCAACACAAGTCCAAAGTAACTTAATGAGAATTGAATAATGACTACTTAATTTATTAACTATGGTCTACTTAGTTAGAAATCGAATAACCTTAATAAAATAAGCAACACAAGTCCAAAGTAACTTAATGAGAATTGAATAATTGACTACTTAATTTATTAACTATGGTCTTCTTAGTTAGAAATCAGCTATTTTGCAACATATTGATGGTCAAGTCTCCTTGTTATGTGGATGTCTTACAAATTGTTAATTGTATCAATATTATTTTAAAATCATTACTAGACTACATTTATTCATATCACGGCAACATGTCTTGAATATTGTACATGGAACATTGTTCTGGAGGACACGGTCAGTGTTACTAGACTACATTTATTCATATCACGGCAACATGTCTTGAATATTGTACATGGAACATTCTTCTGGAGGACACCGTCAAGTGTTTTGCGTAGTGTTGAGCAAGATATTTTGCATGGAGTTTATTCTGTGTGTCATAGTCTAAGGGCTAATGTAATTGGGTATGTTGGTAGGTAGTATAAAATTGTCATAAATAATTTTTCTTGTGTCTGATTCTACTAAGTGGCAGACATGATTCTGTTCAGCAGCTCACTTTAACACAGTGCAAATAGGGAACGATTCCGTCACAGCCATTTCGATTCTAGTAAACCGTTGATTCTGTTATCCGTGATTCTGTTAAGCAGAGTTCACTGTATAAATAGTTTGAGGCCTAAAATCGAACTTTGGGGTACACCACATGAAATAATGCACACATCAGACTTACATTCGTCAATAGATACACATTGTTTTCTAGAACAGTTTTTAACCACTCGAATGCCATTCCACGGGTAACAAGAAATTCCTTTTTTCATACATAATAGCTGACGATTTACCATTTCAAATGCTCTTTTGCATCCAATGGTTTGATTATTACAATTAAATTCATAGTCACACATGTTGTTTGAAAATTGCCTCTACGTTAATTTGCAGGACTTATATTTCATTTTAAAATGACAACAGTGATCAGTGGAGTAAATTTATATACAGTCTGCTTACTTTAATGTATTTCATCGTATAGCATACATCAATGTTTGTATTATGTGTCTTTGCAGTTTGCAACAGTGTAGAATTGGACCCGAAGGCATGTTCTCTCTGGCACGTGCTCTGCAGCAGTGCCCGAAAGTGGAAGAACTTGCGTGAGTTTTTGTTGTATATATTCAGGACAGTATTACACTCTGCTAAGCGGTGCTAACTCACTACTGAGCAGTGAGTTAGCACATCCTATACAGCATAATCATTTTGTATACGAGTATACTGTTAGACGAGTGAGATTGATTTGATGTTGCTGATACTTTTTCATTTGTGTAGCTCTTATGATTTTAATACTAATCAGTCTCAAACCAAAGCTTGTTTTGGTAGAATCCCCTGCTAATGGATGCTGTCATATTCTGTTTCAATCGGTTATGTAACTACATAATTTGTTGGATCATGATGTGTATAGTTGCTTTTGTGTTGATCTGTATTGTATTAATTTGTACCGTTTGAAGGCAATTACAGGTGTCGAAGTGTTCCCTGTTCTACTCTCTGATTGTATAGTTGGTGGTGTGTTGGCTATAACATGCCTATATATATATTATAACAGTTTGTATTGTTTAAGTTGATAAAACAATTTTCAGACTTTCTGGAAACGATCTGAGTGCTCCCGAAGCTGGCCAAGATCTCAGTGACAGTATTTCCTGTATGACGTCATTGCAGAAGTTGTCGTAAGTAGTTGTCCACCCATTTCGTCATTAATTGGTGCTGCAGAATCCAAGTTGAATATGGGCATTTGCTAGCAATTTTCATAAAAGGAGTTTAAACCTGAGTGCAAATGAAATAATACATTTGCATTTCCTGCTTATTTTTCATTAAACATGCTGATTGAAACAGCTGTCTTCCACAAATTAAAACTACCAATTAGATATACGGTTGTAAATTGATGAATAACCTTAATGAAATAAGCAACACAAGTCCAAAGTAACTTAATGAGAATTGAATAATGACTACTTAATTTATTAACTATGGTCTACTTAGTTAGAAATCAGCTATTTTGCAACATATTGATGGTCAAGTCTCCTTGTTATGTGGATGTCTTACAAGCAGTCTTGTCTAATTGTTAATTGTATCAATATTATTTTTAAATCATTACTAGACTACATTTATTCATATCACGGCAACATGTCTTGAATATTGTACATGGAACATTGTTCTGGAGGACACCGTCAGTGTTTTGCGTAGTGTTGAGCAAGATATTTTGCAAGGAGTTTATTCTGTGTGTCATAGTCTAAGGGCTAATGTAATTGGGGATGTTGGTAGGTAGTATAACATTGTCATAAATAATTTTTCTTGTGTCTGATTCTACTAAGTGGCAGACATGATTCTGTTCAGCAGCTCACTTTAACACAGTGCAAATAGGAAACGATTCCGTCACAGCCATTTCGATTCTAGTAAACCGTTGATTCTGTTATCCGTGATTCTGTTAAGCAGAGTTCACTGTATAAATAGTTTGAGGCCTAAAATCGAACTTTGGGGTACACCACATGAAATAATGCACACATCAGACTTACATTCGTCAATAGATACACATTGTTTTCTAGAACAGTTTTTAACCACTCGAATGCCATTCCACGGGTAACAAGAAATTCCTTTTTTCATACATAATAGCTGAAGATTTACCATTTCAAATGTTCTTTTCATCAAATGGTTTGATTATTACAACAATTAAATTCAAAGTCACACATGTTTTTTGTTTGAAAATTGCCTCTACGTTAATTTGCAGGACATATATTTCATTTTAAAATGACAACAGTGATCAGTGGAGTAAATTTATATACAGTCTGCTTACTTTAATGTATTTCATCGTATAGCATACATCAATGTTTGTACGATGTGTCTTTGCAGTTTGCAACAGTGT
>BSQZ01000125.1:955000-1014103 GCA_033239005.1 Lamellibrachia satsuma | reverse complement strand
GGCAATTGTGCGTAATAACTGCAAATAGTAATTATATTGTAGTAGTAATTAGATTGTGTGTAATAGTGGGGGACATTTCGAATGAACCCCTGAACGCTAGGCGCTCGAGATACAAAACGTCTATTAGGAGTGACATACCATACCCACTCTAGGTCGATTAGTAGGATAACAATACTTATGTAGAGGTCGTTTGTACTTCACTTTCATTGTTGGATGGAGTGTGACGACACAGACCTGGCTGTAGTACAAATATCCGTCCTGCTGCGTTTATATCTAATTAGATTTCATATGACTAGAAAAACAGTGTCGAGTGCTTCGTCGGATGACACGAATGCATTTAGAGATTGCTCTGTCTCGGTGCATTGTTCAAGGGAATACAATATAAAGACAATGCAATATTACATCGTAAGTATCACATTACATTTTATAAAGCTGTATATTATTGGCGTTACGACAAAAGTCTGCAAACACAGTTGCTTTAGATAATGGAACTGGAATTATCGCAGTTGTCAGTACATTGATTATAAACCTATATACCAACATATCCGTTCTTTTTGTAAGTAGTCGATTTGAAAAAAAACTTCCAGAACGGAATCATCTAAAATATACGAAGAAGTGAAAATATCAATGTATAGTGTGTGCGTGTGTGTGCGTGCGTGTGTGCATGCGTGTGTGATAGTGCGGGTGCGTGAGAAAGAGAGAGAGAGAGAGAGAGAGAGAGAGAGAGAAACGGGAGTATGGAGCGATGTTGACTAATTCTATTTTGTAAACTAATATTTTATTTAACGTTAATATATACATAAGTATGCGTGATCGTGCGTGCGTGCGTGCGTGCGCACGTGTGTGTGTGTCAGCCCGTTCGGAACGTTGTCCACAGTGGGAATTAAAAGGAAGAAAACCATGCGGTTGAATTCTGTTACAACCGTCACGACTGTTACAACCGTCACGAGTGTCCACACGACCCAGTATGTTGCAGACACTTGTCCTGTGCGCCCTGCTGTTGGGCGCCCAGTTCTGCTCCTGCGACAAAGTGTCACCGGAGCACGCCCAGTGCAATCGAGTCTGCTTGAGGAAGTTCCAGGGTTGCTTTAGTTGTTACTTTGACAAGCATGGACTTCAACACGACGAATGTCATCAGGAAGTGAACAAATGCCTCAACAGATGCACGAAGTGGTTCGTTAAAGAAAAGAAATTAAAGTGGGGTGGGATAGAGGTGCCAACTAAATCGTAGGGCACGGCTGCCGATGAAGTCGTAGGATGCGGGTGTCATAAAAGTCGTATGGCGCAGACGCCGATCAAGTGTTAGGCAACGGGCGACAATAATGTATTTACCTGCCGATGCATGGAATGTCGCATTATAAATCGTGCTGTCATAGTTTGTGGAGTGGTGACGTCGAACGCTATAGTTGACGGATGGAGTCCAGTAGCATCGGTAACATTAACACCGAACATCAGAAGGCATTGATTGACAATCCACATTGTTTAATATCGCAACATTGAGAATTCGCTCTCATTCCGATATTAATTCTAGTTTATTATCTATTCATATTTCTCGCATTTACGAAATGTAAATTTATGTTTATGTTGTATTGAAAAGTTCAATTAGGGCCAACTTCCATTATTTACTAACAAGACACTATACCTTCATTCTTGCTGTGAACAGGAACATGTTACGTTGATATTGGGGAAAAGTACTTAAAAAATAATGTACTTCTGCTCTATATCTTTCATTATAAAATTTTTTATAACTTACTTTGAAATAATTGTATGTAGTAAATTACTATTTTGATTTGGAAATAAAGAATACAAATTTGTTTTATTTAAAATACGTCTTTTCCTACAACTGTTTGACCCTGGTCACGTGAAACTGGTGAAATACGTGGCCACAGAGAACGTAATTGACTTCATCAAATTAGCATCACTAACAAAGCTACCCATCCTTCGGGCAGAATGCCCAACACAACAGAACGTGTAGATGCCGCGAGGCTGTCGGTTCACGTGTCACAGCACAATCTCAGCGAGTCGTACCAGTCAGCTTACAAGCCCAATCACAGTGTCGAGACGGCCCTAGATATTCAATGGGAAGCTATACTTGCCCCCAGTGGGTCTCGCATTTGTGTAACTGGTAGACTATCAGGTTTTTATGTTTGTAACTGACTTTGCAACTAACATCGAATCTTACTTACCCACATATTGCTCCATGTATCGCAAAACCAAACGGCTTCAATGTGTCGTAGCCACTAATGTGCTCTAGGTAGTTGGGTCGCTTGCTGTAGTACTGACGCCTTGAAAATCGATGCAGCCTTCGTTCAGCTACTCTCTCAGGGTCCATAATTTGCAACATTGCAATTACGGTATCCCTGTGTATGAAATAAAGACATGTACATCATTTCACACTTTGATAGCAGTAGATAGTATGTGATACCGTGAGTATACATTTGATAATAAAACAATCTTTACAAAAGACTTGCCTGTACTACAGTTCTAAATATTAGCATTATGCTGCAAAACTGCATTGAACGTTGATACGTATATATATATATATATATATATATATATATATATATATATATATATATATATATATATATATATATATATATATATATATATATATATATATATATATATATATATATATATATATATATATATATATATATATATATATATATATATATATATATATATATATATGCCCCCATTAATATAACAATATATATTACAAATTAGTTTTTGTCACATAGGTAACAGAAGCAATTTGTTAAAATATGTGAATGATGCATTGGACACACCTTGGCTCTCTCAAGCCGTGGAGGTTGCGTAGTCGCACTGTCATGCTCCTGTAGCCCAGACAGCGGCAATTTCCCTCCGACTCGTGCTACAAAAAAATTTTATGTACAAAAGATTATTTTATATTGTGTTGCAAATTAAAACAACCACACATATTAACAACATGGCACCTGATACCAAGTGAGTTTAGATAACATGACACCTGATACCACGTGAGTTTAGATAACGTGTTCACTCATTAATACATAAAAGTGATATGTATAGTTGGTGTTGTTCTCACAAGTTCTGACATCCACAACGGAGAACACGTTCTAGCGCCCAACATCGATGTAACAGGTTTGTAAAATGCTGATGCAATATTGCAGCAGGAGGAAAATACACTAAACGAGATAACTATTCCACACTCAATCACACTCAACGAGATAACTATTCCATTGTGTACTGGTATATATTGATGACACATTTGACATTTTCTTAAATGATTCAAGTTGTTATTACAGCAGGCCTATACACGTTTATATGCCTATTTCACGGCATACCATGTCAATTTAACTTTCCACAGTATGCACATTTAGCACAGCTTAAAACGTTTTTAAATCTACTTGATTCACGCAATTTCGTCTGCCTTTTTGTATTAGATAAATTATATTGCCAATAATTCCAGTTACAATGAATGCTGTAAACGATTGGAAAATAATATTGATACAAACTTGAAATTACCTGTATCGCAGTTGTAACCGTAGCGTAGTCAATGATTTGTCTGCGCCTTAAGCCAAGTCTTTGCAGCAGGCGTTTTAACGTTTGTACACTGCACACATGTAATGCGGTTATTTATATATATATATATATATATATATATATATATATATATATATATATATATATATATATATATATATATATATATATATATATATATATATATATATAAACATCTGACATTTAAACTTCGTCTAAGCATTGTTCAATCAAGCCAACATTTAGCGGAACTATTGTCTCATCATATATAACGATTTTATGGGATAAGACCATACGATTTCCTAAATTAATTTATACTAAATGCTTAATGAAACAATTGTCAAAAACATATACATGCGATGCACTACAACATTCAGGACACAGATTCAAGAACATAATACACACCCTTTATATGTAACGAATGAAAATGTAAAGTGGATAAATACGATTGAGTAATAAGCTACAATTGTTAATGTAAACATTTTAACAAGATTTAATTACTAATTTGCTCAACAATTTCCTGAAGCAGTTTTGGTGGTTTCCCATCAACTCCAGGTGATTTATTATCTTTCACCTTCTTAATTTTGTTTGCTATCATTACAGGAGTTACAAATAACTGCCCTAAATGTTCTGATTTATTTTACCTCAAATTTAGTAAATGGAACTGGAAGTGAGCTGATATCTTCTGTGGTAAATACTGAGCTGAAATACTCATTCAGGAACTCTGCCATCTGAAATGATATTTCCCCTGTTGTTTTCCAGTGGTCCGACCTTATCTCGAACGTTCTGTTTACTCCTTACATAAGCATAGAAACTGTTGCTGTAATTTTTTATATTACCTGCCAATTTTTGTTCAAAGGTTCTTTTAGATTTTCTAATTTCAGTTGTAGCTAGGTTAAGTGCCTCTTTGTAATTTGCATAATCTTCATCCTTTCTGGTACGCCTATAAACCCTCCACATAGTTTGCTTAAACATTAATAGCTTCTTTTGACAAGTGTTTCTCTCTAGACCGTTTTCCTTGTTTTTTTTTCAAGGGAACAAATTTATCGATGATACTCTCAATTTCATATTTTATAATATTCCAACATTCAATTGCGGTCTTATTCATCAGCATGTTTTTCCAATCTAGCTTTGCTAAGTATTTTCTCATATCTTTACCTTAACTTTGTGGAAGTTTCTCCTATACGTTTTTTTATTTCTACTTTCTGATTTTACATTGATGTCAAAATGTATTTGATTGTGGTCACTGTTGCCAAATGGTTCTTGTATTTTTTACATTTTCCACTACTTCTTTTTGTGATGATAAAACTATATCTAATACATTTTCTTCCCTGGTTGGTTCTAGCACGTGCCTTAAGCCAAGTCTTTGCAGCAGGCGTTTTAACGTTTGCACACTGCACACATGTAATGCGGTTATATATATATATATATATATATATATATATATATATATATATATATATATATATATATATATATATATATATATATATATATATATATATATATATATATATATATATATATATATATATATATATATATATATATATATATATATATATATATATATATTATATATATATATATATATCAGCTCACCCCTGTATTATCTGGAGATTTCCATTGTATGTGTCCATGGTTAAAATCTCCCATTATGATACATTCCCCTTTACTTACTTCCTTAATAGCATTTTCATAATCCAATAGTTAATTTTGAATTTCCTGAAACAATTTTGCACCAAACAGCTTCATCGTAATCTGCTTCGCTTTCTAATTTTATTTTATAAGCCTGAATAGATTCTTTAACATATAAAATAACTCCCCCTCCCCTTCTTCATATTCGATCTCTCCTAAACATTACGTATCCTGTCAATCCTAATTCAGCATCTGTAATGTCTGTGTTGACCCATGATTCGGTTATACCAATTATGTGAGGGTCAATATCTTATATCATAATGTTTAATTATTTTTTCTTATTTACTATACTCCTAGCATTTAAACACACGCATCTATAACCTGCTTCAGACATGTTTTTCGGACATTTTGTTATTGGTTTATCTGTACTAGTGGTCTCTTGTCCTGCTTGAGGCATCTCTAAGTAACCCTCTGCGCTTCTAGTTTAAATAGTGTTTACTACCAAAAATATTTGTTATGCTACCCATGCCACTGTCTACTGCTGCTAGTCCATCCGCAAATACTGCTGCCCCCTTTCCACTTAGATGCATTTTATTAAATGACATTTTAGGCACGAGTTAATGTTGGACTTTGAATATTGTATTTCAATGTTTATAAAGAACACACCTGATATATATTCCACTGCGACCGAGTATTGCACATATTTCAACATTCGTGTAGCCTGCCGCAAAACACTGCCTGACTAAACCGTCATCTGAAACGGAACATATGCGGCTTCTGTTAGACGCATGCACATGACAAAAATACGAGGCATATTTGCAGCAATTGGCTGTGTTTGACCTCGCAGTGATGCTGTCTCTTAGTACGTACATTCAACTTAATTTGCCCCTTCGTCTAGTTGACTAGGCATGGTCAAATGTTCTTCAAAAATACAAATGGCTACCTATATCTCGGTTTTGGCATACGCATGCGCACTACGGCATCACTCCATAGCATCTTGCATCGCATCACGCATCGCTCCATCGCATCTTGCATCGCATCACGCATCGCTCCATCGCATCGTGTATCGCATCACGCATCGCTCCATCGCATCTTGCATAACATCACGCATCGCTCCATCGCATCTTGTATCGCATCACGCATCGCTCCATCGCATCTTGCATCGCATCACGCATCGCTCCATCGCATCTTGTATCGCATCACGCATCGCTCCATCGCATCTTGCATAACATCACGCATCGCTCCATCGCATCTTGTATCGCATCACGCATCGCTCCATCGCATCTTGCATCGCATCACGCATCGCATCGTGTTTTGAAATAATCCAAGCCAAAGGCCCAGATGGCAAGTGGACAAGGAAGCCATTGGCTTATCGAGAGTCCAACAATGTTCACCTACTTATAACCCGCCCTCCTGATATATGTGTCAACCTTGTTTTTAAACATATTCACGCTGCTAGCAGTTACACAATCTGTAGACAATTTGTTCCATTCATTTATTGTCCTCTGTGAGAACGAGTGCTTCCTGATGTCCAATCTACATTGATCCTTTACTAACTTTACCTCATGTCTTCTAGTTCTGCTATCCTTCTTGAGTGAGAAAAACATATTTCTATCAATATTTTCATACCCATTCAATATCTTAAAAACTTCAATCTGATCTCCTCTTAACCTCCTTGTCTCTAGAGTTGTTAAACCACATTCTTTCAGGCGTTCTTCATAACTAAGGTCTCTAAGTTCTGGAATCATTTTAGTTGCTCTCCTTTGTATGCGTTCAAGCGTATCTATATCCTTCTTACGATATGGTCTCCATGCTTGTATACAGTATTCTAAATGAGGTCTAACTATTGCTTTATAAAGAGGTATAATTAACTTTTTTCCCTTGTATGTTATGCTTCTTCTAATCAATCCAAGAATTTGATTACCCTTTGAAGCTGCAATACCACACTGCTCTGAAACTTTCATATCAGCGCTTATTGTAACTCCTAAGTCCTTTTCTTTTACAGTAGTACCCAGAACAGTATCTCCCATTTTATAGTTTACATTCAAGTTCCCATGTCCTGTATGTAGGCATTTACATTTCCCAAAATTGAATAGCATCTGCCATTTCTCAGACCATTTCACTAATCTGTCTAGATCGTTTTGTAAATGTTGTTTATCACCATCAGTATTAACCTTTCTAAACAGTTTTGTGTCATCTGCAAATTTCAGTACGTTACTTGTTATACTGTCGTCCAAGTCATTGATATAAATTAATAATAATATAGGTCCTAATACTGATCCTTGAGGTACCCCACTCAAAACCGATTTCCAATTTGAAACTTCTCCATCTACTACAACTCGTTGTCTTCTGTCAGTCAGCCATTGTTCTATCCAGTCAGTTATGCTATCCCCGAACCAATGGGCTTTTAATTTAAGTAGCAATCTTTGATGTGGCACTTTGTCAAAAGCTTTTTGAAAATCTATGTAGATAATATCTACTGGCGATCCCACGTCTATCCACTTAGTGATTTCTTCCAAAAATATAACATATTTGTTAAGCATGACCTCGCTTTAAGGAAACCATGTTGAGATGAATTTAATAATTTATGCTTAACGAGGAAGTCCACCATATGGTCTTTAATTAACCTTTCTAATAATTTACAAATCACTGACGTTAAACTCACTGGTCTGTAATTCTCTGACTTATTTCTCGAACCCTTTTTAAATAATGGTATGATGTTCGCTTCTTTCCATTCAAACGGAACAACTCCCTCTTTTAATGACAAGTTGAATACTCTTGCAAGTGGTATACTGATTTGATCTACTGTTTCCATTAGTAATTTTGGAGGAATCCCATCCACTCCCGGTGATTTGTTATCCTTCATTGCCTTTATTTTCTTAGCTACCAATTCTGGAGTTACAACTAACGGTCCTAAATATTCAGATTTAGCCCCCTGAAATTTAGCATCAGCAACTGGTAATGAACTAATATCTTCTTTGGTAAACACTGAACTGAAGTAACCATTTAGGTCTTCCGCCATTAAAAACCCCTGTGATATATTTCCAGCACTGTCTTCTAGAGGTCCAACCTTGTCTTGTACGTTTTGTTTACTCCTGACATATGCATAAAAACTCTTGCTGTCATTTTTTATGTTACATGCCAGTTTTTGCTCATAGCTTCTTTTAGATTGTCTGATTTCAGTTGTAGCTGCATTAAGTGCCTCTTTGTATTTTGCATAGTCTTCTTCCTTTCTGGTACGCCTATAAACCCTCCACATAGTTTGTTTTAGCATTATTTTTCTAATAGCCTCTTTTGACAAGTGTTTCTTTCTACACCGTTTTCCTTGTTTTCGGAAGGGAACAAATTTATCGATGATACTCTCAATTTCATATTTTAGAATATTCCAACATTCAATTGCGGTCTTATTCATCAGCATGTTATTCCAATCTAGCTGTGCTAAATATTTTCTCATATCTTTGTAGTTACCTTTGTGGAAGTTTCTCTTGTACGTTTTTTATTTTTACTTTCTGATTTTACATTGATGTCAAAATGTATTTGATTATGGTCACTATTACCCAATGGTTCAAATATTTTTACATTGTCCACTAATTCTTTTTGTGATGACAAAACTATATCTAATACATTTTCTCCCCTGGTTGGTTCTAGTACGTGCTGAGTAAGAAAGCTATCCTGGATTAAACATAGAAATTGTTGATCCTCAATCCCTGTGCTCTCTAGAGAATTCCATTGTATGTGTCCATGGTTAAAATCTCCCATTATGATACATTCCCCTTTACTAACTTCCTTTATAGCGTTTTTTATTTTTGTGTTGTCCTCTTCGTTTATGTTTGGACTTCGGTAAACTAATCCAATAGTTAATTTTGAATTTCCTGAAACAATTTTGCACCAAACAGCTTCATCGCAATCTGCTTCCCTTTCTAGTTTTATTTTATAAGCCTGAATAGATTCTTTAACATATAAAATAACTCCCCCGCCCCTTCTTCCTATTCAATCTTTCCTAAACATTACGTATCCTGTCAGTCCTAATTCAGCATCTGTTATATCTATGTTGGCCCATGATTCAGTTATACCAATTATGTGAGGGTCAATATCTTCTACCATAATGTTTAATTCGCTTTTCTTATTTACTATGCTCCTTGCATTTAAACATACGCATCTATAACCTTTTTCAGAGATGTTTTTCGGATGATTTGATATTGATTTATCTGTGCTAGTGGCCTCTTGTTCTGCTTGAGACACCTCTAGGTAACCCCCCTGCACTTCTAGTTTAAAGAATGTTTACTTCCAAAAATATTTGTCATTGTACCCAAGTCGCTATCTACTGCTGCTGAAAGTTTGTCCGCGAATACTGCCGCCCCCTTTCCACTTAAATGAAGACCATCCTTCATGTACATATCTGCCCTCCCAACAAAACTTCCCCATAAATCCACAAATCCAACTTCCTCTTCCCTACACAGCCTCTGGACTAACATGTTAATTGCCATCCCCCGACAATTTCGATATTTATGACCCCTCCTGCCCATCACAGGTAAAATCCCTGACAGTATTACCTGCTCAACCCGCGTCTGTTTTAGTGTTCTGACCAACTGCCTATATTTCCTAACTATGGCAGTTGTACCCTCCCTCTCTACGTTATTTGTCCCTACGTGTACTAAAACAGATCCACACTTACCCGAGCCTACGATGTTTTTTACCCTCTCAGTTATCGCCTCTATTTTGGCTCCAGGCAAGCAGACCACCACATCATCTCCCTTGTTTAAGACTCTGTCGGTCTTCCTAACTATCGAATCCCCCACAAACACCCTCGCTCTCTTCCTCACCCCCTCTATCACTGCTGCAGAATAACTCTTCCTTTCGATCCCCTCCATCACATTCTGTCCTGACCCCTTCCCTTCAGTCTCCCCCACTCCCTTCTCCTTCCCTCCTGTCTCCCCTACTCCCCTCTCCTTCACTCCGGTTGTTTTCCCTCCCGTCTCCCCCACTCCCTTCTCCTTCCCTCCTGTCTCCGCTACTCCCCTCTCCTTCACTCCGGTTGTCTTCCCTCCCGTCTCCCCCACTCCCTTCTCCTTCCCTCCTGTCTCCCCTACTCCCCTCTCCTTCACTCTGGTTGTCTTCCCTCCCGTTCCTTTCCTTCCCGTCTCCTTACGTCCTGTCTCCCTATGACCTGTCACCTTCCCTCCTCTCAGCTTCCTCCCAGGCTGAGGTGAGCTCGTTGAGTTTGAATCCGGGAAAAAAAAATACTACCTCTGTTAACAACAACGGTTTCTTAATATACGTCTACAAGAAGTTGGTGAACAATATATGTATAATACTAATACTTATTCTAACCCATATTCAATGTTACTGACTATTCACTGTTATATGAACTGTGCCAGTAGTTCCGGTGAGGGAACAGTAGACGATAAAGTGGGGAAAGACACAAGAGATGCTAGGGAGAGCTCACCTCAGCCTGGGAGGAAGCTGAGAGGAGGGAAGGTGACAGGTCATAGGGAGACAGGACGTAAGGAGACGGGAAGGAAAGGAACGGGAAGGAAGACAACCGGGGTGAAGGAGAGGGGAGTAGGGGAGACAGGAGGGAAGGAGAAGGGAGTGGGGGAGACGGGAGGGAAGACAACCGGGGTGAAGGAGAGGGGAGTAGCGGAGACAGGAGGGAAGGAGAAGGGAGTGGGGGAGACGGGAGGGAAAACAACCGGAGTGAAGGAGAGGGGAGTAGGGGAGACAGGAGGGAAGGAGAAGGGAGTGGGGGAGACTGAAGGGAAGGGGTCAGGACAGAATGTGATGGAGGGGATCGAAAGGAAGAGTTATTCTGCAGCAGTGATAGAGGGGGTGAGGAAGAGAGCGAGGGTGTTTGTGGGGGATTCGATAGTTAGGAAGACCGACAGAGTCTTAAACAAGGGAGATGATGTGGTGGTCTGCTTGCCTGGAGCCAAAATAGAGGCGATAACTGAGAGGGTAAAAAACATCGTAGGCTCGGGTAAGGGTGGATCTGTTTTAGTACATGTAGGGACAAATAACGTAGAGAGGGAGGGTACAACTGCCATAGTTAGGAAATATAGGCAGTTGGTCAGAACACTAAAACAGACGCGGGTTGAGCAGGTAATACTGTCAGGGATTTTACCTGTGATGGGCAGGAGGGGTCATAAATATCGAAATTGTCGGGGGATGGCAATTAACATGTTAGTCCAGAGGCTGTGTAGGGAAGAGGAAGTTGGATTTGTGGATTTATGGGAAAGTTTTGTTGGGAGGGGTGATATGTACATGAAGGATGGGCTTCATTTAAGTGGAAAGGGGGCGGCAGTATTCGCGGACAAACTTTCAGCAGCAGTAGATAGCGACTTGGGTACAATGACAAATATTTTTGGAAGTAAACATTCTTTAAACTAGAAGTGCAGGGGGTTACCTAGAGGTGTCTCAAGCAGAACAAGAGACCACTAGCACAGATAAACCAATATCAAATCATCCGAAAAACATCTCTGAAAAAGGTTATAGATGCGTATGTTTAAATGCAAGGAGCATAGTAAATAAGAAAAACGAATTAAACATTATGGTAGAAGATATTGACCCTCACATAATTGGTATAACTGAATCATGGGCCAACATAGATATAACAGATGCTGAATTAGGACTGACAGGATACGTAATGTTTAGGAAAGATCGAATAGGAAGAAGGGGCGGGGGAGTTATTTTATATGTTAAAGAATCTATTCAGGCTTATGAAATGAAACTAGAAAGGGAAGCAGATTGCGATGAAGCTGTTTGGTGCAAAATTGTTTCAGGAAATTCAAAATTAACTGTTGGATTAGTTTACCGAAGTCCAAACATAAACGAAGAGGACAACACAAAAATAAAAAACGCTATAAAGGAAGTTAGTAAAGGGGAATGTATCATAATGGGAGATTTTAACCATGGACACATACAATGGAATTCTCTAGAGAGCACAGGGATTGAGGATCAACAATTTCTATGTTTCATCCAGGATAGCTTTCTTACTCAGCACGTACTAGAACCAACCAGGGGAGAAAATGTATTAGATATAGTTTTGTCATCACAAAAAGAATTAGTGGACAATGTAAAAATATTTGAACCATTGGGTAATAGTGACCATAATCAAATACATTTTGACATCAATGTAAAATCAGAAAGTAAAAATAAGAAAACGTACAAGAGAAACTTCTACAAAGGTAACTACAAAGATATGAGAAAATACTTAGCACAGCTAGATTGGAATAACATGCTGATGAATAAGACTGCAATTGAATGTTGGAATATTCTAAAATATGAAATTGAGAGTATCATTGATAAATTTGTTCCCTTCCGAAAACAAGGAAAACGGTGTAGAAAGAAACACGTGTCAAAAGAGGCAATTAGAAAAATAATGCTAAAACAAACTATGTGGAGGGTTTATAGGCGTACCAGAAAGGAAGAAGACTATGCAAAATACAAAGAGGCACTTAATGCAGCTACAACTGAAATCAGACAATCTAAAAGAAGCTATGAGCAAAAACTGGCATGTAACATAAAAACTGACAGCAAGAGTTTTTATGCATATGTCAGGAGTAAACAAAACGTACAAGACAAGGTTGGACCTCTAGAAGACAGTGCTGGAAATATAATATCACAGGGGTTTTTAATGGCGGAAGACCTAAATGGTTACTTCAGTTCAGTGTTTACAAAAGAAGATATTAGTTCATTACCAGTTGCTGATGCTAAATTTCAGGGGACTAAATCTGACTATTTAGGACCGTTAGTTGTAACTCCAGAATTGGTAGCTAGGAAAATAAAGGCAATGAAGGATAACAAATCACCGGGAGTGGATGGGATTCCTCCAAAATTACTAATGGAAACAGTAGATCAAATCAGTATACCACTTGCAAGAGTATTCAACTTGTCATTAAAAGAGGGAGTTGTTCCGTTTGAATGGAAAGAAGCAAACATCATACCATTATTTAAAAAGGGTTCGAGAAATAAGTCAGAGAATTACAGACCAGTGAGTTTAACGTCAGTGATTTGTAAATTATTAGAAAGGTTAATTAAAGACCATATGGTGGACTTCCTCGTTAAGCGTAAATTATTAAATTCATCTCAACATGGATTCCTTAAAGCGAGGTCATGCTTAACAAATGTGTTATGTTTTTTGGAAGAAATCACTAAGTGGATAGACGAGGGATCGCCAGTAGATATTATCTACTTAGATTTTCAGAAAGCTTTTGACAAAGTGCCACATCAAAGATTGCTACTTAAATTAAAAGCCCATGGTATCGGGGATAGCATAACTGACTGGATAGAACAATGGCTGACTGACAGAAGACAACGAGTTGTAGTAGATGGCGAAGTTTCAAATTGGAAATCGGTTTTGAGTGGGGTACCTCAAGGATCAGTATTAGGACCTATATTATTCTTAATTTATATCAATGACTTGGACGACAGTATAACAAGTAACGTACTGAAATTTGCGGACGACCCAAAACTGTTTAGAAAGGTTAATACTGATGGTGATAAACAACATTTACAAAACGATCTAGACAGATTAGTGAAATGGTCTGAGAAATGGCAGATGCTGTTCAATTTTGGGAAATGTAAATGCCTACATACAGGACATGGGAACTTGAATGTAAACTATAAAATGGGAGCTACTGTTCTTGGTACTACTGTAAAAGAAAAGGACTTAGGAGTTACAATAAGCGCTGATATGAAAGTTTCAGAGCAGTGTGGTATTGCAGCTTCAAAGGGTAATCAAATTCTTGGATTGATTAGAAGAAACATAACATACAAGGGAAAAAAGTTAATTATACCTCTTTATAAAGCAATAGTTAGACCTCATTTAGAATACTGTATACAAGCATGGAGACCATATCGTAAGAAGGATATAGATACGCTTGAACGCATACAAAGGAGAGCAACTAAAATGATTCCAGAACTTAGAGACCTTAGTTATGAAGAACGCCTGAAAGAATGTGGTTTAACAACTCTAGAGACAAGGAGGTTAAGAGGAGATCAGATTGAAGTTTTTAAGATATTGAATGGGTATGAAAATATTGATAGAAATATGTTTTTCTCACTCAAGAAGGATAGCAGAACTAGAGGACATGAGGTAAAATGAGTAAAGGATCAATGTAGATTGGACATCAGGAAGCATTCGTTCTCACAGAGGACAGTAAATGAATGGAACAAACTGTCTACAGATTGTGTAACTGCTAGCAGCGTGAATATGTTTAAAAACAAGGTTGACACATATATCAGAAGGGCGGGTTATAAGTAGGTGAACATTGTTGGACTCTCGATAAGCCAATGGCTTCCTTGTCCACTTGCCATCTGGGCCTTTGGCTTGGATGGCAAATCTTGTTAAATCTTGTTAAATATAAATTTTCGAATTGTAAACACCCCTATTAACGCTCGCTGAATTCCCTGACAGAATCCGAAACTAACTTACTCTAAAATACTCCCTCTGACTAATAATTAACAAAACCTGTTTCCTAATATATGTCTACAATACGTTTGTGTATAATATATATGCAATAGTAATACTTATTCTATTTGATATTCCACGTATTTCTGCAAATGATCTACACCAAATTCAAGTCGCTGCACCAAGTCCAAGTCCAAGTAGCCGAGTTTGTTCCTAGAATAGTTGTCGCCCATGATGGTATGGTTGCCCAAGAGAAAGGTCGGCCAAAAAAGTTCGACTATTATTCCTGTCTGTATATGTCTGTGTGTTTGGCAACTATTTCTTCACGATCCGATGTGTCGACCTCTGCAACTACTTCTTCACGATCCGATGTGTCGACCTCTGCAACTACTTCTTCACGATCCGATGTGTCGACCTCTGCAACTACTTCTTCACGATCCGATGTGTCGACCTCTGCAACTACTTCTTCACGATCCGATGTGTCGACCCCAACATCTACTATTTCAACGAGCTCGACAGCTAGTCCGTCAACTACTACCGCTTCTACATCTATCACTGGTAGCACTACTTTGCCACTGTGGACAACAGTAATCTCCAAAAAGTTTTGCGACACTGTTAAACCACTGACATCTAATCGTAAGTCACACACCATGACTGCAGGCAACTCTTCCAAGTGTAGTCTTAAGTGTGCTCCGGTGCGACTCCTACCTGTGGAGTATTTTCTCAGAGGATTCCATGCGGACTCAACTTCTGACGAGTTATCTACATAAACTTTGAGTTTGAAACACAGGTCGTATTCTTCCTTCAAGCTGTGTGTTGACATTCCCAAACCTAACTCACTTTATGACGCTGATCTCTGACCTGCAGGAACAAAGATTGGACGGTATTTCCCACCTAGGAAACACACACCAACAGATCAACCCGGTTATAGACTTTCCGCTCCGTATTTCTTCCTTTAACTCCAGAAGTATACGGAACAGTGCATTCGACATTTTAAACTCTTTAGATATATTTGCTGTGCAGGAACACAGGCTCTCTAAACAGAGCCTTTCCTTTCTTAATTCTGTTCATTCTGACTTTAACGCCATAGGAATTAGTTCCATTGATTACGGTGATGGTTTGAGTGGACGTCCTCATGGTGGACTCTGCTTTTTATGGAGGCGTTCACTCGACCCCTTTATTGAACAGTTGATTTATGTTGATGAGAAGAGACTCCTGGGTATAAAAATAACCAGCTCTAATGCTACTATTCTACTTCTTAATGTCTACCTACCATATCAGACTGATGACAATGCTGATGAATATCAAGAAATTTTAGGCAAAATTCAGGCCATAAGCGATTCATTTGAATCAACCAATATATTCATCATTGGTGATTTTAATGCGGATATTAAGAACCCCTCTAATGCTCAAGGAGCTGGCTCGACCACGTGCTCAACACCCACTCTAGTCACTCATTAATCTCTGGTATGGAAGTTAAATATGACCGTGTCTCTTCTAACCATTTACCTCTATGTTTTACTATATCAGCCAAGTAATTACCTTCTTCCAAGGCCCCCATACAGGAGCAAATTCAAGCACCTTGTCCTGTGTGGAATGCTGCCTCCCCCCAGGATCTCCATCACTATCATACACAAACTGGTTTGCTTTTATCTTCTACTGATTTATCTTATGAGGTTTCAAGCTGTACTAACCCTAATTGTAATGATAAGCCCATCGCACTTTGCTATGCAAACTTTACAATGATGTTATAAAATCACTCAAGCGTGAAGCGCCAGCAGCCAATCAGCGTCATTATCGACATGTTAGACTAAAGTTTTTTGCCTGATTTAACTTTTAAGTCTGACAGTTGTGTCAATATAATCAAAGTTTAGCTACTTATATATGCACCCAGATTCGATAACTTGAGGCAACAATCAAACCACTTCGGAACCAGACTCTCTTCTCGGCTACATCCTCGCCGCCAGGGGGCTACATCCTCGCCGCCAGGGGGCTTCTGACTACATCAGTAAATTTGAAGTTTGGGCGTGTGTTACAACCAGTAATGTAATAAACGACTGGCAAAGTAATAAAACGATCGGTAATGTAACAAATCGACCGGTAATGTAATTATCGACCGGTAATTTTAGTAATCGACCGGTAATGTAATAAATCGACTGGTATTGTAGTAAATTGACCAGTAATGTAATAAATCGACCGATAATGTAATAAATCTACCGGTACTGTAATAAAAATACCGGTAATGTAATAAATCTACCGGTAATGTAATAAATCTACCGGTAATGTAATAATCGACCGGTAATGTAATAATCGACTGGTAATGTAATAACAATTATGATGATAATCATTATGATGATGATGATGATGTAGAAGGTGATGATGAACGATTATGATGATGATGACCATTAAGGGGTCATCTTAGTGACGATGATAATGTCACGAGACACACGTGCGACGTTATCCCCCTTCAACCTGGGCTCCCTTTCAAGTGAGGAAGGAATCTCCAATAGTGTAACTCAACAATCTTTGTTGTGTATACTTTGACCCTGTTCACAGCCCGCAGAGACTCAGTGTAACTGTTGTCGCGCAGTGTCTATAATGATGATGATGTGTCCTCTCCTCTCTCCCTCTCCTCTCTCCCTCTCTTTTCCAATCTCTCCTCTTCTCACACTCATTCAAATCCAATATTATTACACGATGACTTATTTAGTATGATGGTGAAAGTGTGTATACAGTACACAGTGAGTGACCACTAATGCCAGTCATGGTCACTTGGCGGAGACACCACGTTGACCAACCATGACATCAATGATGATGATGATGATGATAATGATGATCATGATCATGTTGATAATGATGATGATGATAATAATAATGATGATAACGACGGTACTGATGAGGGTGATAAATGGTTATGATGATGATGAGGAAGAAGATGAAGAGAATTAAGTGGTCTTAGTGATGATGACGAAGATGATTACAATGATGGTGATCATTATTACGATTACGAGGACGAAGACAATGACACCTTCAGCCCCGTCATCCTACTCCTCCTCCTCATCGTCGTCATCATCCTCATGTTCACCCTTATAACGGCTAGCCATGCTGACACCCACTCGACGTTCACAAACGTACGATTAACATAGGAATCTCAGAACGAGTGAGCCACATGTTTTCTGGGAGGACATATGGAATGCCGTTCATATAACCTCCCAGGTAACGCACGGCAGTAACTACATGTTGACAAACAATAGGAACGAGTCAGACAGAGTGGTAAGGAAGGAGGGGGTCATTAAAAAGGGTCACTTCAGCAAATGAAAGAGGTAATCTACACTCAATTAAAAGGTATCTTCTCAAACAATTATTTAAGGGATCATTGAAAATGCTTAAAAAAGAAATACCTGATACCATTTGATCAAATTAGGTGGTCACATCAAACAACTTAGGGGAAATCTCAAAATGTAATGTGATATTATATTAGAAACTTAAGTTTAATGGCAAAATAATAAAATAAGGGATCAGCTGAAAAAATAAAGGGTTATCTCAAAAAATAAAGTTAAGGGTAATTTCAGTCAACTAAAATGTTCATCCAGACCAGCGGTCTGTTCTATAAGCACTAAATAACGTGTTTCCTGATGGTTTTCAATACAATTATGCCGACTGATTCAATTTTACAAAACAGCCATAGAGCTTACAAAAATTTGAAATATTATGAAGCATTAATTTTATTGTTCACTTAATGTCAATTCGCCAGAGTAAACTTCGTACACATTTAATAGCAACAACCTTCACCTTTGCAGTGATGTTCGCTAGGCGGCGCTACTGTTCATATAACAGAAGCTAAAGCTCGATTCCCAGAAACCCGGATAAAACATCGCTAAATAACAAGTCATCTTCGACACAGCTAACACTGAATTTGTGAATCTCAAGACTATGGCGTATATAGAGAAAAGAAAAGGTCGTTTTGATTATACCGGAAAGAGAGCGTTTGACGCTGCCTGGGAGCATGAGTACGTCTTTTACTATCGGGAACACGACCAAAAAGCGATGTGTTTGATATGCAGAGAAAGCGTTGCTGATTTGAAACACTATAACGTGAAACGGCATTACGATTCGAAGCATAAAAAGTGCTTTGACGGTGCATATGTGGGGAAAGCCGAACGCATGAAGGAGTTCAAGAAACGATTTGATGCATACTTGGGCGAGACGAAGAGAGTACCTGTGTTTACAGACACTTCAAGCCATCTTAATGAAGCCAGCTATCGCATCTGTTATTTACTCGCTCAACACTAGGTGCCCCTTAGTCACGCAGAATTGTTCAAGAAGGCTTTCATGGCCAGTGTCGAAGTTCTGTTCGCCGGTTTTCAGAACAAAGATAAGATCGTGCAACTGATTGAGAAACTGCCACTTTCAACCGACACATGTGCCCGTCGGTGTGATGAGTTGAGTGATGACATTTTCACGCTGCTGATGACTAAGTTGCGAGTCTGTCCTGCTTTTTCACTTGCTCTCGACGAAAGGACTGACAAAAGTGACACGGCACAGCTGATGGTATCTGTGCGGTATTTCAACGAAGGTGTATCAAAAGACTTCCTGTGCCTGATACCATTGAAGGGCACAACGACAGTGCGGGACGTTTGCAGTGCGCTATTGAAGTTCAGCGAAGAAAATGGGGAAATTTGGTTTCTCTGTGTACAGACGGCACGCCCAGCATGCTTGGTCGTCAAGCTGGATTCGTTGCGTTGTTCCGTCAAGACATTGGAAAGCCAAATCTGATATACCACTGCATAATTCACCAGTAAGCATTGTGCGCGAAAGCAGGCTGTGGTCTTCAGGATACGATGAAAACTATTATAGAGAGCGTGAACCTTATCCGCGCACGTTCGCTCAACCACAGGAGGTTCCAAAATCACTTGGCTGCACTTGATGATGTAGAATTCGGCGATGTGCTATTCTACAACAGTGTCCGTTGGCTGAGTCTAGGCGCATTTCTTGAGAGATTTGCTGCACTGCTTCCTCACATCGTGAGTTTTCTCAAAGAAATTGATCACCCAGTTGCCCATCTGGAAGATGACAAGTTTCGGTTGCGACTCTGCATTTTGACTGACACTTTCGGACACCTAAATAAGCTAAACCTGCTGCTACAAGGACGGCACAAGTTGCTGTGTAATTTGTACGAAGCGGCGAATGGCTTCGAGGACAAGGGGACACTTTTCAAAGTTCATACAGAAGGCGGTAATTTTCTGCACTTCAAGTTCACCAGAGAATTATGTGGCGAAGACGATGAACGTATCGGAGACGCGGGCACTTGCTGAAGTGGTTAACAACCTGGAGACCGCATTCAGCGGACGATTCGCTCACTTCGCTGCTATCGACGACGTTTGCTGCTTCTTTGCAAACCCTTTTACTGCGGAGCCAGCTATTTGTCAAACATTGTCGCAAACGTTTGTAGTCGACGAAGCAGCTTTGCAGGACAATTTAATCGATTTCAAGGTAGTGCCAGGACTATAAAAATGAGTTTAATGCTGCGAAAGACGATCTCGTGCTTTTCTGGGCAAGCACTTTGCTGATCGAAGCAACACCGACATTTTTGGTGCTTTTCGGCAGCACATGGTCATCAAGAACAACCTCCGGTGCCGACTCAAGGACACACGTTTGAGGGATCTTCTGCGACTCTCCATCTCTCCGCTCTGCCCACAGTTCGGTCAGTTGTCGAAGAATATGCAGCACCATCCGTCGCATTGACTGCATTCGTTAGATGTGCTGACTTCCCTTGCGTTGTTTCGAAAATGTTTCCATGTTCTACTTGTACAGTACCATATGTTTAGCCTGGCAAAGCAGATAATAAAAAGCAATATTTGTGCACTGTTTTTTCGTGCTTAAAAGCTTTAGCCCGACTTAACATAGCACTCCAAATTTTGGCCCTCGTCCCTAAAAGTTTGCGGATCCCTGATCTAGACAATTAGAAGGCACCTAAAGTATTTTAAAATATGACTAAAATTAAGGGATTTTATCAAAAACAATTTAAAGGATAACTTAAAAAGGAGTGATTCGGGGGTCATTCAATAATGAACTAGCTGATCATCTCAAAGCATTATGGGGTAGTCTCATAAAATCGAAAAAAGTTAATTAAATTAAGGGGTCATCTCATAAAATGAATGGGTCTTCTCAAAAGTCAAAGAATCGTCACAGCATATGTAAAAACAAGTTAACTAGCTAACTTGATCGTCTCAACACATTAAGGGATTATCTCTAAAATTAAGGCTGTCTTCTCAAAAAAGATAAGGAATCATATTAAAAAGTGTAACTAGTCATTATAAATGAACCAGCTGATCGTCTCAATAAATTAAAGGATCATTTCATAAAATAACGGGGTCTTTCCAAGCGGTCACTTCATATAATCAAGGGAAATGTAAGGATTCATAACAAAACACAAATTTAAGGTGTCATAAAAAAGTATGGAATCACATAGAAGATATGAGGCGTTATCTATAATAAATGAAACAAATTTTCAACATAAATTACGGAATCATTTTGAAAAATGTAAGGGTCATCTAACAAAGCACATAGCTCTTCATCTGAAAAAGTTAATTCGGCTATGAACACATTAAGGAGTCATCTAAACAATGTAATAAAAGGGTCTTTTAAAAAAGCAGCCTCTTAGTTTACGTTTTGAGGTGATCGCTTTTTAATTTAAAGATACCCTTTAATTTTGGGGGATTACCTATTAATGTCGTAAATTGTATACCTTAATTTTATATCTTGCTTGATTATCCCTTAAATGGAAAAAAAGCTATTTTTTTGGTTATGCACCTAAAAGAATGAATACAAACTAACCGTTTGCAACTACAATCAACAATATCATTAGGAAAAGCTTGTTGAACACACAGCAACCATATTTCATGGACCGCGCCATTGCTGTCGATAAACCTACGTAGCGAGTTCTTGTTTATTTCTACAACTAGTTCCCCACACGTCCGACAGATTGCGCTTCTTCATTTTAATGAATATTAATTTTTGAAATGACTACTTAACCTTTTTGAGAAAACCCCTTTATTTTATGAGATGATCACTTAATGTTCTGAGATGATCCCTTAATGTGTTACGATCAGCCAGTTCTTTTTAATAAACACGTCTATTTTGAAAAGATCCAGTACCCTTTTTAAGCAGACCCCTTTTTATGAGATGACCCTTTAATATTCTAAGATGATCTTTTAATTTATTGATACGATCAGTTTGTTCTTTTTTAATGCACATTTACGTTTAGTGTGAAATGATTTGTTGAGATGATCAGCTAGTTGATTTTTTGTAACGACCCTTACATTTTTTTTTATGTTCCCTTCACTATTTTTGGAAGATGATGTGACACCTTAATTTGTTTGAGATGATCCGCTAGTTATTTTGTTTAAATTATGCCTTACATTTGAGATGAACGTTTATTTTTCTAAAGTACCCCTTCCTTTTTGTCTTCCCTGCTACCCTGCCTGATTCGAACCCATTGTTTGCCCACGTCAATTATTATTATTGCCGTGTGCTCTAGGAGGATATATAAACGGCAGTCCATATGTCCTCCCAGAAAGCAAGCCGCTGAATCGTACTGAGAATCCTGCTTTAAGTTTACTTTAGTGAACGTTGAGTGGGTGTCAGCCTGGCTAGCCATGATGAGGGTGAACATGAGGATGTTGAGGAGGAGGAGCAGGACGATGAGGCTTAGGAAGATGATGTAATTGTCTTCATCATCATAATAATTATCATCCTCACAATCATCATCACTAAGATAAACCCTTAATTATCTTAATCTTTCTCCTCCCATTCATCATCATCGTCTTCATAATCATCTTCATCGTTTTTATTACATTATCGGTCGATTATTACATTACTGGTTATCTAGTTCCCAGAAACACGTCCATCAAGACAGCAAGTGGGCCAAAGTGCAACTGATTCAGCCTACATCGACACATGGTGTGGGATAAACTGACTAATCCATGTTTCAACGGGTTTTATTTGTCAGGGGTACTATAGTACTACTGCCACCCCTGACTAGGGAGGATGTCTGTCAGGGGTACTGTAGTACTACTGCCACTCCTGACTAGGGAGGATGTCTGTCAGGGGTAGTGTAGTACTACTGCCACCCCTGGCTAGGGAGGATGTCTGTCAGGGGTACTGTAGTACTACTGCCACCCTTGGCTAGGGAGGATGTCTGTCAGGGGTACTGTAGTACTACTGCCACCCCTGACTAAGGAGGATGTCTGTCAGGGGTACTGTAGTACTACTGCCACCCTTGGCTAGGGAGGATGTCTGTCAGGGGTACTGTAGTGCTACTGCCACCCCTGACTAGGGAGGATATATGTCAGGGGTACTGTAGTGCTACTGCCACCCCTGACTAGGGAGGATGTCTGTCAGGGGTACTGTAATGCTACTGCCACCCCTGACAAGGGAGGATGTCTGTCAGGGGTACTGTAGTGCTACTGCCACCCCTGACTAGGGAGGATGTCTGTCAGGGTTACTGTATTGCTACTGCCACCCCTGGCTCGGGAGGATGTATGTCAGGGGTACTGTTGTGCTAATGCCACCCCTGACTAGGGAGGATGTCTGTCAGGGGTACTGTAGTGCTACTGCCACCCCTGGCTAGGGAGGATGTCTGTCAGGGGTACTGTAATTCTACTGCCACCCCTGAGAAGGGAGGATGTCTGTCAGGGGTACTGTAGTGCTACGGCCACCCTTGGCTAGGGAGGATGTCTGTCAGGGGTACCGTAGCGCTACTGCCACCCTTGGCTAGGGAGGATGTCTGTCAGGGGTACTGTAGTGCTACTGCCACCCTTGGCTCGGGAGGATGTCTGTCAGGGGTACTGTAGTGCTACTGCCACCCCTGGCTCGGGAGGATATCTGTCAGGGGTACTGTTGTGCTAATGCCAACCCTGACTAGGGAGGATGTATGTCAGGGGTACTGTAGTCCTACTGCCACCCCTGGCTAGGGAGGATGTCTGTCAGGGGTAGTGTAGTACTACTGCCACCCCTGGCTAGGGAGGATGTCTGTCAGGGGTAGTGTAGTACTACTGCCACCCTTGGCTAGGGAGGATGTCTGTCAGGGGTACTGTTGTGCTAATGCCAACCCTGACTAGGGAGGATGTATGTCAGGGGTACTGTAGTCCTACTGCCACCCCTGGCTAGGGAGGATGTCTGTCAGGGGTATTGTAGTGCTACCGCCACCCCTGGGTAGCGAGGATGCTCGCCTAGTTCACGAAGGTGAGCGACACTCGGATAAGCGAGACTACCCGAGTTCCCCAGTTGCGTGGGAGGTGATGTCAACACCGTTATCTTCATCTGTCTGTACGCGGCCTTCATCGGCGTCTGTCTGGAACGAACCATTTCCCTGTAAACATCGATGGTTTCTGGTGACATTAACCTGCATCTGTCGTTGTTCCACCTCCCGCGGACACTGACAGCGTTGACCAACCGAGATCACAGATCATTAACAAACTATCAATTGTTAGTGTTATCGCTGTTGGCTAATTAATACCGCTGCCGCCGCCGCCGCCTCCACAGCCGCTGCGGCTGCTGTAAATAATAATGATATATTTCTTATAATATTAGCGTTCCATCAAATAATTGTTCTGGGCGCTGTACAGTACTTTACAGTGTACAGTACTGTACAATGTCGTAACATTTTATCGTCTTAAAAAATCATATACATTTAAACTACTAATGTGCAAGAAAATCAAACGCTCGCGCACGCACGCACGCACACACACACACACAAACCATCCTACAATAGTTCTGAAACATGTCTCTACAGTTTGCTGGCGAGGTGGCGTTGATAGGTAGCCACTGTAGCGCGTGACGGCGTCAGACTGCGATGTCACAGTTTGCGATGTCACGTTGACTGTCACAGACTGCGTGTGTCACGTTGACTGTCACAGACTGCGTGTGTCACGTTGACTGTCACAGACTGCGTGTGTCACGTTGATTGTCACAGACTGCGTGCGTCACGTTGATTGTCACAGGTTGCGTGTGTCACGTTGATTGTCACAGACTGCGTGTGTCACGTCGACTGTCATGTCGCATTGCGTGTGTCGATGTCCCTAAAGGTCACAAGATGACCACTACTGGTCGGTCCAGGAAGTCGCTGTAGTCAATGACCATTTCCTTTCGTTATTCTTGGTCGTTTCCGCCGTTCCACTCGCTGCAGTTTATTGCCTTGTAATATTCGACGGTGTCATATCAGACTGAGACAATCTCGCCTAAGTGCGGCAAACAACAGTATTGATTCATTAATCCTTCAGATTAACGTCCGTGTACTTGATATGTATAGGATGAATGAATGCAGCAACGATTTAAAACAAAAACATATATAATAATAAAAATATATAAAATATTAAATATATTATTATTAAAGCAGGTTGTGACTACTTTAATAATAAAGGGGGGATATTATGAAGGAATCTACGTGAACGTGTGGCATACAAATTACTTCACTCAGAACAATAGAACGTACAATTAGTAGCAACTGTTGTAGGTTACGTGATCGACGTTAAACGTCCACTGACGTACTCTTCGTGAAATAGTTATACATGATTTTGAGGGCATGAAGTTGTCATATATACGCGTGCATGCGTGCGTGCGTGCGTGCGTGCGTGCGTGCGTGCGTGCGTGCGTGCGTGCGTGCGTGCGTGCGTGCGTGCGGGGGACGATATATGACGCGTTTCCGGGTCATGCAGGTGAACGTCTGCATCGAACGAATTATTTTGTTGTAATTACGTCCGCAGGTAATGTCATATTTATCACAGCTTATAGACGTACAACTGTCGGTGCTGGTTGACATTATCGCCCACTCTTTACACACATTAATACGCATGACGTACACACAAACGAAATCTCTTCGCAGGAAAAATAATCGCTTTTTAATTGGCCCGGCCACCTCCGCAGTTACGGACGTCCAGTGGACATATCTGTCCCGACTGGGTAAATCACATCGAAGTGTCCGCGCATTCTCGTTCTGTCTCACGAGATTTACGATATGGGTCGACCGGTACACAAGGCAGGATTAGCCTCGATTATCCAGGTTCCGTGTTGTGGCGCCACTGTTTGTCGCTCACGTCTTCGCCTGGATCCAAACTGTAGTATTCATTGTGACGGAAATTATATACATGCATCCAGATTCTGCAGTGCATATATAATTAGCTAATTACGATCCGGGGATTTGGCTCACTCAAAACATAAGAGTGAACTTTTATCAGGTTGTACGATGCAATTCGAATTAACAATTGTCAAACTGAAAGGTTAAACCAGGCAGTGTTTAGTGTACAATATCGATAACGACGCTGATTGGCTGTTGGCACTTCACGGGAACACCTACACAAAATGGAGAGTGGTGACAGTGCGTAACAAAGAGACCACGCCTTCGGGAACAGCCTCTCACTCCCCAGTTCACGAAGGTGAGCGAGATTAGGCAGTGTCGCTGGTTTCTTCCGTGTGTTGGGTCGAGTGTTGTTTCGCAGTCGTCAGGCAACGGGAGAAAGGACAAGTCGACTGTATCGTAGCAGGGTATGGCTGGACATACTTGTAGCAGTCATTTCACTGACAAATAATTAGTTATCTAATATCGGTAAACATTTCACACAAACACCCAGGTGCAGAAGGATTGAAATTGTAAACGCCGTCCGTGTTGTTTTAAATGACGGGTGTTTAATTATATAAAAACTTGTATTGTTAGCTAAATGCCAGATCTGCAAACGTTTAGGCGGTAATTGCAATCTCGCTCAATAATAAAACTGGTTCTTTTGGATAAAAAATAAACGATTTATTATTAAGATTTGTCCTTTAATAGGTTGTGTTGCATACAACACAGTACAATGTGATACCTTATGTCGCTCTCCACTCCCCTCATCCCTCGCTCTCCACTCCCCTACATCCCTCGCTCTCCACTCCCCTACATCCCTCGCTCTCCACTCCCCCACATCCCTCGCTCTCCACTCCTCTCATCCCTCGCTCTCCACTCCCCTACATCCCTCGCTCTCCACTCCTCTCATCCCTCACTCTCCACTCCCCTCATCCCTCGCTCTCCACTCCTCTCATCCCTCGCTCTCCACTCCCCTCATCCCTCGCTCTCCACTTCTCTCATAACTCGCTTTCCACTCCACACACATCCCTCGCTCTCCACTCCCCACATCCCTCGCTCTCCACTCCCCCACAACCCTCGCTCTCCACTCCCCCACATCCCTCGCTTTCTACTCCCCCACATCTCTCGCAGTCATCCTCCCCTCCCAATACTGTCAAATCTATCTTCAGGCAGCTTTCCCTTCTTAGTTGCGGTTTTCCTCTTCTTCCCTCCACTCTGAGCGCACCCGCCATAGCCATTCCCTTCTATTCGTCCCACGTGTCCAGCCGACTCTAACTAACTCCTCACCAGCTTCCTTTTGAGATACTGTTTCACAACAACCTCCTCCCTCAGCTCCTCCAGTCTTCCCTTGTCTACTCTCTCCACTCCTGCAGTCTTCCCTTGTCTACTCTTTCCACTCCTCCAGTCTTCCCTTGTCTACTCTCTCCACTCCTCCAGTCTTCCCTTGTCTACTCTCTCCACTCCTGCAGTCTTCCCTTGTCTACTCTCTCCGCTCCTGAAGTCTTTCCTTGTCTACTCTCTCCACTCTTCCAGTCTTCCCTTGTCTACTCTCTCCACTCGTCCAGTCTTCCCTTGTCTACTCTCTCCACTCCTGCAATCTTCCCTTGTCTACTCTCTCCACTCCTCCAGTGTTCCCTTGTCTACTCTCTCCACTCCTCCAGTCTTCCCTTGTCTACTCTCTCCACTCCTGCAGTCTTCCCTTGTCTACTCTCTCCACTCCTCCAGTGTTCCCTTGTCTACTCTCTCCACTCCTGCAGTCTTCCCTTGTCTACTCTCTCCACTCCTGCAGTCTTCCCTTGTCTACTCTCTCCACTCCTCCAGTGTTCCCTTGTCTACTCTCTCCACTCCTCCAGTGTTCCCTTGTCTACTCTCTCCACTCCTGCAGTCTTCCCTTTTCTACTCTCTCCACTCCTGCAGTCTTCCCTTGTCTACTCTCTCCACTCCTCCAGTCTTCCCTTGTCTACTCTCTCCACTCCTCCAGTCTTCCCTTGTCTACTCTCTCCACTCCTGCAGTCTTTCCTTGTCTACTCTCTCCACTCCTGCAGTCTTCCCTTGTCTACTCTCTCCACTCTTGCAGTCTTCCCTTGTCTATTCTCTCCACTCCTCCAGTCTTCCCTTGTCTACTCTCTCCACTCCTGCAGTCTTCCCTTGTCTAATCTCTCCACTCCTTCAGTCTTCCCTTGTCTAGTCTCTCCACTCCTCCAGTCTTCCCTTGTCTACTCTCTCCACTCCTGCAGTCTTCCCTTGTCTACTCTCTCCACTCCTGCAGTCTTCCCTTGTCTATTCTCTCCACTCCTGCAGTCTTCCCTTGTCTACTCTCTCCACTCCTGCAGTCTTCCCTTTTCTACTCTCTCCACTCCTGCAGTCTTCCCTTGTCTATTCTCTCCACTCCTCCAGTGTTCCCTTGTCTAAGACTGCGATATTCTGAGAACATTTAAATACACATCTTCATCATGGAAAGCTTATTGACAACACTGAGTTCGATATGTTCCGCTAAGGGAAAGTATATTCATATTTGGACCATTAATAGTTTGCAAGCTTTGTTAAAATGTTTCCATATGGCTACCTAAACGTCTTCTAACTTGTAGGTATGTGTCCATATCGCTACCTAAACGTCTTCTAACTTATAGGTATGTGTGTCCATATCGCTACCTAAACGTCTTCTTCTTTGCATTTCTCTAGTTCAGAATGATTTCCTCTTTCCGTCGATCTTCCTATCAGTGCTGTCCATCTGACCCAATGCTAATACTGCACGCATAGCTATATAGCAATACATTTCCTACCAATGCTAATACTGCACGCATAGCTATAGCAATACATATCCTACCAATGCTAATACTTGACGTATAACTATTGCAATACATCTCCTACCAATGCTAATATTGTACGTATAACTATAGCAATACATATCCTATCGATTCTTCGCCGTCGCCTGTTCGCACTTTATTCTGTCTGATCCACTTACGTCTTCTCCGTTTACGGAGCATATAATGCGTAATAATACGACCTGAGTAGATGTTTCAACAATACGAACATGGCCCAACGACACGCAACGAGTGAGTAATGCTGCGCAAACAACGAGTCTGTGGAGCAACTTATGACAGCTATAAATGCTACACACACCACGTGTCAGTGACTCAACTGTCTGCTTACACTGTCTGCCTCGCGACACACGCCACGTGTCAGTGACTCAACTCTCTGCTTACACTGTCTGCCTCGCGACACACGCCACGTGTCAGTGACTCAACTCTCTGCTTACACTGTCTGTCGCGCGGCGGAACTGACATAATCGCATTAGCCGGGAGGGGAGTCTTATTTTGCATAGATCTAATGGCCTCATACCAGGCCACTTATGTTCACCTGGCTGGAAGCAGCCAGCACCAAATGTTTACTTTAGACATGCTTGCAGAGTCAGTCAAGCCATGATTAACCATCAACCTATCATCCTTTGACACAACCAGTGGAGATTCTATTGTCTAGATCTTCCCTCCAAATTTTGCTTGCCTGAATGACCTGCCCACTGGCCATTTCCCACTGCCCAGTGCCCACCCCAGTTGGTAGTTGGTATTTTTCAATTGTGTTAACTAGTGTCTACTGTTTCGTGTCTAAAATGTCCCCAGTACTGATCCAATCACATTGGTACTAATTCACACACGTCTGAACTTGATCTGTCTCAGGCTAGTGACTGCAGGCCTGCTGGAAATGCCACTGGGTGTCAGTGCCAGTGGGTGACGTTTAATTGAAATATCAATTAATACGAAATTAACTGCCTTTACTGGTAACATTAATTAATTAAATTAAGTTAACTTGGTCAAGCTAATTCAATTAACAAATTAAATTAGGGTTATTATTTGCGTTAGGGTTAGATAAACAAATCTCCTACCCCAACCACAAGCCAATAAATTAAAGCTATATATAAAATATGCGACGATATCACATCGACGAAAGACTAGTGACACTACTCGAATCGCTATATGGACCATCAACGAGTGCAGTGTTACACGAAGGAGAAGTTGGACAGTCGTTTCGAACATCGGTCGGAGTACGCCAGGGATGCCTTTTGTCGCCAGTGCTGTTCGACTTATACCTTGAAAATATCATGCATGAAGCTCTACACAACTTCAGTGGCGCGATATCGATAAACGGAAGAGCAACCTCCGATTCGCAGATGACATTGATCTAATCGCTGGACCAGAGGAGGAGCTACAAGAACTTACAGCAACACTGGAAAGGAGAACGCATGTTTACGGAATGGAAATAAGTGCAGAAAAGAGCAAATTCATGGTCAACAGCAGAATAGCGCCAAGAAGTACTGTATTAATGAGTGGAGAACACTTCGAAGAAGTAAAATCATTCAAGTACCTCGGGTCGATCATCTCCTCTGACTCCACGGACGAAATACGCACACGGATAAACCTGGCAACATCAGCGATAGCAAGACTCAAGAAGATATAGAGCAACAACAACATCAAACGGCAACAAAGATACGACTCTATAAAAGCTTGGTTGTGTCAGTGCTGACATACGGATGCGAAAGCTGGACCCTGAAAGCCGAGTCCGAAAGAAGAATAGCCGCATTTGAGATGAAATTTTTCCGAAGGATCCTAAAAATTTCTTACATAGGCCACATAACAAATACATCAGTAATGCAAGTCATCACCGAAGCCGCAGGACCACAAGAACCGCTTTTGGCCACAGTAAAACGCCGAAAACTCCAATGGTTCGGTCATACAACGAGACACAACACCCTTGCCAAAGAAACACTACAAGGAACGGTCAAAGGCGGCAGAAAACGAGGAAGACCACAACACATGTACATGGACAACATTCGAGAATGGACGGGTCTAGTGTGGACGGGTCTAGAATGGACGGGTCTAGAGTGGACGGGTCTAGAGCCACAGGAATTATGCGAAGCTGCTCACAACCGTCCAAGGTGGAGAAAGATCTCTGTGGAAACATCCATGTGCGCACCCGTACGATCAGCCCGGTCAAGGGATGAACTGAACTGAACTGATAAAAATATGTCATAATACTTAATAGTACTGACAATAAAAAGTTTCTTCAGGATATTCGTCCGTTTGAAGCAGTAGGTTGGTTCTATAACTCGTCCAGCACACTATGGACAGTAGACAGCAGATTAGTAGGTAGACATTATACAATGTTCATATAAAATAAATTTAGCGGGCTTGCGGGCCGCGGGCTTACCCGTATTTGGCCAGCGGGTATGGTCCGGGCCTGGGCCTGAAACGTGCGGGCTGGGCCGGGTCGGGCCTAGGCCAAACATTAACGGTCTGTGCCGGGCCTGGGCCTAAATTCTAGTTTGCGGGCCTGTGCCGGGCTGGGCTTGACGATTTTTTGCTGGCCTGGATTCTAACTGCTAATTGCGGGCCGGGCTTGGGTTCAAATTATGTTCCCGTGCAGGGCACTAGTATATATTACCGATTATCGCAGGTTTTATGAGACTACACCCAATGATTTCAATTAGCTGTCCTTCCAAATTTTCATTTTAATACGTTGCAATACTTTATAATCATATCTAGTATTACTGTACAAAATCAAACCTCCCTTGGTACTACTATTTTTACCCAAGGAAATGCAAGTATAGTCTTCTAATTGGATGTGATATAGATCATCTTGTTCTGTTAATCAACTTTGTTGAATACACATAATGCTAAAGTCATAGTTAAGTAGGTGTAATTATTGTACAAAGGCCGCTAGCTCACTGAACTTAGCTTTAACTGATTGGCTGTTGGTACTAAGTTGTTGTTCTTCCTCCTTGTTCCCTGCTGTACAGGGGTGAGGGTCAGGTACAGTCTCTTCCTCCTTGTTCCCTGCTGTACAGGGGTGAGGGTCAGGTACAGTATCTTCCTCATTGTTCCCTGCTGTACAGTGGTGAGGGTCAGGTACAGTCTCTTCCTCCTTGTTCCCTGCTGTACAGGGGTGAGGGTCAGGTACAGTATCTTCCTCCTTGTTTCCTGCTGTAGAGGGGTGAGGGTCAGGTACAGTCTCTTCCTCCTTGTTCCCTGCTGTACAGGGGTGAGGGTCAGGTACAGTATCTTCCTCCTTGTTTCTTGCTGTACAGGGGTGAGGGTCAGGTACAGTCACAATATTATCGAGCCACTCTTTCTCTTCTTTCTTTCCACAGTGTTCTATCGGCCGCCCCCTCCCTCCACCTTTCGTCCTCCCTGATCTCCTCGTATCCCTCCCCACACAGTCCTCCCATCTCAGCTGTGGCCTTCCCCTTTTCCTGCGTCCTTGGTGTTTTTCTACCTCAGCTCTCTTTGCTAGTGCCTGCATCCATCCTTACCAAGTGGCCTGCCCATCTCATCCTGCTTCTTCCTGTTAGGCTGCATCCCAACCTCTTTCCTTAGGTCGTTCATCCTTGTTTTGTCCACCCTCTTTGTTCTTGTTATTCAACGAACCCAGTTGTTCTCACAAACGTGCAGCTTCTGTTGTTGTTGTTCTGTCAACGCCACTGTCTCCGGACCATACAGGCATGCTGGTGTAACACATCCTCTCAGGATTCCCTTTCAGCTTTTTCGATTTTGTTTCTGTCCAACATGACTCCCTCTACCTTTCTCCAAGCATTCGCTCCCGCTTGTGTCCGACGTCGCACTTTACCTCTCAATGCCCATCCTCCGTAACCATTCCTCCAAGGTACACAAAGCCATCCACTTGCTTGATCTCCTTACCATCCAAGCTGATGTTCAACTCCTCTCTCTGGTGTCCAACCCACATCACTTCTGTTTCTCCCGGCTCATTCTCAGTCGGAAGACGTTCGCTTTGAAATTTCACGAGCACGGGGCGAGGGTGATCTGTCTCTGTAGACTGGCGATTCTCTCCGACTTTGTGATTCCGAGCGATATCGCCGGCCTGAAGCGCTTGTTGCAGCTTGTTGACACTGTCAATAACTGTGCCTTCTAGTTGTTCGTCACGGACGATTTCCTCAATACCCAGAAAGCGGGCGGGAATTTTGTTTTTCACTTTGTTTTCTAAATCCGCGAAAAGTACGTCTTTTGTTTTCTAAATCCGCAAAAAGTACGTCTTTTGCTAATCAAGATTCAGACATCATTGATTTTATGTTTTAAATAATCCACCCCGTCCCTGAGAGTTTTTGGGTAGAGGACTGCTTTAATTTTTTTTCAAAACAACTTCACCAGTTAACACAGTTAACCAGTTAACAGTTCTTGGTGAGCTTGAATCGGTTATCGATGTTATTGCCTGACGTGACAGAATCAGAGTGCAATTTTGTTTTGGTTTGGGAGCCACGTTGAACGATTATGTGCCAGACGTCCGGTTATGACAGCCGCTCCTCTGGTTATAAATATATACCGTAGTTCGACACTGATGTACTATAAAAATGTCGGTCAATTTAGATTGTTTCTTTGATTAGAGCATTGCTTCAATTAAGTAAGTTCAAAACATTCATTATCTTACGAAGGCGACGTTATTTATAGATTCTGTTGTCACATGTATTAATATTATTTCAATACAGCACAAAGGGTGAAAGATAATTGTTACACAGCAAGACTTTGCCGTAGATGCTCTGTTTGGGGCAGCCTGGGTAATTCTAGAAGGCTAAACCGTCTAGTGAATTATGCGTCCAGAAATTGCTAGAACAGAACGGTCGCTAGAAACTGCTAGAGGCCGGTTTACACGAGTCATTATTCACATCGACTTGTCGGGCGACACGGTGTTGCACGTTTATTGCACTGCAAGAATCGGCCGTGTAAACACCCGCGCGAGGCCGATAAGCGGGAGCAAATTTGGGAACGATTTTTCGGGGAGCGTTGGAAATGGTTCTTCTTGATCGAAACGTTCACTCCGATTTGGAAACCGGCAGCAGGTGAACTTTTGATCTTTCATCGTTAACTCGTCTTGACCTTTCACCGTGAACTTTAATTGCCACAATGGCCCCAGTGAACTTTTCGTCTGACGAAATGAAGCTGGTGATTTAGTTATACCAGGCGTAAGAACGCGTGTGGAACATCCATTCACGTAAGAACGCGTGTGCAACATGCATTCACCACGAGTAACGAGACAGCGCGAGTCCGGCTCTAGGTCGCAGTGTAATGGCGAAGTCTCCCGGAAAGGAGGGAACTCGCGTCTTTTGGGTCATGTTGTACTCATCTGCCCGTTTTCAAGTCAAAAGCTCTCGTTTTGTCGTATTTGATTTGACAAATTGTTATTTCGGCGGATTCCGCTGGTTCACTGCATTAAATTTATTTACACGCGATCACGAGTGCGATATTAATGAGTCATGTTTGTAAAATATGTAACCTTAAAATCACTTCACCTGCAAATGTTCAGTTTTTTTGGGCGGCCGGAACAAGATCACAGTTCATGTATACGTCAGATAAAATACATTCGGTAGGCAGCGACACCTAGGAAACATTTTTAAACTTTGAACAAATCTCCCCCATGAGATTTCATGTGTGGACGGCTCTTCCTACATTTGCTTGTGCCAACTAGGAAGGTTTGTACATATGTGATGTATCACACGTAAGCATTCGCACACACATGTACGCACGTTCGAACGTTCGTACGCTCACGCACGCACGCACGCACGCACGCAACTATTGTTGAACGTTATCATGCAACACGATAAATCGGGGGAGGGGAATCGCTCGTATAAATCGGCCTTCAGTTTGTACTGAAGCCAAATTGCAGTTGGGATTGAAGCTCGCTACAACTGTGTGAACATTTGAAGCCTGACCTTTCTCCAAGCTGGTCAGTTAGTAGTTAATGGTTATAAACCAGTACGTCAGGCATCACATGTGAAACAAAGCACTCACAAGTCGTGGTAAAATAAATGTTGTTCTTTTAGTCACTGTCAACACACAATTCGCTGGTTGAGCCATCGGCGAGAGCCGCCCGAGCGTTGTTGCAGTTGTAATACAGTTTCCTGAATTTCATTTTAATTTATACTTGGCATAGCCCATTATACTAATGTTATGTTATATAGTATATTGTGCTATATAGTATATTATACTATATAGTATGTGTGTTTCATTCCCGAAACATGAAGAGTGGCTGCGTGAGATTATATTATGTGGGCGTAGCAAAATATTTGTTGTAGGACAGACCGGGGCTAGTTGTACACAGGGGCACGTTGTTGTAGGACAGAGAGGGGCCTGTTGTACACAGGGGCACGTTGTTGTAGGACAGACCGGGGCCTGTTGTACACAGGGGCACGTTGTTGTAGGACAGAGAGGGGCCTGTTGTACACAGGGGCACGTTGTTGTAGGACAGAGAGGGGCCTGTTGTACACAGGGGCACGTTGTTGTAGGACAGAGAGGGGCCTGTTGTACACAGGGGCACGTTGTTGTAGGACAGACCGGGGCCTGTTGTACACAGGGGCACGTTGTTGTAGGACAGACCGGGGCCTGTTGTACACAGGGGCACGTTGTTGTAGGACAGACCGGGGTTTGTTGTACACAGGGGCACGTTGTTGTTGAATAAGCCGGGGCCTGTTGTACACAGGGGCACGTTGTTGTAGGACACTTGCAAGAGTATTCAACTTGTCATTAAAAGAGGGAGTTGTTCCGTTTGAATGGAAAGAAGCAAACATCATACCATTATTTAAAAAGGGTTCGAGAAATAAGTCAGAGAATTACAGACCAGTGAGTTTAACGTCAGTGATTTGTAAATTATTAGAAAGGTTAATTAAAAACCATATGGTGGACTTCCTCGTTAAGCATAAATTATTAAATTAATCTCAACATGGATTCCTTAAAGCAAGGTCATGCTTAACAAATATGTTATGTTTTTTGGAAGAAACCACTAAGTGGATAGACGTGGGATCGCCAGTAGATATTATCTACTTAGATTTTCAGAAAGCTTTTGACAAAGTGCCACATCAAAGATTACTACTTAAATTAAAAGCCCATGGTATCTGGGATAGCATAACTGACTGGATAGAACAATGGCTGACTGACAGAAGACAACGAGTTGTAGTAGATGGAGAAGTTTCAAATTGGAAATCGGTTTTGAGTGGGGTACCTCAAGGATAAGTACTAGGACCTATATTATTTTTAATATATATATATATATATATATATATATATATATATATATATATATATATATATATATATATATATATATATATATATATATATATATATATATATATATATATATATATATATATATATATATATATATATATATATATATATATATATCAATGACTTGGACGACAGTATAACAAGTAACGTACTGAAATTTGCAGATGACACACAATTATTTAGAAAGGTTAATTCTGATGGTGATAAACAAATTTACAAAACGATCTAGACAGATTAGTGAAATGGTCTGAGAAATGGCAGATGTTGTTCAATTTTGGGAAATGTCTACATACAGGACATGGGAACTTGGATGTAAACTATAAAATGGGAGATATTGTTCTGGGTACTACTGTAAAAGAAAAGGACTTAGGAGTTAAATAAGCGCTGATATGAAAGTTTCAGAGCAGTGTGGTATTGCAGCTTCAAAGGGTAATCACATTCTTGGATTGATTAAAAGAAACATAACATACAAGGGAAAAAAGTTAATTACACCTCTTTATAAAGCAATAGTTAGACCTCATTTAGAATACTGTATAAAAGCATGGAGACCATATCGTAAGAAGGATATAGATACGCTTGAACGCATACAAAGGAGAGCAACTAAAATGATTCCAGAACTTAGAGACCTTAGTTATGAAGAACGCCTGAAAGAATAATATGGTTTAACAACTCTAGAGACAAGGAAGTTAAGAGGAGATCAGATTGAAGTTTTTTAAGATATTGAATGGGTATGAAAATATTGATAGAAATATGTTTTTCTCACTCAAGAAGGATAGCAGAACTAGAGGACATGAGGTAAAATTAGTAAAGGATCAATGTAGATTGGACATCAGGAAGCACTCGTTCTCACAGAGGACAATAAATGAATGGATAAATTGTCTACAGATTGTGTAACTGCTAGCAGCGTGAATGTGTTTAAAAACAAGGTTGATACATATCTCAGGAGGGCGGGTTATAAGTAGATGAACATTGTTGGACTCTCGATAAGCCAATGGCTTCCTTGTCCACTTGCCATCTGGGCCTTTGGCTTGGATGGCAAATCTTGTTAAATCTTGTCTTGTTAATGACAGGCCGGGGCCTGTTGTACACAGAGTCACGTTGTTGTAGGGGAGACCGGGGCTAGTTATACACAGAGTCACGTTGTTGTAGGGGAGACCGGGGCTAGTTATACACAGAGTCACGTTGTTGTAGGGGAGACCGGGGCTAGTTGTACACAGAGTCACGTTGTTGTAGGGGAGACCGGGGCTAGTTATACACAGAGTCACGTTGTTGTAGGGGAGACCGGGGCTAGTTCTACACAGAGTCACGTTGTTGTAGGGGAGACCGGGGCTAGTTATACACAGAGTCACGTTGTTGTAGGGGAGACCGGGGCTAGTTGTACACAGAGTCACGTTGTTGTAGGGGAGACCGGGGCTAGTTATACACAGAGTCACGTTGTTGTAGGGGAGACCGGGGCTAGTTGTACACAGAGTCACGTTGTTGTAGGGAGACCGGGGCTAGTTTACACAGAGTCACGTTGTTGTAGGGGAGACCGGGGCTAGTTGTACACAGAGTCACGTTGTTGTAGGGAGACCGGGGCTCACAGTCACGTGTTGTAGGGGAGACCGGGGCTAGTTATACACAGAGTCACGTTGTTGTAGGGGAGACCGGGGCTAGTTATACACAGAGTCACGTTGTTGTAGGGGAGACCGGGGCTAGTTCTACACAGAGTCACGTTGTTGTAGGGAGACCGGGGCTAGTTGTACACAGAGTCACGTTGTTGTAGGGGAGACCGGGGCTAGTTATACACAGAGTCACGTTGTTGTAGGGGAGACCGGGGCTAGTTCTACACAGAGTCACGTTGTTGTAGGGGAGACCGGGGCTAGTTGTACACAGAGTCACGTTGTTGTAGGGGAGACCGGGGCTAGTTATACACAGAGTCACGTTGTTGTAGGGGAGACTGGGGCTAGTTGTACACAGAGTCACGTTGTTGTAGGGGAGACCGGGGCTAGTTCTACACAGAGTCACGTTGTTGTAGGGGAGACCGGGGCTAGTTGTACACAGAGTCACGTTGTTGTAGGGGAGACCGGGGCTAGTTGTACACAGAGTCACGTTGTTGTAGGGGAGACCGGGGCTAGTTGTACACAGAGTCACGTTGTTGTAGGGGAGACCGGGGCTAGTTGTACACAGAGTCACGTTGTTGTAGGGGAGACCGGGGCTAGTTGTACACAGAGTCACGTTGTTGTAGGGGAGACCGGGGCTAGTTGTACACAGAGTCACGTTGTTGTAGGGGAGACCGGGGCTAGTTGTACACAGAGTCACGTTGTTGTAGGGGAGACCGGGGCTAGTTGTACACAGAGTCACGTTGTTGTAGGGGAGACCGGGGCTAGTTATACACAGAGTCACGTTGTTGTAGGGGAGACCGGGGCTAGTTGTACACAGAGTCACGTTGTTGTAGGGGAGACCGGGGCTAGTTGTACACAGAGTCACGTTGTTGTAGGGGAGACCGGGGGCTAGTTATACACAGAGTCACGTTGTTGTAGGGGAGACCGGGGCTACTTGTACACAGAGTCACGTTGTTGTAGGGGAGACCGGGGCTAGTTATACACAGAGTCACGTTGTTGTAGGGGAGACTGGGGCTAGTTATACACAGAGTCACGTTGTTGTAGGGCAGACCGGGGCTAGTTGTACACAGAGTCACGTTGTTGTAGGGGAGACCGGGGCTAGTTGTACACAGAGTCACGTTGTTGTAGGGGAGACCGGGGCTAGTTGTACACAGAGTCACGTTGTTGTAGGGGAGACCGGGGCTAATTATGTACAGTGCAAATTGTTACAGAGTATATTTGCGAATACATGGCACAGATATGGAGTCACCATCGACAGTAGTTGGTTGGAAGTCCACCGGCAGACACACTGTCCAAAAATCGGGGTAAATAAGACGAGATTAACGAGGTGTGGACAAAAATGGCTTTTTAACCACCTAAAGATGTTTAACCACGACGTATGACCGCTTTATTTCACTTGTGATGTCTAGCGTATTGGTTTATAACCAGTGTTGTTAATGATGCTAGCAGCGTCAAACAAAATTAACAAGTATCTTAGAAGGGCTGGTTACACATAGATAATAAATCATTTGACCCTCGATAAGCCAATGGCTTCCATGTCGACTTGTCATCTGGGTGTTTTGTCGTTGATGGCATCTTGTTAGATTTTGGTAATTTTTCATGGCATAGCCCTATTTGAGCAATTAATAAAAATTGCACGATTCGTTGAAATGCGGATGTATGTGCGCGTGTGCGTGAGTGCGTACGTGTGTGTATCATTGTATCCAGTAGAAGTCGCATTACATATATATTTCCATTCACAATGTCTTACTCCGTCAATAATTCATATTCCTTCACAATTGTTTGTTATGCAAGAATCCAGGAATGAGTGAGTCTTTTACGTAAAAAAATTAAAAGCTTTAATATATGAAGCTGTGAACACAAATATTATTATGCACAGTGTGTATCAGATGTATAAGCGTGTATAATCCGATTAATGTAATACCAGTAAAATGTACGAGTGACTACCAAGGTGTAGTGCACTAACCCACTCATCGAGGCACGGGTTACTACTCGGGCGGCAACATGCGACCCCTTATTACGTCCACAATGCATCGCGCGCCCAGTTTGTTTTAACTTGTGACGTCATCATGCAATGCATTTATTCCGACTGAGTCGAGCTGACGACTGTCAGATCGAAACCCGCCGATTCGTCACCGATTTTGAGAAGATACACAAAAACTGGGACAAAATTGTTAACATTTATTTTTTGTTACGTTCACAGGATCGTTCGCTCGCTCTTTGCTGTTCTATTTATGTGGCATGTTAGCAACACCAGCGAGGGACGCTGCGAGAGCATCACATGGACGAGAGAGGGTCGTATGTAGAATACGCGTGGACGAGAGAGGGTCGTACGTAGAATACGCGTGGACGAGAGAGGGTCGTACGTAGAATACGCGTGGACGAGAGAGGGTCGTACGTAGAATACGCGTGGACGAGAGAGGGTCGTACGTAGAATACGCGTGGACGAGAGAGGGTCGTACGTAGAATACGCGTGGACGAGAGAGGGTCGTACGTAGAATACGCGTGGACGAGAGAGGGTCGTACGTAGAATACGCGTGGACGAGAGAGGGTCGTACGTAGAATACGCGTGGACGAGAGAGGGTCGTACGTAGAATACGCGTGGACGAGAGAGGGTCGTACGTAGAATACGCGTGGACGAGAGAGGGTCGTACGTAGAATACGCGTGGACGAGAGAGGGTCGTACGTAGAATACGCGTGGACGAGAGAGGGTCGTACGTAGAATACGCGTGGACGAGAGAGGGTCGTACGTAGAATACGCGTGGACGAGAGAGGGTCGTACGTAGAATACGCGTGGACGAGAGAGGGTCGTACGTAGAATACGCGTGGACGAGAGAGGGTCGTACGTAGAATACGCGTGGACGAGAGAGGGTCGTACGTAGAATACGCGTGGACGAGAGAGGGTCGTATGTAGAATACGCGTGGACGAGAGAGGGTCGTACGTAGAATACACGTGGACGAGAGAGGGTCGTATGTAGAATACTCGTTGACGAGAGAGGGTCGTACGTAGAATACACGTGGACGAGAGAGGGTCGTATGTAGAATACTCGTTGACGAGAGAGGGTCGTATGTAGAATACACGTGGACGAGAGAGGGTCGTATGTAGAATACTCGTTGACGAGAGAGGGTCGTATGTAGAATACACGTGGACGAGAGAGGGTCGTATGTAGAATACTCGTTGACGAGAGAGGGTCGTATGTAGAATACACGTGGACGAGAGAGGGTCGTACGTAGAATACACGTGGACGAGAGAGGGTCGTATGTAGAATACACGTGGACGAGAGAGGGTCGTACGTAGAATACTCGTGGACGAGAGAGGGTCGTATGTAGAATACTCGTGGACGAGAGAGGGTCGTATGTAGAATACACGTGGACGAGAGAGGGTCGTATGTAGAATACGCGTGGACGAGAGAGGGTCGTACGTAGAATACACGTGGACGAGAGAGGGTCGTACGTAGAATACGCGTGGACGAGAGAGGGTCGTACGTAGAATACGGGTGGACGAGAGAGGGTCGTACGTAGAATACGCGTGGACGAGAGAGGGTCGTACGTAGAATACGCGTGGACGAGAGAGGGTCGTACGTAGAATACGCGTGGACGAGAGAGGGTCGTACGTAGAATACTCGTGGACGAGAGAGGGTCGTACGTAGAATACACGTGGACGAGAGAGGGTCGTACGTAGAATACTCGTGGACGAGAGAGGGTCGTACGTAGAATACTCGTGGACGAGAGAGGGTCGTATGTAGAATACACGTGGACGAGAGAGGGTCGTACGTAGAATACTCGTTGACGAGAGAGGGTCGTATGTAGAATACACGTGGACGAGAGAGGGTCGTACGTAGAATACTAGTGGACGAGAGAGGGTCGTATGTAGAATACTGGTGGACGAGAGAGGGTCGTATGTAGAATACGCGTGGACGAGAGAGGGTCGTACGTAGAATACGCGTGGACGAGAGAGGGTCGTACGTAGAATACGCGTGGACGAGAGAGGGTCGTACGTAAAATAGCGTGGACGAGAGAGGGTCGTACGTAGAATACGCGTGGACGAGAGAGGGTCGTACGTAGAATACGCGTGGACGAGAGAGGGTCGTACGTAGAATACGCGTGGACGAGAGAGGGTCGTACGTAGAATACGCGTGGACGAGAGAGGGTCGTACGTAGAATACGCGTGGACGAGAGAGGGTCGTACGTAGAATACGCGTGGACGAGAGAGGGTCGTATGTAGAATACTCGTTGACGAGAGAGGGTCGTATGTAGAATACACGTGGACGAGAGAGGGTCGTATGTAGAATACTCGTTGACGAGAGAGGGTCGTACGTAGAATACACGTGGACGAGAGAGGGTCGTATGTAGAATACTCGTTGACGAGAGAGGGTCGTACGTAGAATACACGTGGACGAGAGAGGGTCGTATGTAGAATACACGTGGACGAGAGAGGGTCGTATGTAGAATACACGTGGACGAGAGAGGGTCGTACGTAGAATACTCGTGGACGAGAGAGGGTCGTATGTAGAATACTCGTGGACGAGAGAGGGTCGTATGTAGAATACACGTGGACGAGATAGGGTCGTATGTAGAATACTCCTGGACGAGAGAGGGTCGTACGTAGAATACTCGTGGACGAGAGAGGTTTGTATGTAGAATACTCGTGGACGAGAGAGGGTCGTACGTAGAATACACGTGGACGAGAGAGGGTCGTATGTAAAATACTCGTTGACGAGAGAGAGTCGTATGTAGAATACACGTGGGCGAGAGAGGGTCGTACGTAGAATACACGTGGACGAGGGAGGGTCGTATGTAGAATACTCGTTGACGAGAGAGGGTCGTATGTAGAATACACGTGGATGAGAGAGGGTCGTATGTAAAATACACGTGGACGAGAGAGGGTCGTATGTAGAATAATCGTGGACGAGAGAGGGTCGTATGTAGAATACACGTGGACGAGAGAGGGTCGTTTGTAAAATACACGTGGATGAGAGAGGGTCGTGGATGAGAAAGGGTCGCTCACGACGAAGAAGATGAACTCTAATCAGTAGGTCACGTTGACCCAGCGATGTACTGACGCTGTCATCGAGCCAGGGCTCACGACGAAGAAGACGAACTCTAATCAGTAGGTCACGTTGACCCGGCGATGTACTGACGCTGTCATCGAGCCAGGGCTCACGACGAAGAAGACGAACACTAGTCAGTAGATCACGTTGACCCAGCGATGTACTACAATAAGGTCCGAAATTAACGCTATATATGTCCGAAATTAATGCAATTGCGGCGACACGGTCTTTTGGTTTTGTGGGATTTTAAAAACGTTCGAAATGCACGGTTGACCCTTTAAATGTTTAGCGTTCTCCATGTATAGCCACAACCCCAGTTAGACCGGTGGCGTGTCCTTGCAATCTCTCTAGCCACTTCGAGTCCACCATCTGTCCAATGCTTCATGCTGTCAATCTCTCTGGCCACTTCGAGTCCACTGTCTGTCCAATGCTTCATGCTGTCAATCTCTCTAGCCACTTCGAGTCCACCGTCTGTCCAGTGCTTCAAGCCGTCAATCTCTCTAGCCACTTCGAGTCCAACGTTTGTCCAATGCTTCATGCTGTCAATCTCTCTAGCCACTTCGAGACCACCGTCTGTGCAATTCTTCATGTTGTCAAGCTCTCTAGCCACTTCGAGTCTACCGTTTGTCCAATGCTTCATGCTGTCAATCTCTCTAGCCACTTCGAGACCACCGTCTGTCCAATGCTTCATGCTGTCAATCTCTCTAGCCACTTCGAATCTACCGTTTGTTCAATGCGTCATGCTATCAATCTCTCTAGCCACTTCGAGTCCAACGTTTGTCCAATGCTTCATGCTATCAATCTCTCTAGCCGCTTCGAGTCCAACGTTTGTCCAATGCTTCATGCTGTCAATATCTCTAGCCACTTCGAGTCCACTGTCTGTCCAGTGCTTCATGCTGTCAATCTCTCTAGCCACTTCGAGTCTACCGTTTGTCCAATGCTTCATGCTGTCAAACTCTCTAGCCACTTCGAGACCACCGTCTGTGCAATGCTTCATGCTGTCAATCTCTCTAGCCACTTCGAGTCTACCATTTGTTCAATGCGTCATGCTGTCAATCCATCCTGCGGTGAATAGCCAGGATGTTTTGTTTGATTGTCGTATTGCAATAAAACATTTAGCCTGCCAATTAAAGACACGCAAAGCACAAATAGGAAACATCATTCATTGGTCGGCCGCTCGCTCTGTTCCATGTGCACTTGACAATGATGCACTCGTCGGCCGCCCACTCCACTTTTTTTCTCCCGTCCGGTCAGCAGTGAAGTGACTTTATTTGCAGCAACTAATGTATTTATGCGAGAACTGTATCATATGCGTAAGCCGGCAAAATGACCCATTTGTTGGGAAATATTGCTCGTTTAAAAATGGTGCTTCCTGTGATACATGTGTTTAAAAGTAACTGGTATAAAACCATCTTCATTGTATTGCGTGCTGACTGGTCTCGCCATGGTTGGCTGAGTATTGAATTGGTTGAATATACATATCATGCCTCTACCAGTGATACATCAATCTCATGCCTCCACTAGTGATACACCAGTCTCATGTCTCCACTAGTTATACATCAGTCTCATGTCTCCACTAGTCATACACAAGTATCACGCCTCCACTAGTGATACATCAATTTCATGCTTCCACTAGTGATACATCAATCTCATGCCTCCACTAGTCATACATCAGTCTCATGCCTCCACTAGTCATACACAAGGATCACGCCTCCACTAGTGATACATCAATTTCATGCTTCCACTAGTGATACATCAATCTCATGCCTCCACTAGTCATACACAAGGATCACGCCTCCACTAGTGATACATCAATTTCATGCTTCCACTAGTGATACATCAATCTCATGCCTCCACTAGTCATACACAAGGATCACGCCTCCACTAGTGATACATCAATTTCATGCTTCCACTAGTGATACATCAATCTCATGCCTCCACTAGTCATACATCAATCTCATGCCTCCACTATTCATACACAAGGATCACGCCTCCACTAGTGATACATCAATTTCATGCTTCCACTAGTGATACATCAATCTCATGCCTCCACTAGTCATACATCAGTCTCATGCCTCCACTAGTCATACACAAGGATCATGCGTCCACTAGTGATACATCAGTCTCATGTCTCTATTAGTGATGCACCAATATCATGCCTCCACAAGTGATACGTTCGTTCTTCCGACACACGTCCCCGACTTGCCGAACTGTCCCATATAATATTTTTTTTTTATCCCAAAACAGACACGAATTGACTTTATGTAATGCGGAATGTTGTGCTGCTTTTATAATTCAAGATGTGTTGTGCACCTGCATCCCATCAACAACGTACCCGTGGTATGTCACAAGTTAACACAAGAAACACAGCAAACACAGCAAACACAACAAACACAACAAACACAACAAACACAACAAACACAACAAACACAACAAACACAACAAACACAACAAACACAGCAAACACAACAAACACAACAAACACAGCAAACACAACAAACACAACAAACACAACAAACACAACAAACACAACAAACACAGCAAACACAACAAACACAACAAACACAGCAAACACAACAAACACAACAAACACAGCAAACACAACAAACACAACAAACACAACAAACACAGCAAACACAACAAATGCAACAAACACAGCAGACACAACAAACTCAGCAAACACAACAAACTCAGCAAACACAACAAAACACAGCAAACAGAGCAAACACAGCAAACACAACACAACACAACAAACACAGCAAACACAACAAACTCAGCAAACACAACAAACTCAGCAAACACAGCAAAACACAAATATCTGGACGAGTCCCTGTCCGCCGTCTGATTGGGCACGAGTCTCACGGCCTGATTTGTCGTCTCAGACTAGAAACATCGGTGCGCATCAAAATCCTAATCAACATTCACAGGAAGTTGCATATTTTGCTGTACTTTACATAACAAATATATTATTGTTGTTATTATTATTATTGTGATTATATTTATATTAATATCATTGTGTGTGTTGTTTGTATTGTTCTTATTGTTGTTATTATTGTTAGTTATTATTGTTGTCATTGCTGTTATGTGTGTTATTGTTGTCGTTATTATTATTGTTATTATTATTATTGTCATCTTTGTTATTATTATCATAATTATTGTTGTTGTTATTATTATTATTGTTGTTATTTTGTTGTCATCTCGACGAGTCCTTCCAATCCGCCTTCAAGCCCAATCACAACATTGAGACGGCTGTTGTGATCGCGCGTGCGTGCGTGCGTGCGTGCGTGCGTGCGTGCGTGCGTGCGGTTGCAGAATGACATCCTGCTCGCAATGGACAATCAGGATGTGGTAACCATGGTAACCATGGTGCTTCTTGGTCTGTCTGCTACATTTGACACGACACACAGTGATGTAGCAGACGCAACATCACTGTGGTCTCAATAGACATGCACAGCGACATCTAGTTGACTTGTCTGACTCCGTCAATCCTGTCACGAGTCGCGGCTGATTCAAGGCACGTGTGCGACAAATGGGCTCTCTTGTCGTTCTGTCGTCGGGCAAGTCGCTACGTGTCACCTGCCATGTGTGCACTAGGACTGAGTGGAGTGGCATGCCGTGTATGCACTCCGACTGAGTGCACTGACCTGCCATGTGTGCACTCCGACTGAGTGCATTCCGACTGAGTGCACTGACCTGCATTGAGTGAACTCCGACCGAGTGCACTATACGTGTAAACTAATTTTGCAATAAAGTATTATGCATAATATTGTTATTGAGGTCATTTGTATTAGATTTCACAGTACGCTTTCAATTATGCGTTAATACTGGTGCCAACGTAATTCCTGTATTCAAAAAGGCAATTGGTATTAAAATATCGCCATATATGTGGACAAAATGATACTTAAAATACACAATCTGACGATAATATGAATAAAACTAATTATCTAAAATTGTGACATGTCATATATAGCACACAGAAAAAAATACAAGTAATACTGAGACATATGCATAATTACACGAAATGAAGCACGCACGCGCAATTAAAACACATAAATACATAATTGTACGATGTTTTATTTCAATAATAGCAGCGCCGCCGCGCGGAGTTTCGGTGAAACGGTGTATGCATCAATTTGACGGTAGCCTTGGTGCTACGCGTAGGCGCCGTAGGAGATGGCGATGTTTTGGTTTAATTCTTTTGTAAATTTTGATCGTTTTGAGAAAGTAAATGTACTTTTTTGACCACGTGACATGTGTATATGTATAGTAGATGTATGAGGAGAAGTTTGGGTGCTCCAGGTGGTCGTTTTATGGTTATGTCAGAAAGTAAAAGATCGTCACATATTTAATATGGTTAGTATATTATATATATATATATATATATATATATATATATATATATATATATATATATATATATATATATATATATATATATATATATATATATATATATATATATATATATATATATATATATATATATATATATATATATATATATATATTAAATTATTTCTTTTTATTATGACTTTGTGCTTGGAACGTCATACAAGGATGTCGTAGCAAATTTGGCCATATCGATCTATTTCGCACCTATCTGTGGGTGCATATGTCGATTTCCTGGTCAAAACATTCTCCCCCCCGACCTAGTAGTTGACTTTTGTCAGTTGCGATTGCTTTTTCGTCAATAAAACACAGCTAAGACACAATTGCCCTAACAAAATTAAATTCGTATTTTGCTATTGTAGCATTCATTGATATTACTCCCGGTCAATTGTATGACTGTTGTGTATCTCTCTAAGGGTACAGGTGTTGATTGTCTACCGTTCTGCCAAATTGGCTTAACGTTGGGTAGTGCTACAAAATATAAACATTTTATGGCAAACTGGAATATATTGTCCCCCTTCTACCCCAACCCCCATTACACAGGGGATTTTATGAGTAAAACGCCAGTCGAAGCACATTTAGAGCTGTGTAATGCAGCGGTAGCAAGTTCTCGAACACCGACGTAAATATACATAACTCAGTAAAAGCCACTCGGTCACATTAGTGGCAACCAAATGTTTCTAGTTATTAGGACTCAAAAAATGCATTTACAGTGCGTACCAAAAATGTACATACAGTGTTCACGGGAAACAAAAACAAAGGGTTGTTTCGTGCTTGTGTGTGTGTGCTTGCGTGCGTGCGTGCGTGCGTGCGTGCGTGCGTGCGTGCGTGCGTAGACTTGTAGGTGTTACGTACACATATGCATGACATGTACACACGCACGCTCACGCTCACGCGCAAACGCACGCGCTTTCTATTATTGATAAATTGCGACTCTAAGTACCACGTAGTCCTGGTGCGTCTAATCCCAGTACACGAGGGCGTCCCCGTTTGTTATTGGTCTCTCAGACACCGCCAAGGTTACGAGTTTAGACGTTGCGTCACGCTGGCAGAATGTACCAGTAGACTACCACTGGCGCCCTCTGCCGTCACCCGGGCCTTGGGTGCAGGCGACAGAGAGCGCGCGCTTTTGTTAAAATCATCGAAATAATTTATTTTGATCGTTAAATAAAGTAACATGGAATTGTGAATAGCCGTGTGTTGTCGTTTAATAGCCGTATGTTGCCGTTTAATAACCGTGTGTTGTCATTTAATAGCCGTATGTTGTTGTTTAATAGCCGTGTGTTGTCGTTTAATAGCTGTGTGTTGTTGTTTAATAGCCGTGTGTTGTCGTTTAATGGCTGTGTGTTGTTGTTTAATAGAGTCGGATCATTTTACACATACTTGCGGTGAATTTTGACCTGATCCGTTAAAAATAATGTAATAGTTTGTCACCAAAGCAAAACAACCCATTTGTGCAAACGAGTTGGCAGTCGTAGTGGATAGTGTTTAGGTTAGACATACTATATGAGTTAGACATACTATATAAGTTAGACATACTATATAAGTTAGACATTTTCGCAAACAATTACTCTGAAACGAGACAAGCGAAAAAATCAATATGACGAGTTAACATAGCTTTACCTTTGACCTTTGCGAGTTAACATAGCTTTACCTTTGACCTTTGTGAGTTAACATAGCTTTACCTTTGACCTTTGCAATTTAACATAGCTTTACCTTTGACCTTTGCGTTGACAGCGCAAGCAGACTGCCTGTCTTGTTTATGTATTTGTACCGCAAATAAGACAGAATCTGCGACACTTTTAATTGCACTCGCGTGTTCCGTGTCGTTCTTCGACGAGGTGTGTATGCATGGCAATTGTTGGTATTTCGTCGTCAGCGCCAAGTCATTAACCCCAACGACGTCGTAAATGCCTGGCGACCCAAACATAGCCATCGCTGTTGTTTTGGAGACGCTCGTAAGATATCCACAAAACTGTATTCTGTGACCCTTTGAACGAGAAAAGCTCAGTCGGTACGGTACATTATGGTACGCATATTTAATCCAACGGTTTATTTAACAAACATAATTTATTATATTTAATTTTATATGTAATGTAGTTCCCTTTTGAAGCCCAACTGAACAAAACACTTAACGAAATATGAAATGATCCGATAATTAGACATTGACGCGTTCAACACTACTGAACACCGCTGTGTGTAACATGTTTCATAAAGCACGAGTCAGAAGGCGCAAACACACCAGTTTGTGAATTAAGCGGTTTACATCACCATTACACTGTGGTTTACATCATCATTACGCTGTGGTTTACATCACTATTACGCTGTGGACGTGTACAAGATCGTTGAGTTTTCTGACTAGCACGTTTACCTATCTACCACAGAAATTAGTTAACACCGCTTCACACAATTTTGGCGACAACGACTGCGAAATTGTTATGCGCCGCAAACAAAGCGATAAAAGATAGTCTGGTGATTCTCTGGACTGTCCGGCCAGTGATGAGTTGCGTGGACTCAGGTTAATATGACGAATGGCGCACGAGCTGAACGCCCATTGGTCATTACCCGTATGACGTAGTTCCATTGACGCGCCTAATTAATTGACTGGGTGTATTTGTAACTAGCGGTTGCCGTATTTCATAGCAGTTCGTAAACTGACATATACGTGGCACGACGCTCAACGATACTAAAACGACAGCGAAGCAATCAGAACCTAACGACGAGTTGTGGAAGTTAGTAGAATGATCGACAACCAGGCCCTATATAACTGTTCCGCCGAACTTGAAAACAGATCTCGTCGGAGGAGTTGTTACTAAAGCCACTACGTGGAGGTGAGTGCGCGTGAGACGGGCGGCCGCTCTCCGCGTGAGACGAGCGGCCGCTCTCCGCGTTAGGCGGGCGGCCGCTCTCGCGTTAGGCGGGCGGCCGCTCTCCGTTTGGTTACGTCTTTGCGTCAGGCTAAAATAATATAAAGACACGATCTATGACACACTTGCAGTATCACTTTCTTCAACTGAAGTAGATGGTGTTTAACAACTGAACTATCTTATACGATGATATGTATGTTTACGAAGACTTATATACTATCCACTTGTTAAATTGAGAAACCTTGGATGATGTATTATGGTTCATGAAACCTTGTAATAATTATAACTTCCTTCAAGTGAGATAAGTTAAGTTTTAGTTTTTGTAACGTATTTCATGTCACTCACATATACCATTTGGTCTGTCTGTCTGTATGTCTGTGTGTGTGTGTGTGTCTGTATGTCTGTCTGTGTGTGTGCGTGCGTGCGTGCGTGCGTGCGTGTGTACGTGCGTGTGTGTGTATGTTCTATAACTTTGTGGTCCGCGTAGCGTATGTTCTATAACTTTGTGGTCCGCGTAGCGTATGTTCTATAACTTTGTGATCCGCGTAGCGTATGTTCCATAACTTTGTGATCCGCGTAGCGTATGTTCTATAACTTTGTGATCCGCATAGCGTATGTTCTATAACTTTGTGGTCCGCGTAGCGTATGTTCTATAACTTTGTGATCCGCGTAGCGTATGTTCTATAACTTTGTGGTCCGCGTAGCGCATGTTCCATAACTTTGTGGTCCGCGTAGCGTATGTTCTATAACTTTGTGATCCGCGTAGCGTATGTTCCATAACTTTGTGGTCCGCGTAGCGTATGTTCTATAACTTTGTGATCCGCGTAGCGTATGTTCTATAACTTTGTGATCCGCGTAGCGTATGTTCCATAACTTTGTGGTCCGCGTAGCGTATGTTCTATAACTTTGTGATCCGCGTAGCGTATGTTCTATAACTTTGTGATCCGCGTAGCGTATGTTCTATAACTTCGTGGTCCGCGTAGCGTATGTTCTATAACTTTGTGGTCCGCGTAGCGTATGTTCTATAATGGTTGCGATAAGTCGGTAGTAGACGAGTGTTCTTGGTTGACGTGGCGACACAGTGGTGACACAGTGGTGACACAGTGGTGACACGGTGGTGATTCGGTGTGGGTTGACAGATTATCGTCGACTTAGCAGCGGTGCCGAGAGACGTCACGCACGCAGCAAATAGATGCCGGAAGTTTGCCTCGTAAAACGGCAATATAAGTTTGTGTTACCATATGAGCACTATAAATGCATGACTATTAATTATTATACGACTCGGCGACAATAGCGACACTTGTGCCGACCACGCGCTGTCTGTCCAACAGCGCCCGTCCAACAACGCCAGGTATTAGCGGCTGGTGTCTCACATTTCTTGGTCTACGCACGCCCCCCCCACTCGGTGTCTCATATCTCTTGGTCTACGCACGCCCCCCACTCGGTGTCACATATCTCGTTGTCTACGCACGCCCCCCACACGAGGTCACACAGCTCGTTGTCTACGCACGCCCCCCACTCGGTGTCACACATCTCGTGGTCTACGCACGCCCCCCACTCGGTGTCACACATCTCGTGGTCTACGCACGCCCCCCCCCCCACTCGGTGTCACACAGTTCGTGGTCTACGCAGCCCCCCACTCGGTGTCACACAGTTCGTGATACGCTACAACCAGCGCCAGACGAGTCTTTCTTTAGTCCGCTACGCGTATAACCTATGTGTGTTCGTGGAATACATTCCGTTCATTTTAACCATACATTTAGCAAAATTTAGCTTTTACAACTGTTTGAACCATCTTGCTTCCAGTGCACGTATTGTTTGTTAAGTCAAAAGAAAATGGAAAACCAAAATATATATTCGTCCTTTTATTGCGTCTAAAATATAACGTAACAATGCAACATCACAACAGACCTCAGATGACTCATTTTTTGTGGACGAACGTGAAACGTTTCTGTTGTCTACGTGGGAGGTTTCCTTCTGTTTCATTATATATCACATTTACTGTTGTTTTCCCATTCCATCCCCTACTCCCCTGTTTGCTGTTATACAATCACTCTCGACCAACCAACCACGTCTCCTTACCTTCTCCCAGTCCTACGTCCTGCACACAGCTTTCCCCGCAAACACAGGCTTGCTGGGTAAATACGTCTTTCTTCCGGTAATTACGCTTTAATAACAATAAACATCGCCAAAGCTGCTTACGGCGATAAATAGTACATTTATTTGTTGAATTTGTTGCCATTCATCTCTAGTTTTCGCAGGGCTGGTTAATTTCGCCATCGGAAGTACCCGTTATAACGGTTGTGTTTTATGGCGATAAGTTTCGTTGGTGTTTTCTCGCTCGACTCTCGACAGATGTGGTTGGTAATTACGTCTGCTTTAAAATCATCATGGTACGGTAAAGGTCGACGTAGCGTGCGTTGTTTGTCAAACAGGACTCGACTCGCCGCCGCTGTGTCTCGTGCGTTCCCTGTGATGTCCATAACACGACATCGTCGGCAATCCTCGCGTATTTCTCGCGGTTTCGCTGTTCTCCGAACCGTAGCAATTATATCGGTTGGTGGCGTCCAGCGTTTCTACAAACTCCTCGTTTTCCTCCATTTTACAGCGTTTCTACAAATTCGCCGTTTTGTCGAGACTGGGTTGCGCCACCCGTTGGTCATAACTGACATGAATATTTAACAAGATTTAACAAGATTGCCATCCCAAACAACACGTTCCAGATGGCAAGCGGACAAGGAAGCCATTGGCTTATCGAGAGTCCAACAATTTTATCATCTATGTGTAGCCGTCCTTATCAGATCTGTCAATTCTATTTTTAAACATATTCACACCACTAGCATTAACACAATCATTTGACAGTTTGTTCCATTCATTTATCACCCTAACACTATCACCTAAACACTTCTATTTTGGTCTCCTCTTAGTTTCGTGGTCTCTGGTGTTGTCAAACCACATTCTGATAAGCAGCTTTCATAATTAAGGTCTCTCAATTCTGGAATCATTTTAGTTGCTCTTCGTTGTATTCTTTCTAGCTTGTCTGTGTCCTAGTTACGATATGGGTTCCGTGCTTGCATGACCATTTTTGCAAAATGCTGCTTATCGCGATATTCCCACAAGGAAATGTCATCAAATCACTATCCCATACAGTCATACTCCGAGAGCCAGAAAATGTATTAGATACCACTTACCAGCTTTACTTAGAAAAATGCCACCATGCATTGTGGATAAAATATATACGCTTAATCTTTACGGTTTTTCTACAGACACCAAGCAATACCTACAAACACTTTACAACAATTCCTGCACAAACGCTAACTGCTACACATGCACTTAGGCTACAACTGATCACCATGTCCTGTCTTCCGATAAACTGTGACAGTATACTTTGACAATGTACGCAATGTATGCACACAGAAAACAACCATTGTAGGCGGCTCTCATGTCGTAGGCAGTGTATGCACACGGAAAACAACCATTGTAGGCGGCTCTCATGTCGTAGGCAATGTACGCACACAGAAAACAACCATTGTAGGCGGCTCTCATGTTGTAGGCAGTGCATGCACACGGAAAACAACCATTGTAGGCGGCTCTCATGTTGTAGGCAATGTATGCACACAGAAAACAACCATTGTAGGCGGCTCTCATGTCGTAGGCAGTGTATGCACACAGAAAACAACCACTGTAGGCGGCTCTAACGCTAGATCGTCGAGAGTGCTGCTGTAGTTAGTTATAAACACACATCCTTGAAAACACCACGGCAGTGTTTTGTTCAAAGCACGCGTATTTTCAAAGCATTTTTGAGAGTTTTCATCATGAAATCACGAGCGCTTTATCATACAAAAAATCTTACATAGTATCAACTATATCTACTGTTAGGTCCTGATCGCCGAAATGTGTTTTAGTCAGGCTTCGGATCAAATGATTGTCACCTGTCAATCAAAATCGACCTGTTTTCACCAAGGCAAGATTGTTTTAAACCTACAGCATTTGAACCTATGGAATGGTTGGAACGCTTAAATGTAAAGAAGGGTATGGGGTGGGGTGGCATGGAAGGGGAGGGGTTGGGAGGGGGTGAATGGAAGGGGAGGCAATGGAAGGCCACCTGTGTATACGTGTTGGAGAAGGGTCGAGATCACTGATAAATGTCAACCTAGATACTGCTGCGTATGTAGCACGTGAATAACAGCTACATTAAACGTCAACGTCGTCACTCCAGCTGGTGCGCCTACGTCGTCACTCCAGCTGGTGCGCCTACGTCGTCACTCCAGCTGGTGCGCCTCGCCAGCCACACACCGGCCTTGTCGTGTCTGGACACTTCTTGGATGTAATAGCGGAAAAACCTCGACGATATATACTCGTTTCATATATTATGCTGTGTGTATTTCTTGTTGAGCGACGCCACTGACTTAACAGTGCTGGTGGATGCTACATGGTTCTTCCACGGTTCTGCTGTTGGTGTCATAGTCCAAAAGTAAACGGACGAGAACAATTTATCGGGTTTGGTGGTTGCGAGTGGAACTTTTCTCCCGCCATTCCACCCAACCACTCCAAACATTCTTTCCTCATTGTAAGCAATCCCCTATTATCGTCCTCACCATCTAGTTCCTTCATCCCTTTCATCCCGTCTGTCTGATGTACGTCCTCCCTGTTCCGTCTCCCGCCTCTCGTCTCCCGTCAGTCTCCTGCCTGTCGTCTCCCGTCCATCTAGCGCCTGTCGTCTCCCGTCCATCTAGTGCCTGTCGTCTCCCGTTGTCTCCCATCCGTCTCCCGCCTGTCGTCTCCCGTCCATCTACCACCTGTCGTCTCCCGTTGTCTCCCATCCGTCTCCCGCCTGTCGTCTCCCGTACATCTAGCGCCTGTCTTCTCCCGTTGTCTCCCGTCCATCTACCGCCTGTCGTCTCCCGTCCATCTACCGCCTGTCTTCTCCCGTTGTCTCCCGTCCATCTACCGCCTGTCGTCTCCCGTCCATCTAGCGCCTCTCGTCTCCCGTCCATCTAGCGCCTGTCGTCTCCCGTCCATCTACCGCCTGTCGTCTCCCGTCCATCTACCGCCTGTCGTCTCCCGTCCATCTAGCGCCTGTCTTCTCCCGTTGTCTCCCGTCCATCTACCGCCTGTCGTCTCCCGTCCATCTACCGCCTGTCCGTCTCCCGTTGTCTCCCATCCGTCTCCCGCCTGTCGTCTCCCGTCCATCTTCCGCCTGTCGTCTCTCGTTGTCTCCCATCCGTCTCCCGCCTGTCGTCTCCCGTCTGTCTCCCGTCTGTCACCCGCCTGTCGTGCCCGTCCATCTCAGGCACGTCGTGTGTCGCCCGTCTCAGGTCTGTCGCGTGTCGACCGTCTCACGTCTGTCGCGTGTCGCCCGTCTCACGTATGTCGCATGTCGCACGTCTCATGCCTGTCGTGTGTCGCCTGTCTCACGTCTGTCGTGTGTCGCCTGTCTCACGTCTGCCGTGTGTTGCAGGTGACAATGGCAGCGAGCGCCATGCAGCTAGTGACCGTCCTCAGTGTAGCGGTCGTGTGCGCCGCCGCCACGCCGTCCGGACTCGGCCAGGAATGTGGCGACAACCCCATGACAAAGGTCCTCCTTGTGGCCAAGCAAACCGGTAGGTGGCGCAAACGCATCGACAGTCGCGCACACGCACGTACGCACGCACGCACGCTCACATACACTCGCGTGCGCTCGCACGCACGCACGCACGCACACACACACATACATACACGCACGCACACACACATACGGGCATGCACACACACACACACACACACACACACACACGCATACGCACACGCACACGCACTGACTGCCGCTCCTGTTCCAGGGAGGTCATTGAACGGAGTGCTGCTACTGCTCCGAGACATCAACACGGCGGCCTACGAGTCGCTGTCCAGTCAGTTCCGGCAGTATGCGGCATGCGTCGGACTCCTCGACACCGGCTACTTCCGCAAGAGGGCGTCGCAGTGGCGCGTTCACGAGGCTGTGCCTTCGAGCAGGACTTTACACAAGCGAAATTTGGGCGTGACTCACTACTTGCAGTATCGCTTGCTGCGAGCTCTCGGCGGGCCGAACGAGCAACTGGACGACTCATGGGGCATTATGGAGAGACTCTACTGAACCCTAGACCGCCGGTGGCGAAGGACGCCGCCAGGGTTGGCCGACTGAAAGCGAGCACTGTGTCGTGCTGGACAATTGATGATACTCGGATAACGCATCGTTATCATTGTGGTTTCGGAGAATCCTGGCTACGCCCCTGGCTACCACGTCCCCCGTCCCTGGCTACCACGCCCCCGTCCCTGGCCACCACGTCCCCCGTCCCTGGCTACCACGCCGCCGTCCATGGCTACCACGTCTCCCGTCCCTGGCTACCACGTCTCCCGTCCCTGGCTACCACGTCCCCCGTCCCTGGCTACCACGCCCCCGTCCCTGGCTACCACGACCCGTCCCTGGCTACCATGTCTCCCGTCCATGACTACCACGTCTCCCGTCCATGGCTACCACGTCTCCCGTCCCTGGCTACCACGTCTCCCGTCCCTGGCTACCACGTCTCCCGTCCCTGGCTACCACGCCCCCGTCCCTGGCTACCACGTCCCCGTCCCTGGCTACCACGCTCCCGTCCCTGGCTACCACGCCCCCGTCCCTGGCTACCACGCCCCCGCCCATGTACCGGATGCATGTGCCACCAACGAACGATCTCTTTGGGAATTTACTCGCTGAATCCATCTGCCAAATGACATTCGTTCAATGGGAAGAATATCACGTGATCTCATCCATGTTGTCATAGCGAGACTAAAATTATTGTTTAACATTCTAGTTGCTATATGAAATAGTGTCAGTGCTCAAGACACCAAAAGAAGTGTGCTAACGGAGCAGATTAGTCAACGCCGTTTTCACAAATGAAGTGTGATTGATTATGGATTGATGATACGAGCGTAATGACGTCGTAGTGACGTCGTAGTGACGTCGTAGTGACGTCGTAGTGACGTCGTAGTGACGTCGGGTAGTGGAAGCGTTACCAGCACTAGGCATCAGTTCAGAACTATTCATGTTTTGGCGAAGCTTCTGCGCTATGCACCTGTTCTTGGTGTGACCCCCGTCTCCGTCTCCCTTTCCTTCTCTCACTCTATCCGTCTCTCCCTCTCGTTAGCTCTCCCTTCTCCCTCTCCCTCCCTCTTCATCTCTCCATCTCGCCCTCTCTTCCTCTTTTCCTTTATATCTCTCTCCACTCACCCTCTCTCTCCCTCTATCTCTCTCTCTGCCTGTCCCTCTCTACCCCTCTCCCTCGCCCCCTCTCTCACTCTCTCCTTCGCTCCCACTCCCTATTTCCCATAAGACATTACCTAGTTAGGTATCTCCCATAAGACATTACCTAGTTAGGTATCTCCCATAAGACTTTACCTAGTTAGGTATCTCCCATAAGACATTACCTAGTTAGCTATGTTTAATTACTTGAGCATACTTTTCAGGTTGGTAAATAAACAATAACTGTTCACTCGCTGTGTTGACGTTGAGTCGATGGTGTACGATGTTGACGTTGAATCGATGGTGTACGATGTTGACGTTGAATCGATGGTGTACGATGTTGACGTTGAGTCGATGGTGTACGATGTTGACGTTGAGTCGATGGTGTACGATGTTGACGCATTGACTGAGGTGAGGCGGTGAGTCGCGAGGACGAGTCGAGGCCGCCTACCGCCGTTTCCAAACTTCGGCAAATTCGTTCACTCAATTTGTGCGTGCGTGTGTGCGTACGTACGTGTGTGCGTAAGCATGTATGTGCGTACGTTCGACGTACGTATTGCGCCCAAGTCGACAATATTCAAGTCACGTAATATGTTACTAATACAGACGAACGAGCTGTAATGGAAGGAGACGGTCAACCAATGGAAGGAGACGGTCAACCAATGGAAGGAGACGGTCAACCAATGGAAGGAGACGGTCAACCAATGGAAGGAGACGGTCAACCAATGGAAGGAGACGGGTCAACCAATGGAAGGAGACGGTCAACCAATGGAAGGAGACGGTCAACCAATGGAAGGAGATGGTCAACCAATGGAAGGAGACGGTCAACCAATGGAAGGAGACGGGTCAACCAATGGAAGGAGACGGGTCAACCAATGGAAGGAGACGGGTCAACCAGTGGAAGGAGATGGTCAACCAATGGAAGGAGACGGTCAACCAATGGAAGGAGACGGGTCAACCAATGGAAGGAGACGGTCAACCAATGGAAGGAGACGGGTCAACCAATGGAAGGAGACGGGTCAACCAATGGAAGGAAACGGGTCAACCAGTGGAAGGAGATGGTCAACCAATGGAAGGAGACGGTCAACCAATGGAAGGAGACGGGTCAACCAATGGAAGGAGACGGTCAACCAATGAAAGGAGACGGGTCAACCAATGGAAGGAGACGGGTCAACCGATGGAAGGAGACGGTCAACCAATGGAAGGAGACGGTCAACCAATGGAAGGAGACGGGTCAACCAATGGAAGGAGACGGTCAACCAATGGAAGGAGACGGGTCAACCAATGGAAGGAGACGGTCAACCAATGGAAGGAGATGGTCAACCAATGGAAGGAGACGGGTCAACCAATGGAAGAAGACGGTCAACCAATGGAAGGAGACGGGTCAACCAATGGAAGGAGACGGGTCAACCGATGGAAGGAGACGGTCAACCAATGGAAGGAGACGGTCAACCAATGGAAGGAGACGGTCAACCAATGGAAGGAGACGGGTCAACCAATGGAAGGAGACGGGTCAACCAATGGAAGTTGTTCTTGTTCATAACCTCCCCTAGCGTCGCTAGGGGAGGTTCACTCGGGGAGGTTATGAACAAGAACATGACGCCAGGGGAGGTCATGAGCAAGCACAGTTCACTATGGGAAGGTTATGAACAAGAACATGACGCCAGGGGAGGTCATAAGCAAGCACAGTTCACTCGGGGAGGTTATGAACAAGAACATGACGCTCGGGGAGGTCATGAGCAAGCACATTTCACTCGGGGAGGTTATGAGCAAGCACAGTTCACTCGTGGAGGTTATGAACAAGAACATGACTCTCGGGGAGGTCATGAGCAAGTACATTTCACTCGTGGAGGTTATGAACAAGAACATGACTCTCGGGGAGGTCATGAGCAAGTACAGTTCACTCGGGGAGGATATGAACCAGAACATGACGCCAGGGGAGGTCATGAGCAAGTACGGGACGCTCGGGGAGGTCATGAGCAAGTACGGGACGCTCTTACACTCAGCAGCTAAATATTTATTCTTCATCTGACATCAGCTTTATTCAAATATGTTATACATTTCGATAGTAACAATGGATGTTCGATCTACGGAGCCAACGATGAAGTGTCTCGGGTCCTAAGTGTATCGACACGAAATATAACGGTTCCAATTTGATGTAAGGTGCCTCAAACATTTTATCCATATA